>JAVJIF010033129.1:0-298028 GCA_038442645.1 Agave tequilana
CTAACTCTCTAACAAGCTAACATTACTTTACTCCATGCTTACTCTTGTTTAGTTTTGATGGTTTAAGTGTAGCTTGCTTTTATTTTGTTGAGTTTGAATGTGATGAGTTAACATATGGGTCATGCTTTGAAAAGCTCTTGAACCAAGAACTAGTGATGGCCAATGATACATGTGAGGTAACTATCACTAAGAGGTTAGCATGTTGGTGGAGTCATTAGTAGTTAGTAGTCATGAGTTTTCTTTCTTTTTCACTTTATTTTAGAAATATATCAAAAATCACAAATACATTCTTTCTATGTTTCCCACTTCTTTATTTTCACCGTACTTCTCTTTTCATTCTTTGTTTTCTTTTCTTTTCATTCTTTCAAACATAGAAGAACTGTTAACACACACGTGAACATACCGTGTAAGCTTCTATCGCCTCCCGTCCTTATGGATTCAACTTGTTTTAGCCTCTACGTTATAACGGAAGTATCGAGGAAGCCAAAGAACACACACTTTAATTCTTGATTTCAAAACGACATATTTTGTGCACGGTTTTCCCCCGATTACTGAGCACCCACTTGCTCGCGTGCACCGCAGCATCATCTTCTCCACGTTGCCTCCACCACCTACACTCTCCCTCGCCGGAGCTCAAGATCGCCGCTGCCGGAGCCACTGCCCAGCTGCCTATGCGTGAGCCCCCCTCTCCCTCTCTCTCATTCTCCATCTCTCTCCCTGTGCCCATCTCCCTCTCTGTGTACGTATACTGAGAGAGAGATTGTGTTTTCCTTCATCTCTATCTATCTCCCTCTCTCTCTCTCTGTGTGTGTGTATTCAGTGTGTGTGTTTGCGTGCATGTGTGTGGGAATGTGTATGTGTGTGTTGTATATGTATGTGTGTATGATGTTAGTATGTGTGTGCACGTGTATTTGTGTATGCGTGTGTCTGTGTGTCTGTGCATATATTGTGTTTAAGAGAGAGAGAGAGAGAGAGAGAGTGTGTGTGTGTCTGTGTGTGGTGTGAGAGAGATTATGTCTCTCTCACTCTTTGTGAATGTGTTGCGTGTGTTGTGGCTGTTGCAGGTGTACCACCGATCTAGATCCAATAACTAAAGATCCGAACGCGGAGTTGTGTTCGCAGTGGACCCGACACGCGAGGTGATTCAGAGATTTAGACCAATTCGTGCAGTGCATGCCCGATGGCGATACAAACTCGGATTTGCATCATTTAATGTGAGTGTTTATGTTATTTGTTTATTTAATTTATGTGTTTTAATTCATCATATCATGTGAGTGTTAGCTTTAATAGTTTATTTAATTTGGATGATTATTTGTATTATTTCATGTGAGTATTTACTCCGTTGTATTTTATCCATTTTTATTATTAATTAGAATAGTTAAACTGTTCAAGTAGTGTTAGTTAGTTAATTAAATTGTTTAATTTCTAGCATGTAGAAATAATTATAGCTTTGATGATTTAGAAATCTGGTTTTAATGATCAAATATCTTGGTTTAGAAAGATTGGATTAGCGTAGAGAATTATTAGATATGAATTATCATACTGTATGAGAGCTGAATATATTAAAGATAATTGATCAGATATATCTTGATATTTAAATGTTTATGGATTCAATACTTTATTAGAGAGATATTAATGTTCTATCATTTCATGTGAAGTCGTTTACCATTTCGGATTTAAAAACTAGTTGTGATATACCTTAGACTATGATTTGACTTGATCTTGAGATTAGTTTAGTTTGTGTATGTGAATAAATGATAGATTTTGTGTGAAATTATTTATCATACATTTATTTTATGATTGTTTAGATGGGAATTCATTTGGATATTGAGGACGGATTAAACATGATTTTACTTTATTAAGAGATTGGATTTCTTGATACTTGAATTTGCATATGGACTTAATTAGAGTTTGAGTTGACCTGTGATTTATATTCTTTACAGAAGATACTGAATAGTATTTAGATGAGATTGATGATTGTTGGATAATGAGTTGTAAGTACTTTGGAATCTGTTCACTGATTCTATTGTTTGAGTATTGATGAGTTTATTGGTGTTGAGTATCAGATGTATTCTATATTTCATGTTATCTGAGGTTGTCCACTCTTTAGTAATAATTTCTGTATCCATTGATTTAGTTTGATCTTAGGATATTCAGCAATTCATTTCATGATTAGTTCTTGATTATTCTGGTTATTCATATATTGTGTCATAATATATAGATATATTATGACAGTGATACATCTTTAGAGTTTTACATCAGTTATCAGTTATCAGCGACTAGTGAGGTCATTGTGATTAGTGACTCTATATCTCTAGTATTCAAATGTCAGTTATTAGTTATCAGTTGTCAAGTATCAATTCTCAACTGTCAGTTATCAGCTATTATTAATATCGGCAGTTGTTGGAGATATTCGGTTACATTGCATTTTAATAATGGTTGTTAATAAAAGATATCATAACCTGAGGAACCAGGATAATTGCCTGATAATTCATGATATGTATTTTGGAAGGACTTGTGATGGTTAACCGAGTTTTGGGTTCCACCATGGGGAATCAAGGTAGTATCGGCTACCTAATTATTCAGTTGTCAAGGTTTTGCTTAGATTACAGCGCCACACCAATTGACTTTTGTGTCGGGTTGTGATCTCAGTTGTCAGAGCTTTGCACCTGCTCTGGTTCATTGCCAGGAGTGTTAGACCGTGATACCGGGCATGCACGGTACCCTTTCAAAACACTGGCAAGCAGTTATAACAATGATAATATTATTTGATATAGGAAAAAATGATTGTGATGTGGGACACAACTAAGTACCACATAGTTAGGTTAATAATAATCAATAAATTAGAGACATATGTTAGGCTACACAAATTTGAGTATCATAGCTTGTTTTACAGTGATGAGTTATCTCTTATTTACAGCTTTATTTATGATATTTTTTATCATGTGTTTTAATGTTAGTTTAATAATTTATGCACACTATTTGTGCACGTGCACCATTTCTTCATTTTATACACTCATTAAGTCGCTTTCTGACGATCCTGAATCTCGCATCCAAGTATAAGATGTTTTACTCTATTCATCAGGTGTTTCATGAGAATTATGCGCATCACGAGGAACCCAAAGTTTATTTCTACTTGATCACCGGTATTCTTATCTTCCTTTATTCTTGTTGTATCTTTTGATTCCCTATATATCAGACTCATTTTTATTTTATTTCTTAATTTATTCATTATCACGTGTGGACATTTATATGTATTGTCACAATGATCGTAATTTATTATAGTAGATTTATATAACTTGTTCATATTACATAAGGCTTAGCGTGTATATGTAGGGTATTCTTCTTGTGTATAAGCGTTACCGACTCTCATCGCACGTTATTTCGCGTATTTTTGAAAGCGGGGCGTGACAAGTACTAATAGAGTTGAAGAAGATGAAAGGTGGGAGACCTAAAAAGAAGAAAGAGTATTTGGTATTAGTAATTGTGATATTCAGATGTTATGGAGTCTTGCTGCTCCAACTCTAAATCTACATGTCCTAACCCCAATTAGAAACAAAAGAGGAAGGCTACGGAAGGAACAAAAGATAACACATGTACCTAGAGAGGCAGGAGGCACCACTGCAAATGTGCCAATGGGGACAACACAAGTGTATATGCGACAATCCAAGTAGAGACTTGTACAAGAGGAAGGGGAAGAGGAAGAGGTAGAGGGGGCTCAAGTGGTAGGGGAAATAATGCTGCAAGAATTAATGTCAAAATTAGAGGAGAAACATATATTGAAAGTGTAATTCCTAATAACTTCTTGACTACTACTGGAGTGGTCATGGATTACTATTGGAAGGGAAATCAAGGATTTCACATCTGCTTTTAATGTCTTAGCTGAGGTACTTTGTAATAACTTTGTGTTAATGAATCTTATATAAATTATGTTTTCAATGTGTGGCTGAATCTTATATATCTGCAGGGCATGCTTAATTAAAATATTGAAGCAACTAAAACTATCCCAAGAAGAGGCAAAAGAATTGTACCTTCAAGATATAGGAATATAAACCAAGTAAGTTGGTAATTTATCTTCAAGGTTGATGTGTGTTAAATTAATCTTGCTTTTTGAACCTTTCAGGTGGCAGGAGGAGAGAGGGGGCACAGTATACTCAAGATCCTTACTCTCAAGTGATCAAATGTGAGACATATGTATAGGGGTTATGAAGTGGTTTTTGCCACAGTTGAAATAAAAAACTCTATTCACTTTTGTGTAATCAACAGGTGAAACTATTATAATGTTGTTGAGACTTTTGTATAGGTGTTATGGTAAAATGATCATAATTTAAGACTTTTGTCTTGTTGTTATTGGACAACTTGAACAGTTTGTATAATGCACAGGTAACTTGAACAGTTTGTGTTATTGGACAATTGTGTACTGTTGTTGAGACTTTTATATGTGTGTGTTATATTATTGAATTTACTGTTATATAAGTTATGGTAAAATAATCATGGGTTATATGATATTATTTGTTAAATGATCATATGGTTAAATAATGTTATGATGTTATGTGTATACATCACTTATGTTAGAACAATATAGCATGTCTGCTAGATTTTTTTCAATAGTTCAGGGGTTTATAGAGATAACTTTAATAATTTAGGGTGTTTTTTGATACTAATATAATAGTTACCAGGGGTTATTTAACCCTTATGTAAATGCTCAATAGGGTTTTCATGGATTATGTTAAAAGTAAAAATTGTTATAAAAGTATCATAATTGCTCAAGAAATTAACTGGATGTATTATTGGAGGGGGTTATTTAAACTCCACAAAATCAGATAAGAGAAATTTTGATAGAGAAAATTTCAAACACAATTGGATAGAGAAAATTTCATTAAACTGCTAACATACTATATAGTCAATTATGGCCTACCAAGGAAAAAATACCTAAGATAGCACCAATAAGTACATAAATTATGGCCAAATATATTGAAATTCTTCTAAATTCCATAATAAAATACTCTCATTTTGACTTCAGCTGCAAGATCTCCATCAGAATCTCTTTTTTCTTCACCTTTAACTCAGTCATTTCTCTTTCCAACAAGTCAGAAGTTTCTTCGTCCTCTGCTTCCACTCCCTCCTTCGTACACTTGAGACTACATCATCCTTCAAGTCTATCCACTCAACGATCCAATTGTGGCAACCATAAAATCGACGCCCTGGATTGGATTCGGTGGAAGAATGAGCTATGGAAGCTCGGACACCCTCGTGACACTTCTTCATTGAACTTCAACTGGACATCTTAAACCTGAAGCTGCAGAGGAAAAAAAAGAGAAAAGTGGGCTCGACTGTGCCCTAGAAGAGGAATAAGAAAGAGTGGGTAGATGATTTATCAACTGAAAAGATTAAAACCCGTGCAAAACACACACACGCTATATAAGGATAAAATCGTCACAAAAATATCACGTGACATACATGTGCCAACACATAAATGGTTAGCTGATGACAGGGTTTATTTGGGAATTTTTGGCAATAGTTTGGGGAGTATTTTGGGGTTTTTTTTTTAGTTTAGGGGTATTTTGAAAAAACACGGATAGTTAAATGGGGTACTTTGAAAATAAGCCAAAAAAAGGGTCTTTCTCATTTCCACCCTCCAAATTTTCTATATTTCTAAAACTAGCTTTACCGTCAGTTAAAGAGAATCAAACGGGAATATTTTTAATTTTATGTTATGAAATTTGTGAAATTTCTATAATACCCTCTCCACTTCTGCCTCAAGCCCCGCCTCTGCCTCCTCCATTGGCACCCCCTACGCCACTGCCTTCTCTGCCGGCGCGCTTTCCTTCTTCTACCTCGCCACAACATCTCCTCCTCGCCTAAACATCTCCAATTTGATTATTCCCACCAAAAATAACAATTACAGTAGAACCCCTCTAAATTAATATTCTTGGGACCCACCCCTGAGCATTAATTTAGAGGGGTTATTAATTTGAAGGGTTTTACCATGTAAATTATTTTTCTTAGAAAAATGCATCTGTTTAATGTTTCACGTCCTTCAAACTCCTCCAACGACTTTATACTATTTAATCTCCTTAAAAATCTCACTTTGGTTGGTAAGCTCCTTAAAAATCTTTTGCAAATATATCTTATCACAAGGTTATTGAAATGCTAAATTTGTTAGCCCAAAGGCTCTTCACTTTTAGTTTTGATGATGACTATTAATAATCTTGTGTTTATATAGTTTCATATATTGATTAAGATCTTAGTAGGTGTTTAGCTTCAATAAAGAATTCAAAGTTAAGTTTTGAAGCTATCACATATGGATTAAAGAGCTCATGCTTAAAGATCACATCAAGTACTCAAGAGGAGTCAAGCTCATTTGGATCAAGTTTGAATTGAGTCATCATGGAGAAGAAGATCTACAAGAAGACTCGGTTTAGGTTTGTTTAGTGTTTAGATCTTGTGTAAGGATAGTTTAGTTTTGATATACTCAAGTATATACACACACAAGTTTAAATAGTTTTTTATTTTAGTTTAACCGTTTGTGTTTTCAAGAATACATCTTATAGTTTCATTAATAGATTTCATCAAAACAAGTTCACATGGTTTATATGTGTATTGGATTTCATCCATAGATATTGTTACTTCATATTGTTTAGAAAAATTTATTTGATGTATCTAGTCCATGGTTTCAAGTTTTGTTTTTTAACAAAACTTATTTTGGTATTTAATATCAAAAATAAAGATATATAATTTATATATGTATTAGATTCTATCTATATACACTATGCTTCAAATGTGTTTCAAATATCACAAGTTTGATAAAAAATCAGATTTCCATTTCAAAGTTTCAGTTTTCGAAAAATACGATTTTTGGTTTAAGTTTAAATTTCTATGCCTCAAAAATAGTTCAAATTGTTTGTAATATGACTTAATCTTTGATCGAACATATTTGTACTTCAAATATTTACATGAACTTATTTTTATGGATTTTATGAGATTTTTATGGGAATTTATAGGATTTAAAAAGTCCAAATTTTCAGCCCTATAATTCTTGTTTTGGGCAGCTGGCGGTCGACCGACCGGTCGACCGAACCAGGGCTCGGTCGACTGGCCGGTCGACCGATGTGTACAGATACGTACACAAGCCCAGTGCCTAAGAGCTGGTCGACCGTGTGGTTGATCAATTAGATCAACCCAACTCTCGTGTTGGTATCGATCGACCGAGTGGTCGACCGATAGGCTTTTTGCCTTGGGGAGGTCGACCGGGTGGTCGACCACTAACCCAACGATTATTTTTATGACAGTTGGTCGGTCGCCTGACAGGTCATTTTTGACCTGTTCTGAACCCCAATGGCTATATTTTAGAAACCCTATAAATATGGTGTTCTCTTGGCCAGTTTTCAACAAGATTTTTAGAGCCAAATTTCCCATCTTCTAGTGTATTTTTAACATGTTTTGAAAAGAAGTTTTTGAGCCAAAACTCTCTATCTTTATTTTTTCAAAGTTTTTGAAAAATCAAAGAAAAACAAGATTTGAGAATTTTGTTTTGTTCTTCAATTTTATATCTATCAAGAAGTTTTTTCCAAGTGTTTTATTTGTTGTCTCTTTTTCAAACACTTTATTTCCTCACATACTTGAGCTTTTCATTGCAAATCTATCCTCTAAGATCTTATTTGTGAGAGGTGTTTTGTTTGTGATCCTTTGTGATCACCAAGAGATTGGTAATTTTTTTTTCTCTTTGCTTTGTGTCTACCTCTTGTGTAGAGGTGCGTAAGAGAGAGTTGTAGTTGTGTACTCCCAGTGTGTAAGTTGTAATTTCTCGGTAGAGGTCCTTTGTGGAAGGCCATGTGTGGACATAGTGAAAATCTTTATGTTTGAAGTGGGGACATAGAGCAGTGGTTCGAATTTCGAAACATATGCTTGTGTTTGCTTTTGATCTTCTTCTTTCAACTCTCAACTCTTTAAATCTTGCGTTGTTATTATTGCTCATACACTTACATGCTTGATATTGTTTATGTGCTCACACTTCTGTTCAATCAAGAGAGCTTTTGAAGCTCACCAACTTTTAGTTTAGAGGAATCGTGAAGAGAAATTCCAGAGCCTTTCACGAAAAATTTGAAATCACTCTTGATTACACATAGTGTGTGTTTAACATTTAGTTTTAATTTCACATTATTTGTCTTAGATTAGCACTATACCTATTCACCACCTCTAGGTGTTCTTTCAATTGGTATCAGAGCTAGCTCTCATGATATTCGGTTTAATCACCTAGGAGTGATCCTCAATTGGTATATATATATTTGCCTTGCACACATATTAGTTTGCACTTATGGATTATCTTGCTCTACCCATGTATGATGTTTCTGACATTGACATGTGAAAATTTAAGATGAGTGCTTACCTCAAAGCCCTAAGATTGCATGTTTATTTTGCCACGACCAAGAAATCTTATCTTGGCTATGACAAGTACGTGGAGGCCAATACACAAGCATTCATGCACTTAGGCAAATACTTAACAAATAACATATTTTTTTTGATTTCTCATTATGATTCCGCTTTTGCAGTGTGGAATACATTGACCTCTCCCAAGGAATAAGCTTCACATATTTTGAAAAGAGAACCAAGAAGAGATGAGTTCGAGCAAGCGTGCTGCATGGTCCAAGTGAATGACTCCCTTGAGGTAACTTCGGATACTCATCTAGATGATTGTGCTAGCTCTTCTAATGATAATTATGATAGCATGGATGCTCATGCTTTAAATTAAGAGTTTTTCATGTTTTGTGAAAACTTGCTTTCAAAATACAATCTTTTGAAAAGCAAGAATTTTGAATTAAAAGAAGAAAATAAAATTTTATTTTCAAAACTTGATTTGGTTTTGAAAGAGAGGGTTGAGATTTCAAGTGAAGGAGATTCCTTGAAAACTCAACTTGATCTTATTTTAAAAGAAAATGAGATTTTGAAAAATAAAAATGAGTAATGAGGTTTTATCTTCAAAATTGATTTTATTTTAAAAGAAAATGATTCTTTAAAAAACAAAATTGTTTTAATTTCTAAAGAATTGGAATGTACTTCTTTAAAAAATATTTTTTTGAAAAATGAGTTTGCTTCTCATTCTTGTCATGCTTCTATTATTTTACCTCTAGTGATAAGAATATTGTTTCTTATGCTTACATCACATATTCTTCTATTATTGAAAATGATATTTGTGTTTTGAAAAAGAATGTGATTGTTTGGGCTCTACTTTGAGCCAATGTCTCATGGATCAATTGGAATCCATATTTCGCAAAAAACATGCTCCACATATGCATGCACACTTTTCACAGTATACACATGCTTATCATGCTCACACACATAATTTTTTGTATGCTAATGTGTATACTTGTACACATTGCGATCGTCCAGGCTACCTTATAACATTTTGTTATGATAAATTAAATATTTCTAATTTTGCAAGTAAAAATATTTAGGTTAGAAAGCTGCTAACTCAGGAGGACCCAAGAAAGTTTAGATACCAAAATTCATCCCTATTTAATTTGATGTGGGTATGAGCTCTCACAAGACGTGAGAGTATTGATGCTCTAGTGGTGGATGCATTTCGAGCTAAATGGATGCAATTTTGGATGCATCACGATTAAGGAAAATTTTGGTGGGAGGACTACCATGTTTTGGAGAAATAGAGACTAACCCCACCGGTATTAATAACTATCTGTATTCTCCTTACTTTGTGTACATGCTTTATGTTTTTACATTGATAATTTTTAGCATATCTTGATTGTCATGCTCATTAAGTTTAAATGCAATGCTTATTAGACTTATGATATACATAGATAGTATTTGAGATACATTCATGTATATATGGATTCATATTTATAAATTCTCACTTTAGTTTAGCTATTGTATATATCCTAATTCTAATAACACTTGCATTTACACTAATGATTTCACAACCATGTTTTAATATTTTATGTGTATCTTGATTTGATTACATGTTTAGATATAATTCTTGTGTTTATACTTGTACAATTAGTGAGATACACTTGATTCTTATTTGAGTGCCTTTATTGCTCATATGTACTCATTACATGTATTTATATAACCTAATTTTAATGATTCTTACATCTACACTTGTATTTCTATATTTGTTTTATATCACCTTTGTACATGTTTTTCATAAGAATGTGTTTAACTTCATGTATATGTAAATTTTGTCAAAACTATATGATATACATATTCTGTCCTTGAGTCACTTGTATTTTATGCCATGTACTATTTTATGAACTCAATTCACGTTTGGATAATATGTATGTTTTAGTTTTGACAAAGCATACATATGTCTTGAAGTTTGTTTAGTATAAAAATCGAATTTCTCGTGTTTGATGATTTCATGTTTATGAAAAAAGAATTTCTTTTGTTTTGATTGAGCTTCATTACTTTATTTTCATGATTATATTTATTACATGATTTTTTATACTCTATATCTTTTGTTTACTCATGATTTTGGAGTCATGAGAATCTATGTGCTTCATAGTTGTTTGAGTGTCAATTTTCATGTTGTTAGCATGTTTTTATGGATATAAATATGTTTTATTCCTTACTGGAAAGATTCATAGTAGTTTTTAAAATTATCATAAAACCAGTTTCATATTCTTCAATTGGTAGAGTTTTGAAACTATATTAAAATTATTTTTAAATTGTTATTTTTGAAAACTTCTACCCTACAAGGGCGGTTGGTTGGGCGACCATGCCTTGTGTGCCTTAATAAAAATCTCTTTAAACATGTGCATGGTGGGGTGGTAGTCATGAGTTATACACGTACTTATCAAGAAAATTAATTTTTGTATAATCATGCTTGTTTTCTATATATGTATACATCATATTTCAATTGATATTTAAATTGATCATACATACATATATATGTTTTCTTGTGCTAAGATCAACATTGTTTACACATATATGTTTTATAACACAAACTGATTTCATGCTAAGCTTGATTCATATTCGTAATGATATATCTTTACAAGCTTATTTAATAGTTTTATTGGTATTTCATAAAGGGGGAGAAAAATTCTTGATTTATCTTTCAATTGTATTTGTTTTCAATTGGTATCTTATCCCACTCTTTATGAAGAAAAATAATTCGTTCTGAAAAATGCTAACATTTTCAATATTGGTATCCATAACCTTCAATTGGTATTATTCTCAAATTGGTATCTATATTGCAAAAATGATTTTAGTGTTTACCTAAAAATTTTGATTTAAAATTTACCTTCACTTGGTATCATTTCTTTCTATTGGCATCAATTGATAAAAAAATTTATTTCTCTTTCAATTGGTTTTCTTTCAATTAAGATAAAAAAATATGTTTTTATTTGTATAAAAATTTATTTTGATTTGCATTGCCTATATGCAAGTGGAGCTTAACATCTCCTCTATGTATAGATTCATGTTGAGTTTGGTATACAAAAAAGAGCTTGATATCTTTTCTTTATATAGTACACGGTGTAGGGGGAGCTTAACATCTCCAACTATACATTGTATATTATGCTTATATGGGTTAGGATTTAGTCATCTCTTTCTTTATATAATGCATGTATGCAGGGGGAGCAAACTTGACGTCTCTCCTCTTCATGAATGTATATCATATATTTATATTGTTGTTTCTCTTCACCCCTTTGTTGATGAGTAACAAAAAGGGGGGAAGGATTTGAATTTATATATACATGTTTATTTGTGTTTATGCATATATATATTATGCATATTCTTATGCATATGTTTATGGTTTTAATATCCAAAACTCTTATTGCATATCCATTCCATTGGTATCTTAGTCTACATATTTTATTGGTATCTGAGCTTCATTGAATATATTATATACATGTGTTTTATGATTTTGATTGCATATGTTTTTTTATTGTTTATTGGTATCTGAGATTTATTGAATATCTATATGTTTATATTTGTTTTATGTTATGCATGAGTTAAGAGGGAGCTTCTATGAAACTTATTTTTAATTCATGCATATATAACCTCATAAGTTTTGTCATCATCAGAAAATGGGAGATTATTAGCCCAAAGGCCCTTCACTTTAGTTTTGATGTTGACTAACTTATGAAGTTAAGTTACTAATGATATTATGTTTATATAGTTTCACATATCGATCAAGATCTTAGTAGGTGTTTAGCTTCAATAAATAATTCAAAGTCAAATTTTGATGCTATCATATGTTGATTCAAGAGCTCATGCTTAAAGATCGCATTAGGTAGTCAAGAGTCAAGCTCATTTGGATCAAGTTTGAATCGAGTCATCTTGGAGTAGAAGATCTACAAGAAGACCTCTGTTTAGGCTTGTTTAGTGTTTAAATTTTGTGTAAGAATAGTTTAGTTTTGAGATGCTCAAGTACATACACACACAAGTTTAAATAGTTTTTGGTTTCAGTTTAACCGTTTGTGTTTTCAAGAATACATCTAATAGTTTCATGAATAGATTTCATCAAAACAAGTTTACGTGATTTATATGTGTATTGAATTTTATCCATGCGCATTGTTACTTCATATTGTTTAGAAAAACTTATTTTGATGTATCTAGTTCATGGTTTCAAATTGTTTTTTTAACAAAACTTTTTTTGGTATTTAATGTCAAAAACAAAGATATATCATTTATATGTGTATTAGATTCTATCTATACACGCTCTGCTTCAAATGTGTTTGAAATATCTTATTTTTGTATCTATGCAAGTTTGAGGAAAAATCAGATTTCCATTTTAAAGTTTAAGTTTTTGAAAAATACGATTTTTTATTTAATTTCAAATTTCTTTACCTAAAAAATAGTTCAAATTGTTTGTAATATGACTTGATCTTTGATCAAGCATATTTGTACTTCAAATATTTACATGAACTTATTTTTGCGAATTTTATGAGATTTTATGGGAATTTATAGGTATTTAAAAAGTCCAAATTTTTAACCCTAAAATCCCTATTCTGGGCTGCTGGCGGTTGACCGAGCCAGGGCTCGGTCGACAGGTCGGTTGACCGACGTGCACGGATACGTGCACAAGCCTAGTGCCTAAGGATCGATCGACTGTGCAATCGACCGACTGAATCAACCAAACTCTCGGGTTGGTCCCGGTCGACCGAACGGTCGGCCGATAGGCTTTTTGCCTTAGGGACGGTCGACCGCTAACCCCAACGGTCATTTTTGTGACCGTTGCCGACCGACAGGTCATTTCTGACCTGTTTTGGACCCCAACGGCTATATTTTGAAAACCTGTAAATATGGGTTCCCTTGGTCAGTTTTCAACAAGATTTTAAGAGCCAAATTTCCCATCTTCTATTGTGTTTTAACATGTTTTCAAAAGAAGTTTTTGAGCCAAAACTCTCTATCTTTATTTTTTCAAAGTTTTGGAAAATCAAAGAAAAACAAGCTTTGAGAATTTTAGTTTTATTCTTCAATTTCAATCTATCAAGAAGTTTTCCCAAATGTTTTCTTTGTTGCTTCTTTTTCAAACACTTTCTTTCCTCACATACTTGAGCTCTTCATTGCAAATTAATCCTCTAGGATCTTGTTTGTGAGAGGTGTTTTGTTTGTGATCCTTTGTGATCACCAAGCGATTATTTGTGATATTTGTGCTCACCAAATTATAATCTTTTTCTCTTTGCTTTGTACCTAATTCTTGTGAAGAGGTGTGTAAGAGAGAGTTGGAGTTGTGTACTCCCAGTGTGTAAGTTGTAATTCCTCGGTGGAGGTCCCTTTGTGGAAAGTCCTGTGTGCACATAGTGAAAATCCTTCTGTGTGAAAGCAGGGACGTAAAGTAGTGACTTGAACCTCGAAATATATTATTGTATTTGCGTTTGATCTTCTTTCTCTCAACTTTCAACTCTTTATATCTTGTAATGTTATTATTGCTTATACACTTACATGCTTGATATTGTTTGTGCACTCACACTTGTGTTTTATCAAGAGATCTTTTGAAGCTTCTCAACTCTTAGTTTAGAGGAATCGTGAGGAGAATTTCTAGAACCCTTCATGGAAAATTCGGACTAGCGCTTGATTACACATAGTGTATGTTTAGCATTTAGTTCTAATTTCACATTATTCGTTTAGATTATCACTACACCTATTCAACCCCTCTAAGTGTAGTTTCAAATTTTAGTTGAAACTTTTTGGCTAAAACAAAAAGGTGATCACAATAAATTCTTGAGAACAATTCAAAGATGAAGGATGAAGTCAAAAATATCAAATATGGTAGCCTTGTGCAGACTAGCATCTTAGCGTACTTTTCTAGATCTTGAATATTGTATGTAATATATTTTGTACTTTTATGAAATTATTAATTTATGCGGCAGTCGCCACTAAAATTTTACACTAGGTTTCAAAAAAAATTATTAATTATTATGATAGAGGGGTTTATTAATTTTTTACACTGACTCGAGTCAGGACCGCGGAGTTTTTATTAATTTAGAGAAGTTATTAATTTAGAGAAGATTAATTTATAGGGGTTCTACTGTAAAAACAAAAACCCAAAGTTTTTCATATGCACAAATAAAAAGAGGAGAGAAAATTTGTCATTATCATCACCCCATATCAACTTATCCTCATCCTCAACAAATTTGTCATAATCATGATAGCGGAGCAGACCTCGTGGACGAGCTCATGGCAGATGGAGATGTCGAGGCCAAAGCGTTTGGAGACGAGGCGGAGGAGATCGCCGGTGGTGAGGCGCTAGAGGCAGACGGTGACATACTGGCAAACGGGGATGGCTGTGCCAGAGGTAGGCGACGAAGCGCAGGGTGGCGTCTCCCTTGGTGATGGTGGACCCGAGCTCATCGCAGATGAGGTCGAATGCGACTATGCTCATCTGGAACTCAAATTCAGGTCCGTCAGCGTGTGTCATCTACCTCTGGCCTCACCATCCCCATCCACCAACGCATCGTCGTCTGCCATCGCCAAGGAGGACCCAAGCTCGTCGCAGACTTCTTTAGTTAAGTCGCTGGGAGGGGGAGAGAGAGACACATAGGGGGGAGAAAGAGGCGGCATGGAAGAGAGGGGCGGCATGAGAGGAAAGAGAAGAGAGAGACTGATAATGGGGGTAATGTAGTAATTTTGCTCCTACACTGTTAAAAAATTAACAGCATCTGACAGTGGGGGTAATTTTGGATTTTTTAAAGAATTGGGATAATTGAGCAATTATGATGATTTGGGCGGTAACTTTAGAAATATGGAAAAAATTTGGGGATAGATATGAGAAAGACACAGAAAATAAATAAATAAAAATCTCAAGACTCGTCGGTCGATCAAGCGTGACAAATAATACAATATTGGTTTCCTTTTGGCTCGGGGTTCGAGCGGTGGGTCGCATCCAGCAGAATCTGAATGTGATCAAACTACTTATATATTAGAAT
Organism: Agave tequilana; assembly: GCA_038442645.1. Lineage (NCBI taxonomy): Eukaryota > Viridiplantae > Streptophyta > Magnoliopsida > Asparagales > Asparagaceae > Agave > Agave tequilana. Next base: position 15,387 of record JAVJIF010033129.1, read on the forward strand.
GGACCACATTTAAGTTCTTTAGTTCAAATTGAGTTGTGTCTTTGTGAATGTTTTGTTAAGAGTGTTGTAGACAGAACTTTGAATTTGGGTGGCACTTTCACAGATCCAGATACTCCGCGGGTTGTTTCTGAGAAAATGGCGACATGTAATGAAATTAAAATCTTGAGTATTTTATTGTGAGTTAGAGAAATTCAAAATGGATTCCAAAGAAACTAATTGCATGCACTTTTTTATTCATTTTTCTATTAGGTCTCGAGGATTAATCTATGAAAACAGTTGAGATGGAAAATTGGAAGACCAGAGCCTGTCGATGTCGCTCATGTTCGAGCTAAGCTGATTAGAGGTTTGTATAGGTTTGGTTTGACTCAATTTTAAAATCAACTCGTGAAAGATTCAATAGATTGATATGTGCTTGACTTTCAGGTTCAATCAATTTAATCGAGTTTCTATTTGGTTTATGGTCTAATATTTCTATTCGATCACAAGCCTAATAATTTTTTTCTCTAAGAATAAAATAAAACTAAACAGTCTAATCCATATAGATTAAAATTATGATTTTCTCACTTCTTAAAGATTTAATATTTATATCATGTTCGCATGTCTACAATCAATAATTGCTTTTAAAAACAATTAATACAAAACGCGTGCACGATCCTATACCACTCTTATGCTATCACAGAATTTTGTCTCCCTCCTATCTTATTCTATCACCTAATCTTTTATATTATTTATATAAGTTTAAAAGTTCTTTTAATTAAACGAGAGAGAGAGAGAGAGAGAGAGAGAGAGAGAGAGAGAGAGAGATTTGTACTATAGAAGTAATAAAAAGAATAAGAAGGAAAAAGAGAAGAAATCACTCCACTCTCTCTTTCCCCTTCTATCCTCTTTCGACCTCTCTCCAAAGAAAAAGAGAAAAAAATCACTCTCGGTCCCACTCTCTCGAGTTCTTATTCCCAATCCCTCTCTCTATTTGATCTCTCCCCTCTTTCTCCTCCCTTCCTCTCCTTCTCCTCTTCATCTCTCTCTCATTCTTATTCCTAATATTATTAGACTCCTTTTATCTCAAAAACCTGCAAAAAACCTAATTGTATTCATACCTCTCACCTCTGAAAAAACTATAAAGACACGAAAATGAATCCTATTCCTCGTAACTTCTTAAGGAATTTGGCAAAATTGGCAATCTAAAGTTATCTCTAAATTTGAACAATATAAATTATGTTTTGTTTGCCTTATTTGTTAATTTGCTCTAAAATGCTCACTATTATTTTATTTTTTTTGAATTATAGATCATAGCCTTATGCAAACGGGATTTGAATCGTAGACCTCTTGCCCATTGTAAAGAAGTCTTATCACTATGCTACTATGCTCGCTATATTTCATTGAGTTCTTTTTCACATCGCAATCAAAGTACTCGCTGTTTTCTGTATTGAGTTCTATTTTTTGAACAACTGAGCTCTTTTTACAAAGATTCAGAAATTGTTTTTGTTCATGAGTAAGCTTTATTAAAGTTTCATGCTCATGGACTTTTTTCTATCAATTAGAAGAAAAAATAAAAAAATACATTTCTTTCGTTTATTTTCCAACACCATCTTTCTGTACTCATATTGTGTTTCACTCTTTTTTTTCTTGTTATTTCTCTTACAAGGGATGCATATATTCAGAGATCTGTCACTTGAAGAGTTTGTTCACTTGAGAGTTTACCCATGAAAAGAGAATTGTACAATTAGAGAGAAATGTGCCTAATGCTTTGTGCATGTCTCTCTGAAGGTCAAACAATTTTAATTATTTTAGTTTAATTTTTCAAGATGTTTGACAGAGGTTTTTTGAAATAATATCCAAAACACGATGCTAATTATCAATTGTTTTCGATTAAACTGGAGACTCATTTGCAAACTCATTATAATGGGATTTTTTTTTTTTCTTACTATAGTGTTGATCACTAATCAAAGCACGAGTTTCCAGTTTAATTTCTCTTATCTTATTGAAAATAGTGCATGAGGATTTCAACGCTTTCAACTTGCGTGTGTGGTACACTGAATTTAATATTTTGTTCCACAGTCTGTTCATGTTTGTTGAGACCAATGCTTTGAAATATAAACAACAAGTTGACATTGTTTTTTTAATAAAAGTTGCAGCCCGATTTTGAACCCGGAAGCTCTCATTTTCCAATCAACCCTTTTACTAGTGAAAGTTAGGTCTCAATTGTCAATGTTGAATTACTTAAAACGATTACAAAAAGGTAAAAGAAAACAAAAGATCACAAAACAAAGCACAATGTAGAGAGAGAAAAAAGAAAATCTATTGACACTATATCTAATCGGATATTTAAGAATATTCTACAAAATCTCAAGCTCAACTGAGGGGCCGTTTGTTTAGTCGTAAAAGTCTGTAATTTGTAAATGACTTACAACCCAATTATTACTATGGCATTTGTTTGGACCGGAATTCGTAAAAGACTTACGCAACTCAACTACCGCTCACTTGCAACCCAATTGGCACTCACTGACAGCCCAGTTATAGTTATTTTGTAGTCATGCAAATTTGAATTATTTTTTTATGTTAATATTATATTTTTAATATTTAGCATTTTTAATATTTATTTGCAATATTAAAACTTTTTAAATCACTAAGTAGTTAATTTTGTGGTAAGTTTTTCACTTACGACTTATACATTACGACAATCAAACACCGTAAAATACAATACACTTTCCCACTTACAATTTTATATTACCAACAAAATATCGTAAAACTTACATGCATGTAACTCATTTACAATTGTAAAAGAGTTTACCAATTACGACTTACAAATTACGGTCAATTATGACAACCAAACAGACCCTAATATGATAACTGGAGAATACATGCAACCACATAACCTACAACCAAAAAACTAGACCTATATTCCTCTTAAACACTAGTTAAATAAATCCACAAACAAGAAAAAGGCCTGCGCTCATCTTCGAGCAATGGTTAAGGTAATTATAACAATATGATCCTACAAAGAATAACATGTATCTACAACCAATGATTTGACCTCCTTGTCCTTAAATAGTGCATTAGTTGTAAGATATTTTCTGATTCTTTTCATAGCTTATTTCTTATCACATATCATGACACGCGTGCAATTTATATTAGTCAACATTTTAGGTGTGTCTAATATGTGCACTAAGTTGTAAAGGTCAGCGGGACTTAGTACTACTCTCGTATTAGGATTAGAGACATTATGAGAAGGCCACTAATCAAAGAGTTATATATGTTGGCCCAGAGGCCTTTTACCTTAGTTTTGATGATGACTAACTTATGAATGTTAGTTTGCTAATGATCTTATGTTTAATAAGTTTCAGATATTGATCAAGATCTTAATAAATGATTAGCTTCAACAGAGAATTTAAAGTCAAGCTTTAGAGCTAACACAGATGATTCAAGAGCTCGTGCGTCAAGATAGCATCTAGCACTCTGTTGGAATCAAGCTCATTTGGATCGTGTTTGGATCAAGTCGGCTTGAAGAAGGAGTTTTACAAGAATACTTTGGTTTGTTTAATTAAGTTTTGTTTTAGATCTTGTGCAAGAATAGCTTAGTCTTGATATGCTCAAGTTTACACACACATAAGTTTAAATAGTTTTATTTTCGGTTTAACCAGTTTTGAATTTTCAAGTATACATTTATCGTTTTCATGAATAAATAAAATCAAAAGAAGTTTACATAGTTTATATGTATGTTGGACTTCATCCATATAATTTATGATTCATATTGTCTAAAAATTTATTTTAATGATTCTAGTTCATGTGTACAAGTTTTGTCTCTTAATAAAACTTACTTTTGGATTTATTGTCAAAAACACAAATATATCATTTATCATGTGTATTGGATTTTATCCATACACAATATGCTTCAAAAGTATTTCTATATCATATTTTTGTATTTATACAAGTTTTAGAGAAAACAAATTTTTATTTCAAAATTCAAGATTTGGAAAACACCGGTTTTGGTTTAAAGCTTAATTCTATATCACAAAAATAGTTCAAATCGTTTGAAATATGTGTCAAAGTTTAGTCACACACATTTGTTCTTCAAATATTTATAAAAACTTATTTTTGTGATTTTATGGGATTTTATAAGTATTAAAAAGACCAAGTTTTCAAGCCTAAAAACCCAGCCTGACACCTCTGGCGGTCGACCGACCGGTCGATCGGATCAGAGCTCGGTCGATCGGGCGGTTGACCGATGTGCACAGACGTGCACAATGTGCCTTGGCCATGGGCAATTCGACCGTGCGGTCGACCGACCAGAGAGTTCACTCTCTGTTTCTGGCCTCGTTCGACCAGACAGTTGACTGACATGCAAATTTCCTTTGGGTGGTCGACCGACAGCCCCAACGATAAAAAATTTGACTGTTGGCCGGTCGACCGGGCAGTCGACCGACAGGTCAATTTTGATTTGATCTGGATCCCAACGGCTATATTTTCAAAACCTATAAATATGGGTCCTTTGAGGCCTGTTTCAACTAAGATCTTTAAGAACAATTTTTTCCAACTTCTCAAGTGTTTTCAATAAGTTTTAAAAACAAGTTTTAGTGCTAAAAATCTTTATCTTTATTTTGTTTTAAAGTTTTTGAAAAATCAAAAGAAAATAAGTTTTGGGATTCTAGTTCTTATCCAAAATTTCTATATCTTATCTAAAGTTTTTTTTCAAGTGTATTATTAATGTTTTCTTTTTCAAAACACTTTGTTTTCTCACACTTGAGGTATCAATTCTATATTTATCTATAGGATCTTGTTTTTATGAGAAAAATTATTTGTGATCTTTCAAGATCACCAAGAGAGATTGTTTGTGATCTTTGTGATCACCAAGTGTATTTTTCTTTACTTTGTGCTTGGTTAGGTGCCCACCTCTTGTGTAGTGAAATTTCTTCTGTGTGAAGGCGAGAACATAGAGCAGTGGCTCGAACTTCGAAACATATCTCGGTGTTTGTATTTGATCCACCATATTTCAACTATCTATCTTTATTTCTTGCATTGCTTTACATGATTCATATTCATATGCTAGATATTGTTTGTGTGTGCCCACATTTGTGTTCAACTAAGAGAGCTTATTAAAGCACCTCAACTCTTAATTTAGAGGAATTTAGAGGAGAAGTTTCAGAGCCCTTCACGGGAATTCGGGCTCACTCTTAATTACACATAGTGTCTTTGCAATTAAGTTTAAATTTCGCATCATTTGTCCCAGATTAGGAAGTACACCTTGGTATCTGAGCTTACGCTCCAGATATTTGGTTTAACCACCAAAGAGTGAGATTCTTGGATAGCTAATCTAGATTTGCATTTGCACACATATTGTTTATTCACTCATGAATTTTCTTGCCCCTCCCATGTATGATGTTTCCAACATTGATATTTGAAAGTTTAAGATTAGTGTCTATCTTAAAGCCCCAGGATTACATGTCTATTTTGCCACTACAAAGATATCCTATGTTGGTAATGACAAGTCAAGATAATTTACTTAGAAGCTTTAAGGCATACACTAAGTAAAGATCATTTGTGTTTGATTTCTCATTGTGATTCCGCTTTTACAGTATGGAACATATTGACTTTTCTTAAGAAACAAAGAACAAACATTTTGGAGAAAGAATCTAATAGAGATAAGTCCGACCAAGCTTTCTTCATGGTCTAAGAGATTGACTCTCTTGAGGTAAACTCGGACACTCGACTAGATGATAGTGCTAGTTCTTCTTGTGATGACAATATGAATGCTCATGCTTTAAATGAAGAACTTTTATTGTTTTGTGATAATTTATTGAAAAAGTACAAATTTTGAAAAACAAATCTTTAGAATTAAGAAAATAAAATAAAACTTTATTTTCAAAACTTGATTTGATTCTATAAGAAAAAGTTGAGGTTTTAAATGAAAGGGACTCATTAAAAACCCAACTCGATCTTTTTTAAAAAAAATAAAATCTTGAAAACTAAAAATGATTTTGATGAGGTTTTAAAGAAAAATGATATTTTATCTTCAAAACTAGATTTTACTTTAAAAGACAATGATTCTTTGAAAAACAAAATTGTTTTAATTTTAAAAGAACTAGATTTAGTTCAAAAAAATATTTCTTTGAAAAATAATTTTGATTCTCATATTTGTCATGCTACTATAGATTCATCTCCTATTGATAAATATGTTGCATGCTCCACTTCTTCTTTAATCATTGAAAATGATATTTATATTTTGAAGAATAGTGTAGATTGTTTGGGCTCCACTTTGAGCCAATGTGCAATGAACCATGAACGATTGGAATCTATGTTTCTAAAGAAACATACTCCACATATTCATGCAAACAAAACACGGCATACACATGCTCATCATGCTCACACACATGATTTACATGCTAATATGTATACTTGTACAAATTGTGGTCGTAAAGGCCACCTTGTAAAGTTTTGTTATGATAGAATAAATGTTTCAAATTTTGCAAACAAATTTATTTGGGTTAGGAAAGGTGCTAACCCTTATGGACTCAAAAAGATATGGGTATCAAAATCTACCCCTATTGTATTTGATATATGTGTGAGATCTCACTTGACGTGAGGGTATTGGTGTCTTGATGGTGGATGTGATCCGAGCCTAAAGATCATATTTTATGCATCACTTTCAAGGGATATTTGGTGGGAGGACCACCATAGTTTGGAGACCTAGAGATTGGTTCATTGATTTTGATAACTATTTCTAACTCTCATTTTTGTTTACATGCTCTCATATGAATGTTTTTAGCATGTTTTGATTTTAATGCTAATTATGTTTAATTGCAATGTATATCAAACTTGATATATACATAGATAGTTTTTGAGATACACCCATATTTATATAATTTCATATTTTTGTGTTCTCACTATTGTTTAACTAATATGTATATCCTAGTTCAAATCGCACGTGCATTTAACCTAATGATCATGTTTTGTTTGTATTTTTATGCTTCATGTTTTGATTATATATTTAGATGTTAGTTTCATTAAAACTTGTGTAAATACTTGTACAACTAGTGAGTTACAATTGATTATTATTGTTGGCCCAGAGGCCTTCCACTCTAGTTTTGATGATGATTAACTCATGTAGTTATGTGTACTAATAATCTTGTGATTTTAGTTTCAGATCATTAATCAAGTTATTAGTACGTGATTAGCTTCAACAAGATGATTTGGAAGCTTTCACATGTTGATTCAAGAGCCTGAGCGTCAAAGATCATATATAGCACTTGCTCGGTGGATCAAAGAGTTTTGGATCGAGTCGGCTTGGAGACGGCGCTCTACAAGAAGACTTCGGTACCATAGTTTAATTTTGTGTTTAGATCCAAATTGTAAAGATTAGAATAGTATGATATGCTCAAGTTCACAACACACACGTTTCATGTTTTGGTTTTCGATTTTTGGTTTAACCGATCTTGGTTTGCATGAATAGATATTATATCAAAACAAGTTTACATGGTTTAATGTATATTAGATTTGTTCTATATACATGCATGCTTAACTTTCTAGACAAACTTAGTTTAATAGTCTATTTCATGTGTTTTATGTTTTTGTATTTTTGCCAAAACATATTTTGGAATTAATGACAAAAACATGGATATATATATGTTTCATGTATATAGGATTATATCCATATACATCATGCCTAAATGTTGTTTAATATCATGTTTTTGTATTTGGATAAGTTTTGGACAAAATGTATTTTCTATTCAAAAATCCAAGTTTTAGAAAATACAAGTTTTGGATTTTGGTAAAAATGATAAGACACAAAAATGTTTAAAAATGTTTGTTATTTGTGATGAAATTTTTATCACATGTTTATATTTTAATATAAAATGAGAAAACTATTTTTGTGTAATTTTTACAAGTTTTATGGATTTATTAAAATATTTTTCTATCCTGTTTTCTGACCCAGGACACTGGCTGACAGGCCAGGTCGGTCGACCGTGCGGTCGGCCGAACTAATGGCCGGTCGACCTAGCAGTCGACCGGTGTGCACAGAGCTGTGCACGTCTGGCAGCACAGTGGGACGGACGGTCGGCCGGCCGACCAGAGAGCAGTGCTATCCGTTCTTTTCGGTCGACCGGGCGGTCGACCGTCATTTGCCAACGGTCAAAATGTGACCGTTGGACGGTCGACCGAGCGGTCGACCGGTAGGTCATTTCTGGCAGTTTCTGCTGCCAACGGCTATATTTTTCTGGGGGCTATAAATACCCCATTAATGGCCAGTTTTCTCTAAGATTTTTTGTGCGAATTTTTTCTGACTCTCTAGTGTTTTCACAGCAATCAAAAGAAGTTTTTGGGCTTTTAATTGATCAATCTATTTGGTATTTTTGCTAGGGTTTGAAAAATCAAGAAAGGGTTTTTGGGAAAAGATTTTGATTCAACTTTTTCATCTTGGTTTCTAGTTTTTCTCAAAGATTTTCTTTGAGTTTTTGATTTCCATTCCTTTGGTTTTCTCCACACTTGAGCTACATCTACTATCTTATTTATAGGATCTTTTGTGTGGGAAAGAAATTGTTTGTGGTTGTTGTTTAGACCACCAAGTTGAAAACCCTATCTTTGCTTGGCTTTGTGCCTTTCCCTCATTGTGTTGAGGAGGTTGTGCATTTGGGTTGTATCCCTCAAGTTGTGAGGTGATCCTTGTGTTGCTTGGTGCTAATCCCTCAAGTTGTGAGGTGATTGTTTGTTGGATTGGAGTTGTGCCTCAAGGAGGAGGTTGTGTTTGTAAGGAGAGGAGTTGGATACTCCTTGTAATTGTTATTGCCTCAAATTCTCGGTGGAGGTTCCCTTTGTGGAAGTCCTTTGTGGACAAGCTAGTGGACTTAAAATCCTTCTGGGTGAAGGCGGGGATGTAGAACTGGGTGCTCGAACCTCGAAACATATCTTGTTGTTTGCGCTTGATCCCTTGGCTCTTACTCTCTCTCTCTCTCTTTACTTTGTGCCTTGCATCTATTCATATTGTTCATTCATAATTATTTGCTTGGCTTATTTGAGTGTGCATCTCTTGTTAATTGCAATTAGTTTTTAAATTTCGCATTAAGTTTATTAGATTAGCATAATCACCTATTCACCCCCCTCTGGGTGATTTTCAATTGGTATCAGAGCCTATGCTCCTGATATTTAGGTTTAACCACCTAGGAGTGAGATCTTGGTTTGCTAATCTTCATTTGCATTTTCATTTGCACACATTTAGTTTGCACTCATGGATAGCCCTCCTATGTTTGACTTTTTTTAGACTTGATGTTTGGAAGGCCAATATGAGTAGTCATTTGAAAAACCTAGGACATCTAGTTTATCAAGCCACTACTCAAGAATCCTACCCAAATGCTAGCAAGCATAGAAAGGCCAATGCATTAGCACTTAAAACACTTAGAGTATCTCTTAATGAAGATCTTTTACATGTGCTTGATTATTATGATTCGGCTTTTGCAGTTTGGAGCATATTGACTTCTCCCGAGCTACCAAGGATCATCAACAAGTTGAGAAGATCTAGGAGAGACATGTCCGACGAGCATTGCCTCATGGTCCAAGGGAAAGACTCCCTTGAGGTACAATCGGATTCTCAATTAGATGATTGCTCTAGTTCCTATTGCGATGGTTGTTTAGAAGCTCAAACCTTAAATATGGAACTTGCCACAAAGCTTGAAATTTTTTTGGAAAAACATAATCTTTTAAAAAGAATAATCTTGAACTAAAAGAAGAAATGAAGGATTTATGCTTAACTTTTGAATCGGTTTTGCAAGAGAAGGAAGAGATTACTAGTGAACGTGACTCACTAAGATCTCAACTAGACCTTACCCTAAAAGAGATTGATGTTTTGAAAAGCAAAAATGATTGTGATGATGTTGTGAAAAACAATGAGGTTTTATCTTCTAAATTAGACTTTGTTTTAAAAGATAAGCTTGTTTTGAAAAATGAAATTGATTTCATTACAAAAGATTTGATTTAGTTTTAAAGAAAAATGAATCTTTGAAAATTGATATTGATTCTCATGTGTGCCATACTAGTGTAGCTTCTCCTTCTAGCACACCTTTTGCATGCTCCACTTTTTCTTCAACTATTGAAAATGATATAAATGTTTTGAAGAAAAGTGTTGATTGTTTAGGCTCCACTCTGAGCCAATGTGCTTTGAATCATACACGCTTGGAAACCTTGATTCGTAAGAAACAAGTTCCATCTTTGCATGCACACCCATCACGGCATACACATGCTTCCCACGGTCACCACCATTACATGTATGCTCATGTGTACATTTGTACACATTGTGGTCGAAAAGGCCATCTTGCTAGATTTTGCTATGATCGTTTACATATTGAAAATTTAGCAAATAATCTTGTTTGGGTTAGGAAAGATACTAACCCCCATGGACCCAAAAGGAAATGGGTACCAAAGACCACCCCTCATGTATTTGATGTAGGTGTGGGCTCTCGCATCACGTGAGAGTAGCGGTGCCTTGAAGTGGATGCGTTCCGTGCTTAAAGAAAACAAATTTGGATGCATCACTTTCAAGGAAAGTTTGGTGGAGGAGGACCACCATTGGTTTGGAGGACTAGAGAGGTGCCCTCATCGGTTTTGGTATCGATCTCTAACTCCCGTTTACATTTGCATGCTTTTCACGTTCATCATTTTATAGCATGTCATGTTTCATTGTTTATTATGATTATGCCATGTGATTTAGATTAGTGATATACATGTTTAGTTACTTGAGACACCCATGGACCTATCTTTGTGTTCTCACTTTATTTTTAAATTAATATGTATGCCCTAGATCTAATGCACATGCTTACACTTGATGATCATATGTGTTTATGATTCTTGTTTTGATGTCTCATGTTTTTGATGTTTAGAGTTTATTATGTTAAATGCCATGATTCCTAGATCATTGACATGCATGCATAGCTTTTGAGATCACCCATGTTTATATGGACCCATATGTTGTGTTCTCACCATTTGATTAGCTATTATGTATATCATGATTCTAATAGCATGTGGATTTACATAATGATCATGTTTATGATTTTCATGTTGATTTATATCCCGTTTCGTGCTTCATGATTTGAATATATGTTTAGATGTTAGTTTTCATGAAAACTAGGATTTATACTTGTACATAGAATGGGCCACAAGTAACTCTTTTTATGTTTGTGCTTGAATGCCTATTTGTACCCATTAGATGTTCTAGTATAGTCTAGTTTTAATGATTCATGCATTCTAACTTGTATTCCTCATCTTGAATATGTTTCAATGATCATGTGTTTTAACTTCATGTATATGTCTATCTTGTCCAAACTATTGATTATACATGTACATCCTTGAGCCACGTGCCTTCATGCATATACTTTTGTGGACTCATTATGTTTAGGATATGTATGTATACTTTAGTTTGTACATGACATACATATACCTTGAAGTTTAAATCGTTTTGATGATTTTCATGTTTTTAGGTAATCTCAATTGGTAATGAAAATCTAGTTTTTCATATTTTCATATTTTTAAGGAATTTCATATGAGCTTAATTGAATATTTTCATGTTGATATGTGTCACATTATACTTGTACACTCACTTTATTAGTTTACTCATGATTTGTTTTCATGAGACTATGATATGGGCTTTATGGATTTTGAGTGTTTAGTGATCATGTGAATTACATGTGTTTCATGAAAAACAATTTTGTTTTATTCCTTACTTGAAGAATTTCGTACTAGTTAACAAGATTTCCCATTTAACTAGTTCGCATTCTTCTTATGGTAGAGATTTTCAAACTTACTCTATTTTCAAACCTATTTTTGAAAACCCCTACCTTCCAAGGGTGGTTGGATGGGAGATTATGCTCATGTATGCCTTATAGTGAAAATCATTTTAAACTTGAACATGATTGGGAGGCTAGGTAATATGAGATATACACTTGATCATTATTGTTGTTTCAAATGGTATCATTGAAATTCTTTCAATTGGTATCAATATTGACATTTTTGTATACTCATATATTTTTTTGTATATGTATACTTGCACTTCAAAGAGTATCAATTTCAATTGGTATCTAAATTTTCATACATATATATGTTTTTATTTGTGCTTATTATATTCATATATCTTAGAGCACAAATTTTGATCATGATAAAGCTTGTTTTATAATGACTATCTTGTTTCAATTGACTAGTTTTCAATTGGTATCCATATAAAAGCTTTGCATGTTTTTATTCAATTCATAAAGAGGGAGAAAACTTGCATTTCATCTTTCAAATTGGTATTTGATTTTCACTCTCATACTTTATGATTGAAAATTTCAATTTGGTATCATATGTTCAAAATGAAAAATATTTACAATTGGTATCAAAATCCTTGTTTAGAAATTCAAAATTTGTTATGTTTAATTTCAATTGGTATCAAGATTGTTTTCTTATAATTGGTATAAATGTTTTTATGTTTACTTTAAATTGGTATCAAGATGTTACTTTGACATATTTTCACTTGATATCTTAATTGATAGTCACCTCTATTTGGTTTGTTTTTGTTTTAGACAAAGGGGGAGAACATTGTCTTTATTAACCCTTTTGTTGATTCATGGTTTCGAACAAAAAGGGGGAGAAAAAAATTTATTGATTTGGTTTTGCTTTTACCCCTTATTGATGAGTGTTTCTTTGTATTAAAAAGGGGGAGAAGATTCTGTTTTGTTTTGATTTTTACCCCTTTATTGATGATTGACAAAAAGGGGGAGAATTATTTGAGAAGTTTTATATATGCATGTTTATGTTTAAGTTTTATATATGCATGTTTATGTTTTGCATATATTAAGTTTAATTTAGTTTAATTTTAATTGGTATCTAGAGCATGTTTTGTTTTTAAACATTTCATTGGTATCTAGAGCCATTTATTGTTTATGCATGATTATGCATTGTCATTCATTGCATATTTATGTTTATTTGTTTTATGCATTAGTTAAGGGGAGCTTCTTTGAAGCTTAACTTTGATCCATGCATATATAACTCCATGAGTTTTGTCATCATCAAAAAGGGGGAGATTGTTGGCCCAGAGGCCTTCCACTCTAGTTTTGATGATGATTAACTCATGTAGTTATGTGTACTAATAATCTTGTGATTTTAGTTTCAGATCATTAATCAAGTTATTAGTAGGTGATTAGCTTCAACAAGATGATTTGGAAGCTTTCACATGTTGATTCAAGAGCCCGAGCGTCAAAGATCATATATAGCACTTGCTCGATGGATCAAAGAGTTTTGGATCGAGTCGGCTTGGAGACGGCGCTCTACAAGAAGACTTCGGTACCATAGTTTAGTTTTGTGTTTAGATCCAAATTGTAAAGATTAGAATAGTATGATATGCTCAAGTTCACAACACACACGTATCATGTTTTGGTTTTCGATTTTTAGTTTAACCGATCTTGGTTTGCATGAATAGATATTATATCAAAACAAGTTTACATGGTTTAATGTATATTAGATTTGTTCTATATACATGCATGCTTAACTTTCTAGACAAACTTAGTTTAATAGTCTATTTCATGTGTTTTATGTTTTTGTATTTTTGACAAAACATATTTTGGAATTAATGACAAAAACATGGATATATATATATGTTTCATGTATATAGGATTATATCCATATACATCATGCCTAAATGTTGTTTAATATCATGTTTTTGTATTTGGATAAGTTTTGGACAAAATGTATTTTCTATTCAAAAATTCAAGTTTTAGAAAATACAAGTTTGGATTTTGGTAAAAATGATAAGACACAAAAATGTTTAAAAAATGTTTGTTATTTGTGATGAAATTTTTATCACATGTTTATATTTCAATATAAAATGAGAAAACTATTTTTGTGTAATTTTTACAAGTTTTATGGATTTATTAAAATATTTTTCCATCCTGTTTTCTGACCCAGGACACTGGCTGACTGACAGGCCAGGTCGGTCGACCGTGCGGTCGGCCGAACCAATGGCCGGTCGACCCAGCGGTCGACCGACGTGCACAGAGCTGTGCACGTCTGGCAGCACAGTGGGACGGTCGGCCGGCCGGCCTTCCGGACCAGAGAGCAGCGCTCTCTGTTCTTTTCGGTCGACCGGGCGGTCGACCGTCATTTGCCAACGGTCAAAATGTGACCGTTGGACGGTCGACCGAGCGGTCGACCGGTAGGTCATTTCTGGCAGTTTTTGCTGCCAACGGTTATATTTTTCTGGGGGCTATAAATACCACATTAATGGCCAGTTTCTCTAAGATTTTTTGTGCGAATTTTTCCTGACTCTCTAGTGTTTTCACAGCAATCAAAAGAAGTTTTTGGGCTTTTAATTGATCAATCTATTTGGTGTTTTTTCTAGGGTTTGGAAAATCAAGAAAGGGTTTTTGGGAAAAGATTTTGATTCAACTTCTTCATCTTGGTTTCTAGTTTTTCCCAAAGATTTTCTTTGAGTTTTTGATTTCCATTCCTTTGGTTTTCTCCACACTTGAGCTACATCTACTATCTTATTCTATAGGATCTTTTGTGTGGGAAAGAAATTGTTTGTGGTTGTTGTTTAGACTACAAAGTTGAAAACCCTATCTTTGCTTGGCTTTGTGCCTTTCCCTCATTGTGTTGAGGAGGTTGTGCATTTGGGTTGTATCCCTCAACTTGTGAGGTGATCCTTGTGTTGCTTGGTGCTAATCCCTCAAGTTGTGAGGTGATTGTTTGTTGGATTGGATTTGTGCCTCAAGGAGGAGGTTGTGTTTGTAAGGAGAGGAGTTGGGTACTCCTTGTAATTGTTATTGCCCTAAATCCTCGGTGGAGGTTCCCTTTATGGGAGTCCTTTGTGGAAAGCTAGTGGACTTAAAATCCTTCTGGGTGAAGGCGAGGATGTAGAGCTGGGTGCTCGAACCTCGAAATATATCTTATTGTTTGCGCTTGATCTCTTGACTCTTACTCTTTCTCTCTTTACTTTGTGCCTTGCATCTATTCATATTGTTCATTCATAATTATTTGCTTGGCTTGTTTGAGTGTGCATCTCTTATTAATTGCAATTAGTTTTTAAATTCCGCATTAAGTTTATTAGATTAGTATAATCACCTATTCACCCCCCTCTAGGTGATTTTCAATTATATGTTTGTGCTTCATTATTCATTTGTACTCATTACATGTACTTGTATAACCTAGTTTTGAGGATTCTTGCATCTTTACTTGTTTTCCCTATTTTTGTACATGTTTTCGTGTTTTGCTTCTTGTATATGTTAATTTTGTTTATAATTAATAGATATACATATATATCCTAGAGTCATTTGCTTTCATGCAAAATTCTATTATGAACTCATTTATGTTTGGGATATGCATATATACTTTTAGTTTCAACAAAACATACATATACCTTAAAGCTTGTTTAGTTTTTAATAAAAATAGAATTTCTTATATTTTGATGATTTCTTTTTTGATAAAAGAAATTTTAATTGAGCTTCAATGCCTTATTTTCATGATTTTGTTGATTACATGATTTTTGTATACTCGATATATTTTGTTTACTTATGCTTTTGAATTCATGAGAATATTTTGTGCTTTATAGACCTTAAGTGTCGATTATTGTGTATCTAGCGTGCTTTCATGGATATATATTTGTTTTATTCCTTACTAGAAAGATTTCGTACTATTTTTCAAAACTATCTTAAAACTCGTTTCGTTATTCTTCAATTGGTTGAGTTTTCAAATATATTAAAATACTTTCAAATCATATTTTTAAAAATCCCTACAACTAAAGAGCGGATGGTTGGGCAACCATAACTTGTGTACCTTATTGAATATCTTTCAAACATGTGCATGAATAGGGTGGTAGGTATGAGATATACATGATTTCAATAAAAATTCCTTTTGTATACTCATATTTTATTTTCCTATATATGTATACACCAAATTTCAAAGTAGTATTTTTATTTTTATACATACATATATATGATTTAGATTGTACTTATTTCACAATACCATATTATTTAAGTATAAAAGGTTTATGCTAAGCTTGATTTAATTCTAAATATTTAGTGATATATCTACAAGCTTATGCATTGATTTCAATTGATATTTTTTTGGCATCAAAATGTACTTCATGTTCACTTACAATTGATATCAACATGTACTTCAGTTATGAGATATACATAATTTTTAAATGAAAATTCATTTTGTATACTCATGTTTTTTGTATGGATCATATCTAAATTATTTTGCTCTGATAAATACATATAAATATTTTTCTTGTGCTTTAAACATACATGTTCATACATTGTTAAGCACAAATTATTTCTTACTAAGGTTGATTTAGTTCTTAATGTCAATTATTTTTCAACTAGTATCATATACAAGATTATGCATTATTTTTATTGGTATTTTATAAAGGGAGAGAAAAATTCTTGTTTCAATTGGTTTCTTACTCCCACTTTTTTGATGATAAATACTTTATTTCGGTATATGCTGACATTTTCAATATTGGTATCAATAATCTTAAATTGGTATTATTCTCAATTTGAAATCTATATGCATAATGGTTTTAGTGTTTATCTAAAAAATTTTGGTTTTTACTTTCAAATGGTATCATGCCTTTCTATTGGTATCAATTGGTAAAAAAAAATTAATTTTTAATTAGTAAAAAGATTATTTTGCTTTCATTTGGTTTCTTTCAATTAATTGCTTATTATTGGTATCAAAATTTTTTTTCAGAATATATTTTGTTGGTATTGTTTGTTTGTCTTCATCCCTTTGTTGATGAGTGAATAAAAGAAGGAGAAAAATTTACGATTATATATGCATATTTTATTAAGTGTTTATGCTTTTATAAATCTTATTTTTATTTGGTATCTTGAGCTACATTGCATATCTTTATATACTTATTGATTATGCATGAGTTAAGAGGGAGTTTTTATGAGGCTTATTCTTAATCTATGCATATATAACCTTATAAGTTTTGTCATCATCAAAAAGGGAGAGATTGTGAAAATCACCTAGAGGGGGGGTGAATAGGTGATAATGCTAATCAAAGGGCAATTTAAAAATTTAAAGCTATAACAATCACAATCAAGAATCACAAGATGAATGCAAGCAAGTAAGTATGATGAGCAAGTAATAAGTGCAAGCAAAGTAGAATAATAATTGCAAGAATGTAAACCAATCGCAAACACAAGGATATGTTATCGAGGTTCGAGCACCCAGCTCTACTCCCCGCGTTCCCCAGAAGGATTCCGACCACTTCCACTATCACAAAGATCTCAAATACAATGGAGTACCCAACTCCTACAATCTCAAGAACAAGTAATTATCTTGGTAGTCAAAAGACCACAAACTCTCTCTTTCAAATATCTCTTCCCTTACAAAGGTCCTTAGAGAATATTGAGTAGGAATGAAGCTCTTGTGTGTAAGGAGAAAAGAGAATTAAATCAGAGAGTATTTGAAAAACCCTTCAGAAAATCAGTGAGAAATTCAGCACAAAAACCAAGAAACAAGTCTCTTTTGAAAGCCTTAAACTTTTGAATTTTCTAGCAATAATTATTGTTACCAATCTCTCCCCAAACACCCATATTTGTAGGAGAGGGCTAGGGTTTAGGGATAAAACATAATTACTAATGTTTAGGAGGTAATTAGATCAAAATATATCCTTAAACGAATTTTTAAACACAAAAGACAAAAATAAACAGCTTTTAAAAATCTGCCCGTTACTGTTCAAACGGCTACATCGGTCGACCGGGCCGGTCGACCGGTAGTACAAAATTCCGACCGTTACAGGTTATCGGTCGACCGACCCGGTCGACTGATACAAACTGTGACTCAAAAATAAATATCGGTCGACTGCCCCGGTCGACCGACAGACATGCACACGGATACGTGCATTCTGCCAGGACCTCGGTCGACTGGTCCGGTCGACCGGACCAGCCTGACACAGACTCGGTCGACTGTCGGTAGACTGCCGGTCGACCGGATCAGGTCAGAAAACGAAATAAAGAAAGAATTTTGAGAAGAAAAATATTTTTAACAAAACTATTTTAAACAGGAATTCAGTATGTAACATAAAAAGAAATTTGTAGAAGAAAGATTTTGTACTAAAATATTTTTGTATATTTTATAGGAAATAAACTAAGAAATAGTATATGCGCAAAAACGTGTGTGATTGAGCTTCAAACCTAATCTCTATTCTTTAACAAGCTATAAAACTAAAAATACAAAACCTAAGGACCTCTGAGCAATCTTCACGTCTTTGAGCCATCCAATGCCTTGCTAGTGCCTTCTCTTCTATGATCCTTCCTTGATGAGCAAATTGCCTTCCTTACTTTGTGGAACTTAGAAGTTCTTGCAATAGCTAAGCGAATGGTCTCTAAACATGGTACAAGACCTGAAACTCATCTTAGCAAACTTGTTAGTACCAAATAGCACTAATTTGGTTTGTCATCATCAAAACACAAAACAATTGGAGAGTGTAACCTCTTGGGCCAACAATCTCCCCCTTTTTGATGATGACAAAACAAATAGGCTATTAACAAAAATATAGGGTAGGAGAAAACTCCCCCTCAAATTATGCTATATATAAAACACAAGAATATGCTCTAGATACCAATAATTGAAATGATGCACCAAATATTGAAACTAATATAAAACACAAAAATTGCTCTTGATACCAAAAAATACCAAAACAACTAAGACACAAGAATTTATTTAAAACACAAAAATTCATAAAAACAAAACATATAAATTCATATGGAACCAAGACCAAATGAACTTATTTTTGTCCATGTAAACTTATTCTCCCCCTTTTTGTCATACATCAAAAGGGTTATGAAAAACATGTTTATTCAATAATACAAACATTAAGTTCTCCACAAATAAACGAAAATTTAGCAAAATCAAGAGGTTTAGTGAAAATATCGGCTAGTTGTAAATCCGTGGAAACATAATCAATATCTATATCACCTTTCTCAAAATGATCTCTAAGAAAGTGATATCTAATCTCAATGTGCTTGGTCTTACTATGTTGATTTGCAATTTTGGTATGTGTATAGTACTAGTATTATCACAAAATATTTTTATATGATCAAAGTGCAAATCAAAATCAAGGAGAGTATGTTTCATCCAAAGGACTTGTGCACAACAAGCCCCCGCGGCAACATACTCCGCCTCGGCGGTTGAGAGAGCTACGGAATTTTGTTTCCTAGAGGACCATGAAACAAGACAATTACCAAGAAATTGACATGTCCCACTAGTACTCTTTCTATCTACTCTACAACCCGCATAGTCGGCATCCGAATAACTAGGCATTGAAAAATCTATAGTTTTCGGATACCAAAGACCCATTCCAATAGTGCCCTTAATATAACGAATAATGCGTTTTACCGCAATAAGATGAGACTCTTTAGAACACGATTGAAATCTAGCACAAAGACACACACTAAACATGATATCCGGCCTACTTGCCGTCAAATATAAAAGACTTCCTATCATGCTTCTATATAATTTAATATCAACATTTTTACCTTGTTCGTCCTTATCAAGCTTGGTTGTAGTTGCCATTGGAGTGTTGCAAGCCTTTGATCCTTCAAGCCCAAACTTCTTTACTAGCTCCTTTGCGTACTTGGCTTGGTTGATGAAGGTTCCGTCTTGCAATTGCTTGATTTGGAGTCCAAGGAAGAAATTGAGCTCACCCATGGAAGACATTTCAAATTCTAGTTGCATTACCTTCTCAAAATCCTTGCATAAAAGCTCATTAGTAGAACCAAAAATTATATCATCAACATAAATTTGCACAATTAAAATATCATTATCAACATGCTTAGTAAAAAGAGTTGTGTCTACTTTGCCTTTAATAAAATCATTTGAAATGAGAAAACTAAAAAGCCTTTCATACCAAGCTCTTGGAGCTTATTTCAATCCATACAAAGCTTTATCAAGTTTAAAAACAAAATCGGGATGAACATGATCAATAAAACTGGGAGGTTGAGAAACATAAACTTCTTCATTAATAAAACCATTTAAAAATGCACTTTTTACATCCATTTGAAAAAGTTTAAAATTTTTAAAACATGCAAAAGCTAGTGTCATCCGTATGGCTTCAAGCCGTGCTACGGGTGCAAAGGTTTCCTCAAAGTCAATTCCCTCAACTTGAGTGTAACCTTGGGCCACTAACCTAGCTTTATTCCTAATGACATTTCCGGACTCATCCATCTTGTTTCTAAAGATCCACTTAGTACCAATTATTGGTCTATCGTGGGGCTTAGGAACAAGGTGCCAAACTTGGTTGCGCTCAAATTGATTGAGTTCCTCTTGCATGGCAAGCAACCAATATGGGTCCGTCTCGGCTTCGAGAATGCCTTTGGGTTCAAAATGAGAAATAAAAGCAAAGTTACCACATATGTCATGGAGTTTGGAGCGCGTTGTGACTCCTTTAGATGCATCACCCAAGATGAGCTCCTTAGGATGATTTGTAGCGTATCTCCAAGCTTTAGGAAGCGGTTGAGTGCTTTCCTCCTTATCCTCTTGAACTTCACCAATAGGATCTAGCTTTTCTTCTTGAGCGGGTGAGTCCTTCAAGGATAGTCTCTCCATGTCTTCACCTAATGGTTCAATCTCTACAACATTCTCAACAACCACATTAGATTCTTCAAATTTAACATGCATGGATTCTTCTATGGTAAGAGAAGATCTAATGAAAACTCTATATGCTTTGCTAGTAGAGGAATATCCAACAAAGATAGCCTCATAAGTCTTAGCATCAAATTTACCCAAATTATCCTTAGTATTTAAAACAAAACACTTGCATCCAAAAACTTTGAAATATGCAACATTAGGTTTTCTAGAATGATACATTTCAAAAGAAGTTTTTGAAGAATTTTTGCATAAATAAATACGATTCGATATATAGCATGCGGTGTTTACGGCCTCGGCCCATAAATATTGAGGGAGGTCATACTCACTTATCATTGTCCTAGCCATCTCTTGAAGTGTTCTATTTTTCCTTTCTACAACTCCATTTTGTTGTGGAGTTCTAGGACAAGACGTTTCATGCTTAATTCCCTTTTCATCACAATAAGTCATGAAGAGTTGGTTAA
Source organism: Agave tequilana (assembly GCA_038442645.1). NCBI lineage: Eukaryota > Viridiplantae > Streptophyta > Magnoliopsida > Asparagales > Asparagaceae > Agave > Agave tequilana. Next base: position 36,461 of record JAVJIF010033129.1, read on the forward strand.
TAAACTCACCACCTCTATCACTCCTTATTCTCAAAATCGGAAAATCCTTTTCTTTTTCAACTCTTTTTCGAAAAATCTTAAAATGAGAAAAAGTTTGATCTTTATTTTGCAAAAAGAAAACCCAAGTAAAACGGGAGAAATCATCAACCAAAACAAATGCAAATCTACTTCCATTTAAACTTTTAGTTTTAGTTGGTCCAAAAAGATCCATATGAATTAATTCTAAAGGCCTAGTTGACATGATATCCTTGATTGGTTTAAAGGAAGACTTGGTTTGTTTCCCAAGTTGGCACGCACCACAAATGCGGTCTTTCTCAAAATTCAAGCAAGGTATACCCTTCACCAATTCCTTTGAATTAATCCTAGAAATATGGTCAAAAGATGCATGTCCTAATCTTCTATGCCAAAGCCAAGAATTTTCATCAAAAGCATTCAAACATTTAGTAGAACAATCTAAATTAAGCATGTCAATGATATAAACATTATTATCACGAAAACCGGTAAGAATACAAACATCGGATTTAACATCAAAAATCTTGCATGAGGAATCATCAAAAACAACTTTAAGTCTACAATCACAAAGTTGGCTAATGCTAAGCAAATTATGTTTCAAACCATCAACTAAAACAACATTCTCAATAATAGGAGATGCACCAATTTGAATGTTACCTATACCGATGATAGTTCCTTTGGAGTCATCCCCGAAGGTGACGGTGCCACCTTCCATGTACCTTGATAGGGTTGTGAAGTTGTTGATGTCCCATATCATGTGTCTTGAACAACCACTATCAAGGTACCACCGCTCCCTACGTCTTGGAGCTTTGGTGTGTACCTACATCAAACAATTTAAGACTTGATTTTGGTACCCACATTTTCTTGGGTCCTCTAGGGTTAGTGTCATGAACCCAAACAAGATTATTTGTTCTATTTAGTTGATCATAGCAAAACTTAGCTAAATGTCCATTTTTGCCACAATATGTGCATTTATACACTCTACCATATTTAAAGCATAATGAGTGTGTGATTTGTGAGCATGGGCATTGTGAGCATGAACATGAGACGTGTTAGGTGTAGTGTGAGCATGAGGAATCTTAGCATGAGATGTGTGCTTTTTAGAAAATTTTTCTTCAAGTTTCTTAGTATTAAAGGCACAATCTTTTAAAACTTTTTCAAAATCATTCATTTTGGATTTAAAAGAAGAAATTTCTTTTTCATCAATAATAGGAGATTTTGCCTTACAAGTACTCTTGTAGGCACAAAATTATTTTTGCATGGAAATAAAATTAGAAGAAACATCATCTTTTTCTTTAGAAACAATGGCAAGTTGATTTTTAAGAAAAGCAACTTCTTTTTGTAATTTTAAGCATTCAAGTTTCTTATTATCATAAGTTTCAGAAAGTTCTACAAAGGTATGAACTAGAACTTCCTTACTTAGTTCATCATCTTCATCATCAAGGGATTGAGGGGTTACCTTAGGTGTGTTTGCCATGAAACACATATTAGCTTGATCCACCTCCTCTTCGGACTCGCTTTCCGAATCCCATGTTGCTTTGTAGGCTTTCTTCTCCTCCGATTTCTTTGGCTTGAAGGAGGAAGTCATCTTCTTCTTGAACTCCGGACAATCCGCCATGATATGTCCGGGTTTGCGGCAATTATAGCAAATGATCTTCCGCTCCTCTTTGCCTTCGAATCTTCTCCGCAAGTTGAACTTGTTCTTTCGGTACAACCTCTTGACATTCCGCACAAGTAGAGTTAGCTCCTCATCTTCTTCTTCGTCTTCATTATCGTCATCATTGGTGGATGAAGTCTTGAAGGCTATGGATTTCTTCTTTGAAGTAGTGGCTTCTTCTCTTGCCTTCTTCTCCATCTCATGGGTCTTTAAGTTCCCAATGAGACTAATGATGTCCATCTCGTCCTTGTCGTTCAACTCCTTTAAGGTGGTGGCCTTGATCTCCCATGAAGAAGGAAGAGCCCGTATCACTTTGCGCACCTTTTGATCATTGGAGATGACGTCACCTAATGAAGAAAGACCATTTGTAATTTTAGTGAAACGAGTAATCATACAATCAATGGATTCATCATCAAGCATTTTAAATGATTCATATTGAGACCTCAAGAGATCTATCTTAGCTCTCTTGACTTGTGAAGTCCCTTCATGTGTGACCAATAAGTGTTGCCAAATCTCATAGGCGGATTGGCAATGAATTACCTGTGTAAGGTCATCCTCATTCAAGGTGGTTAATAGGGAGTTTTGGGCTTTGGAGTTAGCCTCATATTCTCTAAAGTTGAAGTCGGTCCAAGTGCTCTCATCACAATCGGGTGCTACATAGGGTTTAGTCAAGGACTTGGCTACTAAGCTACCCAAAGATTGCAAAAATATAGTCATCCTAACCTTCCAAATTGGGAAATTAAGTCCATCAAATTTAGGAGGGGTTTTGATGTTATCGGCCATGTTTACTAGTGTATGAATGGATGAATGAAAATGTTGATTAGCAATATTTTAAGGATCTCTCTATGGATGTTAAGTCAAACCTAGAGTCCAAGCTCTGATACCAATTGAAAATCACCTAGAGGGGGGGTGAATAGGTGATAATGCTAATCAAAGGGCAATTTAAAAATTTAAAGCTATAACAATCACAATCAAGAATCACAAGATGAATGCAAGCAAGTAAGTATGATGAGCAAGTAATAAGTGCAAGCAAAGTAGAATAATAATTGCAAGAATGTAAACCAATCGAAAACACAAGGATATGTTATCGAGGTTCGAGCACCCAGCTCTACTCCCCGCCTTCCCCAGAAGGATTCCGACCACTTCCACTATCACAAAGATCTCAAATACAATGGAGTACCCAACTCCTACAATCTCAAGAACAAGTAATTATCTTGGTAGTCAAAAGACCACAAACTCTCTCTTTCAATATCTCTTCCCTTACAAAGGTCCTTAGAGAATATTGAGTAGGAATGAAGCTCTTGTGTGTAAGGAGAAAAGAGAGTTAAATCAGAGAGTATTTGAAAAACCCTTCAGAAAATCAGTGAGAAATTCAGCACAAAAACCAAGAAACAAGTCTCTTTTGAAAGCCTTAAACTTTTGAATTTTCTAGCAATAATTGTTGTTACCAATCTCTCCCCAAACACCCCTATTTATAGGAGAGGGCTAGGGTTTAGGGATAAAACATAATTACTGATGTTTAGGAGGTAATTAGATCAAAATATATCCTTAAACGAATTTTTAAACACAAAAGACAAAAATAAACAGCTCTTAAAAATCTGCCCGTTACTGTTCAAACGGCTACATCGGTCGACCGGGCCGGTCGACCGGTAGTACAAAATTCCGACCGTTACAGGTTATCGGTCGACCGACCCGGTCGACTGATACAAACTGTGACTCAAAAATAAATATCGGTCGACTGCCCCGGTCGACCGACAGACATGCACACGGATACGTGCATTCTGCCAGGACCTCGGTCGACTGGTCCGGTCGACCGGACCAGCCTGACACAGACTCGGTCGACTGTCGGTAGACTGCCGGTCGACCGGATCAGGTCAGAAAACGAAATAAAGACAGAATTTTGAGAAGAAAAATATTTTAACAAAACTATTTTAAACAGGAATTCAGTATGTAACATAAAAGAAATTTGTAGAAGAAAGATTTTGTATTAAAATATTTTTGTATATTTTATAGGAAATAAACTAAGAAATAGTATATGCGCAAAAACGTGTGTGATTGAGCTTCAAACCTAATCTCTATTCTTTAACAAGCTATAAAACTAAAAATACAAAACCTAAGGACCTCTGAGCAATCTTCACGTCTTTGAGCCATCCAATGCCTTGCTAGTGCCTTCTCTTCTATGATCCTTCCTTGATGAGCAAATTGCCTTCCTTTCTTTGTGGAACTTAGAAGTTCTTGCAATAGCTAAGCGAATGGTCTCTAAACATGGTACAAGACCTGAAACTCATCTTAGCAAACTTGTTAGTACCAAATAGCACTAATTTGGTTTGTCATCATCAAAACACAAAACAATTGGAGAGTGTAACCTCTTGGGCCAACAGATTGTTGGCCCAGAGGCCTTTCACCTTAGTTTTGATGATGACTAACTTATGAAGATTAGTTTGCTAATGATCTTATGTTTAATAAGTTTCAGATATTGATCAAGATCTTAGTAGATGATTAGCTTCAATAAAGAATTCAAAGTCAAGTTCTGGAGCCAACACATGACGATTCAAGAGCTCGCGCGTCAAAATAGCATCTAGCACTCAGTTGGAGTCAAGCTCATTTGGATCGTGTTTAGATCAAGTCAGCTTGGAGAAGGAGTTCTATAAGAAGACTATGGTTTGTTTAGTTTAGTTTTATTTTAGATCTTGTGTAAGGATAGCTTAGTCTTGATATGCTCAAGTTCACACACACACACACAAGTTTAAATAGTTTTATTTCGGTTTAACCGGTTTTGAATTTTCAAGCATACATTTATCGTTTTCATGAATAGATAAAATCAAAAAGAAGTTTATATGGTTTACATGTATGTTGTATTTCATCCATATACATTTATGATTTATATTGTCTAAAAACTTAATTTAATAATTCTAGTTCATGTGTTACAAGTTTTGTCTCTTAACAAAACTTAGTTTTAGATTTATTGTCAAAAACACATATATTATTTACCATGTGTATTGGATTTTATCCATACATAATATGCTTCAAAAGTGTTTCTATATCATGTTTTTGTATTTATACAAGTTTTGGAGGAAATGGATTTTCATTTCAAAATTCAAGTTTTGGAAAATACTGGTTTTGGTTTAAAACTTAATTCTATATCAGAAAAATAATTCAAATTGTTTGAATTATGTGTTGTAGTCTAGTCACACGTATTTGTTTTTCAAATATTTATAAGAACTTATTTTTGTGTATTTTATGTGATTTTATGGGATTTTATAAGTATTAAAAGACAGGGCTTCCAAACCTAAAAAACCCAACTTGAGATCTCTGGTGGTCGATCGACCGGTCGACCGGATCAGAGCTCGGTCGACCGATGTGCACAGACGTATACAATGTGCCTTGGTCATGGGCCGGTCGACCGATCTAGAGAGCTTGCTCTCTGAATCTGGCCCCGGTCGACCAACCAGAGAGTTCTCTCTGGTTCTGGCCTCGGTCGACGGGTCAGTCGACGGACAGTCCCAACGGTCAGAAATCTGACTGTTGGCCGGTCCACCAGGCGGTCGACCGAAAGGTCAGCTTTGACCTGATCTAGACCCCAGCGGTTATATTTTCAGACCCTATAAATATGAGTCCTTTAAGGCCAGTTTCAACTAAGGTATTTAACACCAATTTTTTCCATCTTATCAAGTATTTTTAGCAAGTTTTAAAAACAAGTTTTAGTGTTAAAAATATCTATCTTTATTTTGTCTCAAAGTTTTTGAAAAAATAAAAGAAAACAAGTTTTGAGATTCTAGTTCTTGTCCAAAGTTTTTATATCTTATCTAGAGTTTTTTCCAAGTGTTTTCTTTGTGTTTTCTTTTCAAACACTTTGTTTTCTCACACTTGAGCTATCAATTCTATACCTATCTATAGGATCTTATTTTTGTGAGAAAAATTGTTTGTGATCTTTCAAGATCACTAAGAGAGATTGTCTGTGATCTTTGTGATCACCAAATATATTTTCCTTTGCTCTGTGCTTGGCTAGTGATTGAGATTTTACCTGCACACAAAATATAGTATTTCAGATTTAAGAATAGGATGTGCAAGGTACTCAATTCTACCGCTATAGCAAGTGGCTATGTGGGTCGTGATCCACAGGGAGGGACTAGCGATGGAAGCTTGTTTAGTAAGTTCTCTTTTATTGCTACAATTAATTTAAAGTCAAGTCAGAAAGAAAGTGGTTGATTAAGAAGATGGAGAAATAGAAGTGATATTTACAATGAAATTGAAGAAGTGTGAAAAAGATTGGGAATTTGATGATTTACACTAAAAATAAAAGAAAACTAAAAAAAACATACTTACCTCTTCGACCTGTTTACCTTTGATCCGTTGCAACGACTTACCTTGTCTTTGAAGGCATTCAAGCATGGCGTATAGGATCTTTCCCTTCTCGATCTACTTACGAAAACAAAACACAAACTATACTAGCAAGAGAAGGTTTGTTTATCACCATAGGCCATCAAGGACACTTCAACGGCTAAGCAGTCTCGAAGTTATCAGATTCTCTTAGATTGCAAGACATCAGAGGGAAATAAAAATAAAACAAGAATAGAAGAACAAAAATAAACTTTGAGTTGATTCAATTAACAATGGAAGAAAAGTTTTACTTACACCGATGTCACCTCAGTACAAGCTTGATCTCCTTCCTCCATGAAAGTATCCTCTCCTCTCAGTTACATAAAAATTACATAAAAGAAAAAAACCTAAGTTACAATCTAAAAGTTAGCCTAAGAAAAACCCTAAATTTATTTCTGTACTCGACTTGATGCCCCCTCTTTGTTGCTCTACAGGGGTATTTATAGGCACTGGAAGAAGTAGAGTCCCAATACAACTCTCCCACAAAATCTTATCGCCAGACTCGTCCATAGTGCCGCGGAAACGCGGCTATGGCCGCGTTTCCGCGGCCATAATGTGGTCTCTGGCCACGCGCTTTCGCGCGTGGACTCCTCTGGTCCGTCCATCTGGGTATATCCTTCTGGAAGTTGTATATCTGCTCTTTATTTTGAAATTCGGGATAACTTGGGAAGCAAGTTACCCTAAATCCAAAATCTTCGAAATCTTTTAAAACGAATTTGATCTTTTCACCCTTCTCCTTTTATCTTTATCCTTACCCTGCAAGCAATTAGGGTTAACTAGAAGTCCTCTTCTTTTAGTAATTGCACTTTTTGCACATGGGCTTGCTCATGGGCTTCTTTTGGGCTTCTGGGCTTCATTTAGGCTTTATTCTTCATTTAATTAATTACTCAAGGCCTGCACACATTAAATAATAAAACATTAGTAATAGTGCATAATTATAGGAATAAATATGAAAATGTGATAGTAAATGTAGTGATAAATATGCATTTTTTACTACCTATCACACCCCCACACTTATCTTTTTGCTCGTCCTCGAGTAAAAATCAAAAAGAATAAGAAAAGAAAAACTAATCTATCCTACCTCACTTTCATAGGCATCACGGTTGCACTTAGCACGTGCAACAAGCCGTTAAACCCCTAGGTTACCCTAGAGGACGAGTGTTATATCGTGAGAGTTTTCAGCGGATTACACTCACAAAATCCATAAGAAGGAAAATATTTGAAATATGTTTGAAGAAACTAAGTAATCTATAAGTTTTTAGGATTATCATTTTTATTCATTCTTAAACTTAGTCTTATATAGTAAATTATTATCCTTTTAAGGTAAAGATCAAAATTGAATTTTTGTATAGTCTTTTTCGTTACCAAAAAGTCATATGCATCCTTGTGAATCTTTACTAGAAATTCCTTAACTTGGACTCTCATGCCTCTTTATTATTATTTTCTCTTTTTTTAATATGTATAACTCATCTAATTTTCTTTCGTGTAAGTATCAAGGCTTCTTGAGGCCCTCATACCTAACTAATTGACTATTAGATGGGTTAGTACATATATAATATTTCTTAGTTTTCTTAGGCTTTCTAATCCACCCATGTAGCGAACTTAAAGTCGGTGACTCCCAAACTGGTTGGTTTTAGGGCACCGGGTGAGAAAACACCCCACAGACTCAAATTCGAGTGAACTAGGCCACAAAACCAAGGACTTTATTTTATAAAATCTCCTTTAGGCGTGAATACTTCTGCTTCTTGAGGCACATGTATCCAGCTTAATCAGTGAATTTCTTTTTTTTAGTATTATTTTTTTATAGGGCACAAGAGTCTTTGTCTTAGAATCCTAGATATGTAAATGTATTAGGTATGCACATTTCATTAAGGTAAAAATTAAGACTAATTACTTATTCAATTTTTTTTCCTATACCTAAAAATTCAACAATTTATTTATTTTGACCAAGTTTTTAGAAATCCTAATCATGATTTTCCTAATTCTTAAGACTAACTTAGATTTCTTTCAAAAGATAAGTCAAAATATTGTCCTTTTTTTTTGGGGGTTAGTATCTACCTATGTTAGTATGTTAGTAAACCCTCCCCCTCACTTATCTCATGCATTGTCCTTAATGTATGAATGAATATATGTATGCATGAACAAGAAGAAAGGGAAGGCAGATGCTACCTCAAGGTGGTGGTTCCGGTAGTGGTCTAATTGGTCCACGGAATGCGGCCCAATCTACTTTTCGTGGAATTCGGAGGAACCCACCAGAAATCTCTCTTGTATAACCCACTAAAATGTTGTCTGTATGAACATTTTTTATTAAAAATTCCACCCAATCTAATTTTCAAATTTCATAATTATTTTCAGAGTCAATTGTGTCAACCGCCTTGTCCCAAAATGGAGTGTGAAAAGATGGAATGATTGACTTGGACGTCAGAAGTACGGGAACGAATACCGACTCAGGAAAGTAACTTAAATCAAGTAAGGGTTCAGGAGTCGAGCTTGGTTCAAGAAGTGGGTCCAAATCAAGAAGTTGAAACTCTAGTCCACAATTATTTTCCAACAATGGAATGTGACTTAATAATGGTGATTTAACTTTAAGAATTATAGGTGTGGGAATCAAAACTGTCTCTAAAATATTACTCAAGTCCGGTAACAAAGCAGGAGTCAATATTGATTCGGGAATTTGAACTAGATCACAAATTGAGAATCTAGGTCACATATCTCATTGAGTTCAATATCATAATAATGAGAACTAGCCAATTTGTCAATGGGGCTTTCAAAAGTATGAAATTGGTCAAGTTCAATATGATGATCATCAAAAATGGGTGATTCAGTTTCGTTATGAATTGGCACAGGATCCAATGTTGACTCGAGAAATTGAAATCAGGTGAAGACACCAGAGTCATTATTGAATCAGGAAGTAGAATTGAATCACCAAGTTGAGGATCAAGATCATAGTCATTCTTAAGTTCTATTTCAGGAAATGAATAACTTGCCAAACTGTCAATGTCATTTTCAAAAGTTAGAGTTTGGGCAAGTTCAAATGATTGTACTAAAATAGAATCTTGTTTTCCAAAGCAACTTGACTCTTCGGCGACATCAGAAATGGCCGAACAGTGAGAACGTAAAGTTTGAACCATCATATCTATTTCATGATCACGAGCGATTCTAGCCTGAGTCATGGCTTCAAGCATCTTTTCATGGTCGATTGGTGCATCATTTTGTTGTGATTGGACTTGAAAAGATGAAGTGTTGTTGTGAGAATCGTGATGAAATTGTGAGTCGGTTAGATTTTGTGATTGTTGCTTGGACTCACGCATCATCATGTCCAAGATTGATGGTGATTATTGTTTGGACTCATGCATACTCATCATTTCCAAGATAGATGGTTTTCTATTTTGAATAGGTGGAACTGAGTATGAATCTTGAAAATATTGTGGACAAGGTGGATCGGGAGGACAAGTTGGTTGAAGATTGGACTCGGGGGAAGCGAAACCCCATGGACTCTGTGAAGAGTTGAAATTGTTATGGAAATTATGATCATAAGATGGGGGGCATGGGTTATATTCATTCGGATAAGACCATTCCGGCACACTAGGTTGGTTAAAGTTATGATATGCCGGGTTGGTAATATCCGAAAAAGAGGTTGGTGTGTAATATGGATTAAAATTGGAAAATTTGTTGTTATATGCCATATCACACAATAAAATACAAACAAAGAAAAAGAAAACAAATAAATAAGCAAACAAAAAAGAAAAAATTCTAACCTAAGTTAGGGTAGACCTATGACCTAGACGACTCTTAATTGGTTAGACTGTCCATGGGAGGTATAATGCAGACTTTGACCACAAGTTAATCAGCTAGGTCAGGGCAAGATTGGTGGGAGGTTTTCCGTCAAAAACGTTCCTTAATTAAATAACCACCAATTTTCGGGCTTTCGGCTCTCAATCCCCTTCCTAGACACTGATTTGGCAGGAGTCAATTTCCAACACCGTTCCCCCTTAGGATAATCTCCTAATTGAGTCCGAGATGTCCCTAGGGCCAACGTCTACTCATTTTTAGTTAGGCTTGGGTTAGTGAGTGAGGAGATTGTTTGTGGGCCAAGGAAGGGTGATGAAATCCCCACCTTATCTTATTTATAGGACAAGCCCTTAAGTCAATTTAGTGCACGTGTAAAGCAATAGACAAATATTCACTCAAAAGCAGTAAATCAGCCAAGGGTGCTTCCTAATCTATATGCAATGCGAACGTACCTTATCTCCAGTACTCTTCAACAGAAATCAAAAAATTAAATAGACACATGCCTATATGCAAGAGTCTAAATTTTTTTTTATAGAATACTTACCGTTCCTCTGTTGGAACCTGTTTCGATGAAGACGTTTGCGACGCATGTCATTTGGAGCTCTAACACATGAAGAATCAAGAGTTCTACATGATTAAGATGTGCCAAAGAGAGTTGATATGATGTGGATTGTAAATATGAAGTAGCATGTAAAAAGCCTTGACATGCACACACAAATCATATCTTGTTAGTCGACTTACATTCCAACATAGTCGACTAATCATATGTATAGTCGACTTAATCCAAACCCAAGTCGACTAATACTGTGTCAAAAACAGACCCAACTCTCTGTTTGTTCTCTGGCATCAGACTTAGTCGACTAATCCAAGTCCCCTAGTCGACTAATCCTTGGTCAAGTCGACTAATTGTTAGTTGCAGTCGACTTGAATCAGTTATTCTGAAACTGTCAATCCAACGTTTCATGACATAGTCGACTAATAGCCAAACATAGTCGACTAATAGAAGGAATTTTGCCTAGGTTAGTCGACTAACTCTATGGGCAAGTCGACTAATAGGCTGTTCTGACTGTTGGACAGTTTCTGACTGTCGGTCTTTTGTGCAACTGTTTTCAACGTTCCTTTGATTCAAATTGCACCTATTAACTCCCTAACTAACCCCAGTCTTCAGCTATAAATAGGGAAGTTATACCAAAGGCCAATTACCAAGATTTTCCATCAGTTTTCCAAAAGTCAAAATCTGAAAATCTGAAAACTGTTTTCCTAACTTCAGTCTTCACCAAAAGCCAATTCCTATTGTGAAGTCTTCTGAAGTTTTTTGTTTCCTATACTGTACCTTGTCCACATACACATTCTTGTCCAAGGCTATAGGAAAAATATTGTAATTCTCAAAGTGTTCATTGTACACGGGAGGCTTCTTGGTTGAAGAGGCAAGTTGTACAAGGTGACCATTGTACACGGGAGGCTTCTTGGTTGTAGAGGCAGTTGTACAAAGGTAAAAAGTGTTCTCTTGGTGGAAGAGAAGGTGTACACATTTGGCGAAGGGGATTCGACAAGTGGTGTACATGTTGTATTGATTTTGGGTGGCAAGATCAAGGTTAAAGAAAATCTCAAGCGGGTGGCTTGGGGACTGGATGTAGGTCACAAGGACCGAACCAGGATAAATCTCTTTGTTTGCGTTTGTTAATTTCTGAGATTTGTTTTCCTTTACATGCAAGTTATTTATTTTGTTTATTTACTTAACGCTAATCCTTCTAGTTTTAGATTTGTGTTGACTTGAGTTATTTCAGATCTATAGTTGCCTATAAGAGATAATTCCGCAATTAGTCCTTATCTCAACGATCCTACACCCTCCCCGGCAACGGCGCCAAAATTTTGATTGAGATTTTACCTGCACACAAAATATAGTATTTCAGATTTAAGAATAGGATGTGCAAGGTGTTGGCCCGAAGGCCCATCACTCTAGTTTTGATGATGATCAACTCATATAGTTATAGTACTAATGATCTTGTGTTTAATTAGTGACAGATTTATGATCAAGATCTTAGTAGGTGCATAGCTTCAACAAAGGATTTGAAGTCAAGTTTTGGAGCTAGCACGGTGTGATCCAAAGAGCTTTTGGATCGTGTTTGGACCAAGTCAAGAAGGCTTCAAGTGAAGACTTCAAGAAGATGAAGACTTGTGTCTAGGTTTGTTTTTAGAAGATTTTTGTTTTAGATTAAAATGTAAAGGATAGAATAGTTGGTGGATTGCTCAAGTACATATACACACACACTCTTGATAGTTTTGTTTTTACAAAAGATTTTCTTTTAGAAAAAATACATGTTTGGTTTTTGGTATTCTAGTTTATATGTTTTAACCAAAATCATGTTTAGTGTTTAATGTCAAAAACATAGATATTTCATCATGTTTATGTAGTAGATCATATCCATACACTCTATACTTCAAATGAGTTTAAATATCTTGTTTTTGTATTTGGATAAGTTTTGGAAAAACCAATTTTGGAAAATACCGTTTTCGTTTTTAGCCAAAATTTTCAAGTTACAAAAATAGTCCAAATCATTTGTAACATGCCTTGATTTTGTGCAAGCATATTTGTTTATCAAAGTATATTGGTAAAACTATTTTTGTAGATTTTCTGTGACTTTATGGGATTTTATTTCATTCAAAAAGACCAAATTTTAAATCCCCTTGACTGTGCTGCCCGGCTTCAGCCGGTCGACCGAGTGGTCGACCGAAGCCTGAAGGCGGTCGACCGCACGGTCGACCGACGTGCACGCCCAGTTTTGGCAGGAGGGCCGGTCGACCGACCCGGTCGACCGTCCAGAGAGCTCTGCTCTCTGGAAAGGCCCCAGTCGACCGACCGGTAGACCGGACAGAGAGACTTGCTCTCTGTATCCTGGCCTCGATCGACCGCAGCCCCAACGGTCGGATTTCTGACCGTTGCCGGTCGACTGGGCGGTCGACCGACAGTTCTGTCAGGCCTCCAACGGCTAGTTTTTGGAGCCCTATAAATTGGGCCATTTGGGGGCTGTTTTCTCTAAGATTTTAGGAGAGTTTTTTGTGCCCAGTTTTTCCTATTCTTTTAAGAGGTTTTTCTCCACAAAATTGAGAGCAAATATTTCCTATCAAAAGGGAAGTTTTTATCAAGAGTGTTAAAAGTGATTCTTTGAGTTTTCCTCCACAATTTTCATCCTTGTTTTCTCACACACCCACTTGAGCTATCCATTGCTATATCTACCTATAGGGTTTTGTTGTGAGAGTGTTTATTGGTGATCAAAGTGTTTAGATCACCAAGAGATCTTTCTTGTACTTTGAGGAGGCGGACTTGCGGGTTAGCGGTGTTTTTGGGTTCGTGTGTGAACTCGGTGTTTGAGGTGCGGCCTCGGCGAGCTAGAGAGCTTGCAGTGTGTACGAGACTAGAGAGTCCGAGGGATTGTAGGTGTTGCGGCACCGAGGAGTGATCCATTGGGATCGAGCATAGTGGAAATCCTTCGTGTGCCAAAGGCGGGGATGTAAAGCAAGTGTGCTCGAACCTCGAAACAAATCCCTTGTGTTTGCGATTGTTCTCTCTCTCTCTCTCTCTCTCTCTCTTTGTCTCTTATTTATATCTTGCATGCTATTATTGTCATTTCATTTATATGCTTGATATATTGTGTGCTCATATTGTATATGCTTGGGTTTGTTTGCTAACACTTGTATTTAACTAAGAGAGCCAACGCGGCACCTCAACCCTTATCTAGGGGAATCTAGAGGAGTTAGTCCAGAGCCCTTCACGGGAAATTCGGCTACACTCTTGTGTTATACGTGGTGTTTAGCTTAAATAGTTTGTTTAGGTCATAATAGTTTTTAATTCTGCATTATTTGGCATTGAGTGACCATTAGATTAGCCATCACCTATTCACCCCCCTCTAGGTGATCCTGCACAAGGGACTCAATTCTACCGCTATAGCAAGTGGCTATGTGGGTCGTGATCCACAGGGAGGGACTAGCGATGGAAGCTTGTTTAGTAAGTTCTCTTTTATTGCTACAATTAATTTAAAGTCAAGTCAGAAAGAAAGTGGTTGATTAAGAAGATGGAGAAATAGAAGTGATATTTACAATGAAATTGAAGAAGTGTGAAAAAGATTGGGAATTTGGTGATTTACACTAAAAATAAAAGAAAGAAAACTAAAAAAAACATACTTACCTCTTCGACCTGTTTACCTTTGATCCGTTGCAACGACTTACCTTGTCTTTGAAGGCATTCAAGCATGGCGTATAGGATCTTCCCCCTTCTCGATCTACTTACGAAAATAAAAGACAAACTATACTAGCAAGAGAAGGTTTGTTTATCACCATAGGCCATCAAGGACACTTCAACGGCTAAGCAGTCTCGAAGTTATCAGATTCTCTTAGATTGCAAGACATCAGAGAGAAACAAAATAAAACAAGAATAGAAGAACAAAAATAAACTTTGAGTTGATTTAATTAACAATGGAAGAAAAGTTTTACTTACACCGATGTCACCTCAGTACAAGCTTGATCTCCTTCCTCCATGAAAGTATCCTCTCCTCTCAGTTACATAAAAATTACATAAAAGAAAAAAACCTAAGTTACAATCTAAAAGTTAGCCTAAGAAAAACCTTAAATTTATTTCTGTACACGACTTGATGCCCCCTTTGTTGCTCTACGGGTATTTATAGGAGCTGGAATAAGTAGAGTCCCAATACAACTCTCCCACAAAATCTTATCGCCAGACTCGTCCATAGTGCCGCGAAAACGCGGCTATGGCCGCGTTTCTGCGGCCATAATGTGGTCTCTGGCCACGCGCTTTCGCGCGTGGACTCCTCTGGTCCGTCCATCTGGATATATCCTTCTGGAAGTTGTATATCTGCTCTTTATTTTGAAAATTCGGGATAACTTGGGAAGCAAGTTACCCTAAATCCAAAATCTTCGAAATCTTTTAAAACGAATTTGATCTTTTCACCCTTCTCCTTTTATCTTTATCCTTGCCCTGCAAGCAATTAGGGTTAACTAGAAGTCCTCTTCTTTTAGTAATTGCACTTTTTGCACATGGGCTTGCTCATGGGCTTCTTTTGGGCTTCTGGGCTTCATTTAGGCTTTATTCTTCATTTAATTAATTACTCAAGGCCTGCACACATTAAATAATAAAACACTAGTAATAATGCATAATTATAGGAATAAATATGAAAATGTGATAGTAAATGTAGTGATAAATATGCATTTTTTACTACCTATCAGCTAAGTGCCCACCTCTTGTGTAGAGATTTGTGTTAGAGAGAGGAGTTGTATACTCCAGGTGTTGAGTTGTAATTCCTAGGTGGAGGTCCCTTTGTAGAAAGTCATATGTGAATATAGTGAAAATTCTTCTGTGTGAAGGCGGGGACGTAGAGCAGTGGCTCGAACCTCGAAACATATATTGATATTTGCGTTTGATCCACTATCTCTCAATCCTATCTCTCTTTATATCTTATATCGTTTTATATTGTTCATATTCATATGTTAGATATTGTTTGTGTGTGCCTACACTTGTGTTCAACTAAGAGAGCTTATTAAAGCACCTCAACTCTTAATCTCGAGGAATCTAGAGGAGTAGTTTCAGAGAGCTTCACGGGAAATTCAGGCTCACTCTTGGTTACACATAGTGTGTTTGCAATTAATTCGCATCATTTATCCTAGATTAGCAAGTATATCTATTCACCCCACTCTAGGTGTATTTCAATATATATAGAGAGTCTATCTGCAGTCACGCAGTGATCTCTACCTAGAGGAGGTTAGCTTAAGCAGAGAGAAGGATCTCCATCTCGTTCTCTATAGCAGTGATTCGATCCAGATATAGTTCATCATCCTTCAAAGAGCGGCAATCCAGATCTGGATACAGTTCATCATCCTTCGAAGATGTATGTTTTTTAAAACCCCATCTCAAGTCTATTATACATGATTATTGATATCTATGTATAGAGGCAATTGATCATATTTTATTAGTATTAAATCTTACAAGAGGTATCAGAGCCGAAAAGCTATCTATGTTATAGATCCCTAATCATTTATGATAATTGTTGTTCGTTAGTTTTCATTTGAGAGCTATTGTGATGAAACCCTAGATCCTCATATGTATTTCTATATATTCCTCTATTCAATAAACCATATTAGGGTTTTTTCTCTTCAAATTTTTTTCTTTGATCAAATGCGACAGATCAGATATTTGCCTTTCTTCTTACCTTTTTAAATGATTGTATATATTATTCTAGTGATCTGGGTCATTATAGTGTTCTATATTTATTATCTTAGTGGCTCAATTTTAGATTTAGTGGCTCATGCGACTGAACTACTATCCTCTTTCCTTTTGATTTTATGAATATTTATGTTTGACATGGAGATAACTTTTTATAATGTGCCTTTAGAACCAATTTATACATAGTATGATTGTGCATGCATTTTGTTTTATTATACTGGTTTTGTGTGACTTTAGAAAGTTTAAAGTTTGTTACTGAGGCATAAGGGTTTTAGCATTTTTTTTTTGCATGGCCCAACACTTTTTTTGCATCGTTTGGTGTGCATGGAACATTGTTCCAAAGATTATTCTAAAAAATTGTTTGCATGAAAAAGGATCGATTGCATAGTATAAATTCAAACTAGCATGATTAAATAGTATAAGTTCATGCAAATACAAGAAGCAACCTTTTCTTTCATGATTACAAGTATCATTACTTCAGCATATAGGATAAAAACTGAGGATTCTTTTGGTGACTTTGCTGGTGTAAATTAATGATAAGATAATATCAAGCATGATGATGTAATTTGGTTAAGAAAAATATTATTTATGTTGCATCCTTCTCTAAGTTTGTGATGGTTAGAGTCCATGTCCATTCAGGATAACTGATAGTTCATGATCCTTCATGTAACTGTTTTCTGTTATTGTTTACAATTTTAGAGGGAAGTGAATGCTATTTGGGAGATGTTTAAATCATCACATGATTTTGATGCAACAATCAAAAGCGAGTAACTTTTTTATTTCTTTGTGAGCGGGTCTCAATGGCTCAGGAAAGTCCTCAGTAGAAAATCTTTTTGGTTTGAATTGGATGCGTGTGTTTCTATTGACAATGAGCAATAAAATTGGTAAATTTGTTTTGAGTTTTGATTTATTTCACTGATTGTTTTCAGTCAAATCTTATGATTTTATGCATTAAGAAAAGCACACATCTTTATTCATATTTTGAGATTCTATATTTATAAGGTGATATGTTTGGAATTTTAATAATTTAATTAAATAATATATTCTCTTTTATAGTTATTTTCAGAGACATGCATAATATCATTTTCCTATTAAATTCTGAGTTCTTGATCCTTCAAATTAGATTGATCTTCAATTCATAAGAATTGATTTGATGATCACCCAATGCCCAATAACCGCCCAAGAAATAAAAGGAATTTATCTTGGATTAGGGTTTAAGATTTAATTAGGATTTAGAGTTGTGATGGTTGCTACAAATATCCTATCAATTTTTGATACTCGCTCAAGTTGTGAATGTGAATAATATTTCATGTGTTCAATTAAAGTTTAAGATTTTTTTATTAAAATTTATTGATGAAAACAAATATTATCACGTTTCATAAAATACAGATCTCAAATGGGGTTTATATGAGATAAGATTAATGATCATTTGAGTAAAATCAAATACGGCTAAGTAGATCTGCCCAAAGATAGACTATCCAATAATATATTTTGTTTTACTCTTATTTGGGATCTCCTAGCTGTGACCCATTAAGATTGACAGTAGTGTTAGGTTACTAAAAGTTTTATATATTATCCAAATGTGACTATAGAATTTTTAGGTAACTTAGTAAGGAAAGATAAACTACACGTGTCGGTAAGATTAGGATAACCCTAAGCCCAAAGGATAAAAAATATCTATAATTGAACCGCTCATGCTCAGTCTAGTCTTGAGTATGATTTTATCATCAATTGGGTGCAATAATAATTAGTCATTGTCCAAAGGTAAAATTAAATTGTTGATTGACGGACCCGTAGAGTTGAAAGGAATGAACCCTGAACATAATGCCACTTTGATCAACCATCCTGCCCCGAATGGCTCATGACAGTAAAAAATTAATCCACTCTAGAATTTATTTCCGCTACGATTATTGATCCCACCTTGATCTAGAAGCACTTGACAAGAATAGAGACGTTGACAAACTCAAACTATTCATCATGAAATATGAAACTTCAAATAGTATTGGGTTTGACTATAATTTTTTGTTGTCCGAAGAGAAGCCGCCCATCATTGACTCAACAACTACTAATGCTCAAAAGGCAACAACTCAGGTATCCATTGACAATGAGTTAAAACCAACAAGATGAGTGTTCTTATAATTAAGTATTTTATAGATCTCATTATGTGTGGTCGAATTTGTAAAAAAGGAGAATATTAAATACTTTCTTGCAATCATCAAGCATCAGTTTGAGGAGTCTGTCAAGAGTAGGCAATATAATGAAGTTCGTAAGAACTTTCAGACAAGTTTTAGACAAACTAGTTTTAGATTATGGTCATATTTTAGATCTGGAAGAAATGTGCCATATTTGAGGCATAATTTAATCTATGTTTTTAGACTACTTCTTTTTGGACATGATGTCATTTTTAAGAGTTTTAGTTGTGGTGTTGATTTGAATGAATCTATTTTCATTATTCATTTCCATGGTAATTATATTGGCTCTGGTTTACTGGTTGATGATTTATTCAAATTGATGTTGGATGACTATTTGAGTAGTTTTTATCAGGTGTTTGTTCTTTTCATAATGTTTTGTTTACTTCTGCAAAACGCTATGGATTTCCTTACAGTTTTCTATGTTATGGCATCAACATCTTGGGCAGTTTCCAAAGAGAAATTACACTCGCTTGTGAAGAAGGGTGTTCTTGGCCCTCTAAATTTTTCTGATTTCTCCACCAAGATGTGAAACTCTCTTGATTTAATACTTGTGTGAGCACAATCAATATCAAGCATGTGATGAATAAGCAAGCAATAATAGTATGTAAGATATCAAACAATACCAAGCAAATATATTAATTAAGCACAAATATATATCAAGCATATAAAGATATGAACAATATAAGCATGCAAGATAAAAAAATACAAGCGAGAGGAGAGATGATCAATCACAAATACAGGAGAATTGTTTCGAGGTTTGAACCACTTGCTCTACATCCTCACCTTCACTGCAACTGAAGAATTTCCACTAAAAATGATCCTGCAAGATCACTCAGTGCTGCAATACCTACAACGAGCTCCCTCAAGAACCCTTGGACCCGCAAGTCCCTCACTTGTTCCCGCAAGAACAACACACGCGAGCAAGCTCGCTGAGGCTGCAACCTCTACAACTCCTCCAAATTACAAGGTGGAACACTTGGTGATATACTTGATCACCAACAAACACTCTCACAATAAGGATCCTAGAGGATGAATATAGTAATGGAAAGCTCAAGTTTGTGTAAGAAAATAAGATAGAAGTGAAAGTGGAAAACCCAAGGAAATTCTTTTGAAAAAGATCAAGATAAACACTATTGATAAACTCTCCTTTTGATATAAAAGTTAAGTTCTAAAACATGAGAAGAAAACTATGTGGAAGGTAGGAAAAACTAGCTCTAAAACTTTACCAAAAATCTTGTCAAAAACTGGCCCAAAAGTCCCTTTTTATAGAGGCTGTCAAAAACTAGTCGTTAGGTCAGGAATTAATTGTCAGTCGGTCGACCAACCGATCGACCGGACAATGGTCATAAAAATGACTGTTGGAGTTGCTGATCAACCGCCCGTTCGACCGTCCCCAAGCCGCAGAGAGGAAGCCTCCCTGTCGGTCGACCGGTAACCAACCAGAGCTGGGGAGAAGCCAGTCGGTCGACCGAGCCTAGCTACGGTCGACCGAGCCAAGGGTATTAGGCGCGTGCACGTATCTATGCACATCGGTCAACTGCTCGGTAGACCGAGCCTTGCTTCGGTCGACCGTTCGGTTGGCTGACATCAGCCTAAA
The DNA here is from genome assembly GCA_038442645.1 of Agave tequilana. Taxonomy (NCBI): domain Eukaryota; kingdom Viridiplantae; phylum Streptophyta; class Magnoliopsida; order Asparagales; family Asparagaceae; genus Agave; species Agave tequilana. The sequence goes on from JAVJIF010033129.1 coordinate 56,326, forward strand.
CCCTAAATGTTAAGAGTTAAAATTCTAACTTAGAAAACTCATAAATTTTATTTAAATCTCATAAATTTCAAAAAATAGGTTCATATAAATACTTTGAAGTACAAAGATGTGTGATAAAAAATCAACACATATTACAAACAATTTGAATTATTTTTGAGGTATAAAAATTTAAGCTTAAACCGAAAACAATATTTTTCAAAAACCAATTTCAAAATGAAAAATCGATTTTTTCAAAACTTATATAAATACAAAAACAAGTTATTTAATACTTTAGAAGTATAATGTGTACGGATGAAATCCAATACACAAAGAAGATGAAACATATTTATTTTTGACAATAAGCTCTAAAATAAGTTTTGATAAATACAAAACTTTGAACACATGACTAGATACATCAAAATAAGTTTTTAGACAATATGAAGTAACAATGTATATGGATGAAATTCAATACACATATAAACTATGTAAACTCGTTCTGATGAAATCTATTCAGGAAACATAAAGATGTATTCTTTGAAGCTCAAAACCAAAGCAGAAACTAAAATATTTCTTGTGAAAACGGTATGTAAATTTTTTTTTTGTGTGTGTGAGAGAGCATGAGCAATCACAACTAATCTATCCTTTACATTTTATCTAAAACAAAATTCTTAAACTTACAAATTAGGACTCAAGTCTTGAAAATCCTCTCTTGAAAATCTTCCCTCCATCTTGACTTGAACCAAACGAGTTAGACTCCTCTTTGAATACTTGATGCGATCTTGAAGCGCGAGCTCTTGAATCAACACGTGCTAGCTTCAAAACTTGACTTCGAATCTTTTATTGAAGCTAAACACTGACTAAGATCTTGATAAATATCTGAAACTTATTAAACACAAGATCATTAGTATTAACTACATGAGTTAATCATCATCAAAATTAGAGTGATGGACCTTTGAGCCAATATCTATATCCTTTTGAGTGAGAGTTTTTTTGTCAATTCTCAGTCATGTCATTTGTGTTCTTAGTACATTCTATATTTCAGTTTCATTAGATTTTTTCTTAGACAACTATTATGATGGCATACCGTTATTATATGGTGTTTTATTTCAGCTGATATTATTAAATGCACATTTATTATGTTAAAGTTAAAGTTGTGCAATTGCACATGTTAAAGTATAAAGTGTCTTTCAGAAGATTATTGAGGATTCTCAATATCACCTAGACTGGACGTGGGTAGGCTCCATGACCTGAAGTCTTCATCTCAATGTGAGCTATGTTATTCACATGACAGTCGTCTAAGTATTGAGTTGACATGTGTCTGATAAGCACACATTGTATGACACTTATGAAAATGTATTATACACATTACATTTACATTTGACATATACATACTAAACTCCACCAATAAAGTATTATCTCGAAGGTTGTTAGGATCATTAGCCCGAAAGTCTACGATATAAATTAGGCAAAAGTATGAAACATGACTAAAATTTATCCGTGAACCGTGCTAATCATCCTATCAGTCGTAGAGTGTCAGTAGTTTGAGTGGGCCATGACTAACGATAAATTTCACATGTGGGTTTTTTTTTTTCAAAAATCAAAGGATAGCCATTCGCTTTTAAAAATAAAATTATGATATGGGATATTAAAGATTTTCAAAATAATTTTTTTTTTTCAAAATTTTAGTCAGGTATGTATCGAGTGGAAGATTGTAAGATATTTCCTGATTCTTTTCATACCTTATTTTCCATTCCATATCATGACACACGTGCAACTTATGTTAGTTACATGTTAGATGTGTCTGAGCTTGGACTGTGCTAGGTCAAATGATCCGAGATTGGAATATGCCACGACTCAAATAAAGTGGTCCCATGGATAGCTCATTCGTTCGGCTCATGTGTGTGTGTGAGGCACAAACACATATTATAAGAAGATCACTCGTATTGAAATGTGAGATTTGCTCCCTTATAACATTATAAGAGGTTTAAAAATTTTAAAATTTTGTACTTTTGAGATCCGTTATCTTATCATGTATCAATATGAGATCGATTTTCTTATAACATATGTGTGTGTCTCTCACATATGAATCAACTCGTTCCCCCAGCTCATGCTGCAAAGTGCAAGAGGGGAGACTACAAACTACTAGGCTCGTGAGCTGTGCCACCTCATCGCTGCTACAACTTAGCAAACTCTCCGTGGGGCAAATCTTAGCCGTTACTTGTTATATTGATGATACTGAGATGGAAAAAATATAAGACATAAAAGGGTGGGGGTGCAAATCTTAGCCGTTAGATGAAACAAGCGGGTGATCGATCGTCAAGCCAACACTCGTTCATGAACCATTAAACTGCCTCAGTGACAACGACACACGCGGCACGCCCTCGAGCGCCACCTCACCAGAAAGAGAGCGAGAACGAGAGTTTGTTTATCGTCGACTCTCTCACCGGCAGCGTTCTTTAGGGTATTTCATCGATACATAAACATCACCGCTCGATCCGATCCGATCCAATCGATTCATCTCAACCATGCCCTGATTCTATCTCTTGTCGCTCTCTAGGGTATTTCATCGAACAGATTGAAGGCAGAGGAGGAGATGGCGAGGGTTGGGAAGAAAGGGAGCAACTACGGCCGAGGGATCGCCGGTATTTGGCAGCGAGAGCTCGGGTATCTCTCGCCTAGACACTTCGCCCATGGCTTCGGGGCTTCTGAGGTCAATCTCTTGCTTCTCTTTCTCTTTCTCCATTTGAGGTTTGTTTGGTCAGTAGATTGTTCGTCTTGATTGTTTCTTGTTCGATGATAGGATAATAGAATTAGATATTGGTTGGATTTTGTATTCTGATTTTTGTCAGTCACAATTGTGCAAATACGAACAGTGATTTACAGCAGAAATGTTGAAATTACGAAATTATAGGCTGTAACTGGTTTTTATTCCCAGAAGAGAAAAGGAACAGGAACATTGCAAAGCTATGGGTTTCTCATGTGTGGCAACATTTCTTATTTCAGAATATTCTGATTTCACATCAACAAGTGAGCCTTCTCACATCAAAAATAGGGTCAACTATAAAGCATACCTGTAGGTTTAGATGCCTGCATAGAAACCAATTTATAGCTGGTTGTCAACCCTACTAGGCTTCGATTATGAATGGAGTATAGAAATGTGGAGTTATTGTTTAAGTGGCAGAACACATTATGCTCCAGTTTTGAGAAGTGGAAATTCGATTGTTTGGCTTTGGGATAACTTTAGTCTGAGTGAGTTTTAGATAACTACATTATTTCAATTCCAAGCAGAGAGCCAAACTAGGTAGAGTTATGATTTGGAGGTTGATTTAGATAATTGTAGGAAACACCAGTTATCCTAACTTAACTGCATTATGAAATTGGTTGCAGAATGTCCTAATCTAGCCAAGGAATCTAGAGTTAGAACATAGGAAAGCTTAGTTTGCAATTTTATGCAACCAGCTATCTGACTTGACAACTTGAACTTGTATTGGTCTTAGCATCATCATTTGTTGATGTGAGTTTTGTGGATGTTGCGTTCCTGTCTTGATTGGCCCTTTGTTTGACTGCATGAGTTTAGAGGAACCGGATATTAAGCTCAAACACTTGTTATATCTCAATCTTTCTGATTAATATCATATACATAACTGTCAGAAACATAAGGACTCATGGTATATTTTATCAACTAAAACAAAAAAATGGCATACAGAAGAAAAAAGCTGTTTCAATAAAGATGGACCTCTTATATGATATGCTGAGTCTAAAATTTTGCTACTTAACAGACATGATATATTACCACAAAGAATCTGCCATTAGTTGTACATATCTTCCCAATATTTCTGGCCTCTAATTTTTCATGAGAACTTATTGGGTGCCTTTACCAAGTTATTGGTGCTTGTTGACTTTTCCCTCTTTTGACACTATTTTGTGAGGATTCAATCTGCTGCTTGGATGGGATCTTGGAAGTTCGGCTTTGTACTAAGGTTTGGAAGGTTGAATAACAATCTGATTGCTACTTGATGTTCCATTTGGTTGGACTTATGTTACGCTTCATAGAGTGGCATTCCTTTTCACTATAAGGGTTGGGACTTGGGAGCTGCTAGGGCCCCAAGTTGGAGAATGTCATTTACCTCTCAACTGTTCTTTTCACTTTACATCTCCCTCCTTGCAGATGCCCAAGGTTTTAAGTTCTCGAAACCACCAATGTAAAGAATATTTACAGATAGCAAGCTGTAATCAGTTAGGGTGAGGATGGAGCATTGCATGTTGATTTGTGTGCTTCAGATTGAAGTGTGAATATGCTAAGCTCTCATGGGCTTGCAATGTAAGCCTAAGTCAGATCTATAATTCTATATGAAAACGAATTTATCCACCCAAGATATTCGAATCAGAACAAAAGGCATTGTTTCTGTTGTTCTCCTCCTCCTCCAATGTCTTCGATGGCTTCTACGCTCCTGCCCAAAATCATCCAACCTTGTTGCACTTCGGACTTTGAAGATGGCCTCGTTATATGGTAAACAAATGTTCTTAACCAATATAAAGCAACTTATTAACACCAGAAAGGACAGCAGGATATCTTCAATTTTCAGCTATTATATTCCATCATCACCATCATCAAGTAACAACGACAACCCAGTAGGATCCAACATCATACCAGTCATACCTTTCTGAGTAGATATTATCCTCATTCTCATTACCTTGTAAGTTGGGGAAGTATATTAATTTCAGGTTGAGGTTCCAAAATCATACCAGTCTAGGTAGATTAATTATTTGTGAGATATGGACCCTTGAACTTGTGCCATATTGAATTAGAAATAAATGGGCAAGATTCTATCTTGCACTATTAGTATCTGTAGATTTTATTTCTGATATTTCTACTTCAATTTATCATCAGTTCTTGTAAAGCCATTTAACTTTTTTTTTTTTACTTGTAATTTCTTTTCATTTTCTCACTTCTATTATCTTTCTGTAGTTTCTTTTTTCCTTCTTGAGTTGCACTATTCACTATTGGGCAAAATGCTATTTGTTTGTGCTTTAATTGCTCACTGTATTTTTACTTGATTGCTTTTGTTGGAAAAAGCAAACTCTATATAGATGAGGATTTTCTTCGTGACATTTTTTTTTCTTTCTTTCTTTCTTTTTTTTTTTTTGCATGAAGGGTCTTTTGATTATGGAAAGATATAGATCAAGTGATCGGTAGAAAATATTGGCTTATGATCATCAAAACTATCACACATGAAAGCTTATCTAATCAATTTTTTATCAGCTAATCAGTTCTATGATTTATTTTTAAAAAATAACTTTGCCAGGGGGAGTTTGATTTACAACCATTGTAATGATGAAATGCTCCATTAATAACCATTGCACTAGATGAGGATTTCACACAATGTTGGCAATTAGTATACCGCTTTAGGATGTTGTATTTGTTCATCATCATTTAAGCCTCTTCCCTTCAAATAGGATCTGATTACGGAGCTCAACTTTCTAGACAGTTCAAAATTTTATGATCAACACCCTTTGATGTCAATCTTCAGGTTTCTTGGCAGGTTCTCAGGTAAGGAAATTGTGACAAGGAGGTATTGCCCAAAAATCTAGTAGGTAAGGTAGAAAAACAAACCTTATAGGTTATATATTATATCTAACTAAGGAACAACCTTATAGTGAGCCACTTGAGTTCCTTGTCATGATCCAACAGATGATCTCTAGTGCTTCTTCTTTTACTAGTCGTTTGGTCGTTTAGAGTTTATTCCTGAGCCCAATTTATTATTAGCGGAGTTCGATGTGTATCATCCTGGGCATCTCATATATCTCTTTCTTCCATCATTAGAAATTGTGCCTAGAGTCCCTACTGCATTGCATTTGCCTGTTGCATATATTGATGATGTCACTAGGCCGATAGCAATTTATAATGACACCTATAAATTTGCTGCATACTCATATAGTATTTTGTAGGAATTTGCAGGTGATGGTGACGAGTTACCCTGAGGCCGTGAGGAAGTTGCACGTTTGGTGTACAGATTTTAATAAAATTTTGAAGAGAAGTGCTTCCATTGCTTACGAGTTGAATGCCCCATGGGATCCTCGTATCAACTCATCTTCAACAAAGATAATACGCCTTGGTCTACTATCTGTACCTTGATCGAGCTGTCATCTTTTACTGTCGACCCGTCACGGAGACTAGCTCCGCCTCCACCAGCATGATCTCGATGTGACGTACCAGTGCTGCTGTCACGATTACCACCTTGGCCCGATTGAGAAGCTTCATGAGGGGAGTTCTCACTCGACAGGGACAAATTTCTCCCACTCTGAGGGAAATGATGAGGACATCACCAATTGCTAGGTTTTCTTATGTCTTAGTTATTTTTGAGTAGTTCTCTTTTTTATGTGGGGTTTAGTATCACATCGGTTACCCCTAGAAGTGCTCTTTTGTAAAGTCTATAAATAGGCATCAGACTTCTTTTATTATTAGACAATGATTAAATAAAAAAATTTCAAGTTAAAGTTTCTTGAGCTCTCGAGTTTTTGAGATTGGGGTGTGAAGCCCGTGGTGCAAGGGGTACGAAGCCTAAATCTATCCGGTTATTATCTCTAAACTCTAATTTCTCTTTTCTCTTTTCTTATCAAAACTCTAGTTCTCAAATTTTGATTTGAAGGTGATTGTGATCCTCCCGTGTTACATCACCATGCCCTGGGGCCATTATCCCAAAAAATTGCCGAAAAATCTTCTCCAAAGTCGATATAAATGCTTTCGGAATCAGGCATTTCAAAAAACATATGTAGGAAACGCGGTGAGAACTGCGACAATGAGGGTTCGTCTGCCAGCTTCAGACAGTTTCGAAATGACCCAATGTTGTAGTTTATCCTGAATTTTATCGAGGATACCACGATAATTGGTGACAGACAGACGCTTGGTGATGATCGGAACACCGAGGTATTGGAAATTAGATTCTTTGGGTGCATGAGGGGGAGTACTTGTTTCGCCGAAGTCAGGAAAGAGTGGGGCACTGAGTCCACATTAGAGAACAATTCGCCAAAGTCAGGAAAGAATGGGGCACTGAGTCCACAATAGAGAACAATTTCGATTTGTGTGCATTTAGTCTCTGTCCTGATGCTTATGTGTAAATTGAGAGAATTTCGCGAGAACTTTCTATGTTAGTCGTCAAGCTTTCTCCAATTAGAATAGTGTCTCGCTTGCAAACAATGCATGGTTTTACCAGCCGGGGCTGTTTGAACCCACACAAATTTCTAATCGCCACAAAGTGCTGAATTAATGCTGTCAACGCCTCCGTGGTAATAATAAAATGGATTGGGGATAAAGGGTTTCCTTGCCTTGAACCATTTGTTGGATTAATCAGGGAGGAGTAATGCCTGTTCCATTTGATGTAGGATGTAAAGGTTGTGACACAGGTGAGATTAAGATCAATCCATCTCGAAGGGAAACCAAAGTGGTGTAAGATGACGTGAAGGATATCCCACAGAACTCGGTCATACCCTACCGAACTCGGTCATACGCCTTTTCCATGTCCAGTTTTAGCATAAAGTACTGATGTTTATGGGAGGGTCGGGTATGAATATGGCTCCAAATTTCATGAATTAAAGATGATGTCCACAATATCTCTACCTGAGACGAATGCACCTTGCTATGGAGAAAAAATAGTCTGTAGGATTGGTCGCCATTGACAGTCCATCAGACGGGCAATGATCTTCTAGAGCATCGTGCAAATGCTGATCGGACGAAAATTATTTATAGTGGTCGGCATTGTTTCTTGGGGTAAACGCAATTTCCGCGACATACCATTCCTTTGGCAAGCATGCATTGTCCCAAAAATAGCCCATCGCGGCACAAATGTCAGAACCAATAGTATCCCATTGTGACTTAATAAATTCCGAAGTAAAGCCATCCTTAACGCGGAATCTTCCCTGGGGAAGTGAAGCGTCTGCCGACTTAATATCTTTTTCCATGGGGCGGGACAGCAGTGCTACCGATTTCTTCCGTAGTCTTTGCTAGGATGAGTTGAGCAATGAATTGTTGGGCTTCTGTGACAGATGAATCCGATGGTGGCAAGTTCCAGAACTTTTGAAAGTGTGTAGTAGTGTTAGTAAGAGTTGCTGAAACACTTGAAGTCCATTACGCCTACGACAACTTAAGTTGCTGCATATTGTTTTTCAGACGTCGTGTCTTGACGATGTGGTGAAAGCACTTCGTGTTGCTATCACCAAGAATGTTCTATTGAATGTGAAATCTTTGCTTCCAAATCAGTTCCTACCTCGGAGTAGATTGTGATAGCAGGCTAACATGTGTTGAAGGTCCTCGCATCGATCAGTCGTTAGGCCAAGTGTCATGTCACAATGCTATAAAGATGCTATTCCCTCTTCTAACTTGTGTAATTCACGACTACTGCCACCACAGACAAAGCGCGAGTAGTGTCGTAAACATTTATGTAACTGAATAAGTTTGTTCATGACACGTGCCGTTGAGGATCCAGAAATATGTTGAGTCCAGTTAGTTGCTATCTAAGTCTCGTGCGTGCGTGTCATAAATGTAATATACTCTGTAAGTAAATTTACGTTTAGGGACTTGTACCTGGTACTGGAGATGAAGCATTATTGGATGATGATCCAAAGCTATCCGACCAAGGATGCGGATAAAAGCATTTTCGAACAATGCTAATCAATTTGGAGTGACGAAACCATGATCCAGCGTCTCATAAATACGGTAAGAAGTGTCATGATGCATATTTGTCCACGTGTATGGAAACCCATGTTGTTTTAAGAACTAATAATGAGTTGGAGTGTGAGAACTTTGCTAGTTCATGGTGGGAAAGGGAAGACTCCCATGGAATGCTGCCACATTTCTGATTCACGTTGAGCATCACGTTGAAGTCACTAATGAAGAGTTGAGGAATGCCCTGTTGCACAAGCGCGTGAGGATGTGCCGTAGTTGCGACGCTTGATATACGAACAGGACCTATAAACTATATTCATACACCAGATTTGGGAATTTACAGATATAAGGATGTGTAGGGCCTGGTTAACTACACTCCTAACATACATACAACCTAGTTGAGACGCCAAAACACAAAAAATGCCCCCGATTGCTTGATGAAGGGACAAAACACGTCAAATACAATCGGCTATACATGCATACAAAAGTCTGACTACTAGTGGCTGGCAATCTAGTCTCCGTGAGGGCGATGAAATCAGGATCCTTGCTGGGCATAAGCCTCCGCAGATGTCGCCACAAGGATGCCTTAAGCACACCCCGACAGTTCCACACGAGCACCTTCAATTGGTGCATGTGGAACAAACGTGAATGCCGAAGGCGCTAGATACCTAGCCGGAGCACCCATCTTATTCCTCAGCAATGTGATGGTCTTGCGACCTCTGTGCATTGTCCGGGTCCTCGCACTGCTGCAACATACCTGGAACCTACGTAAGCGGGACAGTGCTAGGTTGTGCCAAAGACAGAGCCAAATCAATGGCTGCCACAGCCTCCTATTAGGATGTAGCGTGGGGATTATGATCAGTGATTGCACGTAATGGCATGCTGGGAGCTGGCAGAGCTCGAGGCGCGGCGGACACCGATGGAGTGTGCTCTTTTGCAAAACAGAGGCTATTCATAACTGCCTCGTTGGGGTCAGTCGGAGGCGCTTCGTAGCACCACGAGCAAGGCTGGACAGGGTAGCATCAACATCCATCTCCCAACCATTGTCGGAGTCATGAAATGAGGGCACTCACCAAACATTAGAAGGACCGTGATGATCAGGTTCTGCGCTTGTGCTGCCTTGAAACTGCATTTGATTTCTCGTGTTTTCGCGGAAGTGCTGTCCCACCGGAGGAGGTGGGGTTGTGATCGCTTTAAAACGATTATCGTTAAATCCGCAAAACAATGCAAATCTAGAAATTGAACCTGTACTACTAATCACGAGGAAAGCAAGAAGACCAAGTCAAATCCACATACAGATTTTTGAATTTCTAATTAAAGATTGTTGAAGAAAATAATTTATATTTTTATTTTTTCTAAATTATTAATTAATTTAACTAAAGCAAATATCAAGCACTTGAGAAATATTAGTTTCAAATGATTCTTGGGTATTTAATCCACTTAAATCTATTACTTGAAATCATGGAGTCACGTAGGTTTATCTCACTCACCTTATGCCTATCTGCTTGTCAATGCTAGAAGCACCAATAGTCATAGGTTATCTTGACGATAATCACATAAGATCAATTTAATTCATGAATAAATTATCTTAGATTCTTAGGCATAGGCTATCTCGGATCAAGTCCTAAGCATAATCTCTTGTTTTCAATTATTCTGACATTAAAATAATAAAATCATAACCCCAATCACCTAAAAATCAGTCGATAATTATAACCATAGAGTTTAAGCTTCATAACCCAAGAATTTTTTTTTTACTTATACATAACTCTTGTAATATTTAAATGAATTGATTAATTTCGTTGCAAAAAGAAAAATAAATAATATTCAATACAAACTTGCAACTAGAGAGAATAAAGAAAGCAAGCAAGAAAGCTTAGCCGCTCTCCTTCTCTGAGCTCTGACTCGTGGGCTCTCCTTCTACTGGTTCCTGAATGATGTCGAGCTCTCCTCTCTTTTCTGACCTCCCCAATTTTTCCTCCTCTTTTATAGATGCTGCTGTTGAGTTTATTGCTATCTCCAACAACTTTATCCGTACACCAGGGATTGTTGAATCGGCTGAATTTGAGTTTGAGATTCGTTGCCATCTCTTCATCTCTTCAAATCTCACCGATTTTTCTAGTAAAATTCTTTATTTTCTTTTATTTGAGTTCAATCGGATCTGATTCTTTGTTTGCGATTGAGATTTGAATTTCCGTTTTGGGTTCTTGCTAAATGTTGGGATTTCTTTTTCTTGCGGATTGGGGATTTGGATTCCATTTCGACTGAGTACTTGTTTGATGCTCGTTGAACTTGTTGTTGGCTTTGGTTGTTGAGTGTCCATCGAGTGTTCGTTGATTTGTCCCAATGAGATCTCAATTTTGACTTGAGCTTTGTCCTCTGTCCCCCTCGGCTGTGCCATGGGCTACTGCCCCTCCAATGTCCACGACTTGCTTGTTGAATTTCTAAGGAAGAACTCTTGACTGGCCCCTGACTTGGAAACTTTGTGCCTTTGAAAAGTCTGCAGATCATAAAATTTAATATATCATTGCTTCTTTTACATAATTTAATTCATAAAATCACTCAATAAGAGTATTAAATAATAGAAAATATTAGATTCATAAGGACGATGGGCACACATGCCCATTCACTTGAGGACCAGTTGGAGGTGAGGAGGCGTATTAATGATCTCATCGTAGTTGGGAAACACCAATCCATATCGGTTTCAGTGATGACAGGCACGAGGTGCATGTTCACAGGAGCAGGTAAACTGGTTGTGGACTACCCTGGTGTTGGGATTGAGGAGCTCAAAATGCACACCTGGCTTTAGAGGCTTTGTCAAGTCGATATCACCGGAACCCAAGAAAATGGTCTTATCGATGACGGAGGGTGCAGTCATCAAGACGAAGCGGCACGTAGTCGACCTCCATAATGTAGAAATGTAATCTTGACCCAACATTCTTGTGGATGGTCGAGATTCGCATCCACACTGCTGCGGTTCATCAACGAAATGATCAAGGCGTCGCTGCCAGACTTGAAAAACCATGATCTTTTCATCGACGGGAACCGAGGAGTTCTACACCACACTAATCAAATCTTCCCAAGACTCAATGAAGAAATGATCCACATTGTCTTCAAGCTCCACCACCGTATCCTGCCCATCAAAGGCCCCAACGGTGTGGTGATGTTGAATTCGATGAGGGCGAGAGTGGGCTGATTGTCGAAGCCATGGAACCGAGCCACCATTGTGAACTTGTTCTAATTCACCCCAAGTGTGAGGTAGTCCTTGTCAACCTCAGTCACCACTTCGCTATCAACGATCATGTGGGGAATGTGCGCTTGGTAACTGTGTCGATAAGGCATCTCCATGATAGGACTTGAGGGTGGGGTTGAGTTTGGGGCTGAAGGCTTTAATCTGAGAGAAGATTGGGTGCAAGGTTGAGGGGTTGTATGGTGGCATGGAGGAGAGGAAGGAGTGAAGTTTTGGGGGTTCTTTGTTGAGGAGCGTCATTGTTTAGGGGTACCGCTGGGTGAATGTCGCTGGCAATGTGGAGTAGAGAAGGTGAAAGAGTCTGAAGGCTTGGTGGTTTTGAAGGAGGGAGATGGAAACTGATGTTTGACCCTGTGACGTGTGGGCACCAGGTGGCGAAGGGCAGAAGTTGAAATGCTTAGTGGCAAGATGAACAATAACTCTTCAGGTTAGTGGAGTATGCCTTAATTCTCAGTTGTCGCTTTGAATACGCTTAATGAGGCTGTTTAAGTCCATATGCCAATTCTTGCAGCCTTTGGAGTGAGAGAATGTACGACCCACATTAAGATGATCTATGAACTTGGCCTTATAACTGGGCTTTAGTGGTCTGAATGGCCCATCTCTAAGATAGGATTTTGGAGTGCAAGCCCAAAAACGATAAGATAAGTGGTAAGACCCTGAGGACGGATAAAATTTGGAATCGCGGTGGCCCGTGACACGCGTTATATTGCGAATGACGTCTGTGTCGGTCGAAAAATGGCGGTGCTGCTGTGGCCCTGGTGAAGGCAGTAAAGAGAAGACAGATTGGTGGGAAGGTTTGTGAGAGGATGCTGATGTCGACTAGAGGGGTGGGAAGTCATCCACCATCAGAGCGACACCATCATGGATTGGCATTGCTGCACATTTCGAGGGTCATGGATTTGGGCTACAAGCAGCCACACTCACCGTATACTTGGATTGAGAAGTATGACTAGCAGATTGATGTAAGGGAGCTTCATGAGGGGGCCTTCGTTTGCGCGGGGTGGATACAGAAGCGTGGGTTAGAGGAAAAGGAGGATTTGAATGCCGCTGGTGAACTGGCCTATCTCTTGTGCTTTCTTTACCCCTCTTTGATGGGGATCACTCTAGCTATTATTTAATAGTCTCTTTTTTAGTTGCTTTATAGCGTGTTTTTAGTCCCATATCAGTTAGGATGGGGTAGTCTTATTTGTAAGAGCCTATATATGGTCAATGCTTGTAGTTGATTATTCAGACGATAAACAACAACTAAGTATTCAGACGATGAATTAATTTAAACCCCTTTTTATGAAAACATTGTGATTTGATTTACAAATTTAATCTTTGCATGGTGATGTGCGGAGTGGGGAGAGATCCGTGGGTGCTGAAGCCCGAATTCATCTTTATCCCCTCAAAATCCTAATTTCTTCCCTCTTTCTTCCTTTCTCCCTTTTCGTATTACATCAATTTGGTATCAGAGCTAAAATCTTGATTTTTTTCTTCCTTCACAAAAAATTCCCCCACCACAAAAACCTGAATCCTACAAACCTAGGTCCACTTTTATCTTATCTTCTTTGTTAAAAAAGGAAAAAAAAAGAAAAAGAGAAAAAAGATTCCCAAAAATAGAAAAAAAGAAATCAAAATTGTGTACTGTTCTTCTTCCCCATCCCCTTCTCTTCATCTCCAGCCTTAGCAAAACCCTCACCCATCAGCATTGCAATCCTCCACCAACACCTCCAACATTCTCGCCTCCGATGACCTCTCCACCCTTCTGCCCCCTTGTCGTCACCAATTGACATTACCAGGGCCATCGCCAGACCATCGTGAGCTTCGACAGAGCCACCTGAACCCATACCGACCAGATTTGCCAACTCCTCTGCCCTCGCCAAGACCTTTTCCAACCTCCTCCGACCTCGCCAAGACCTCTTCCCCTCCGACCTTGCCAAGTCATTCGCCTCCGTCGCCCACCCACCAGATCACCACTCATTCGAGCATCACCACATCCTTCACACCTTCGTCCTTGGAATGTCTTGAGCCCATCGCCATATCACCACCTCCTTTACGCCCTCATCCTCATCCTAGGATGTCGCCGGCCCTCGTCGTCGCCGCCGCCAGAGTGTTCCGATATCTGGGGTTCGATCGAAGAAGAGAAGGGTTTGAAGTGGGTTTGGGTTTAAAAATAAATCGGGTTCAATTAAATATCGATAACACAGGGTTTAGTTAAACTCGAATCTCAGGTGGGTTCAGCCTTATCCCGACTGACCCGGATTTGACCCGCGAAGCCGACCCGAGCCGTGCTGACGTCAACAACTCACATCTGACGTCATCTGCTCAACCGAGCCGCAGAGCAACCTCCCGAGCCGAGTCGCGCCGCCAACTTGTGAGCCGTTGCTGATGTCAGCAGAGTCGTGCTGACATCGTCGGCTCACTTGAGCTACCACTATTTACAGCACCTGTACAATGACGTTCTGGAGCCCGTTTCAAGCATTCAGAGTCCGATTCGAGTTCCATTTGAAGCATTGCGCGGCTGAGTTCCATAGTTGCTGGAAAGATTTCACGGCTTTTGAGCAGTAGATTAGATCTTCACGAGCTCTTATTTGGTGCCGGTACAGTTCCTGCAGCAGTCCAATAGCGTTTCAGGACCCATTCGGAGTTCGATTCGAGTTTTGTTTGAAGCGTTAGGTTAGTAACTTAGCCCCAGAGCCGACATGGAAGAGAACCTTGACCGCATAGAACCTCGACCGCATGTTAGAAAACTTGATCTTTCTCAGACTAGCTCGAGATTGCAATTCCACATTAAAGAGGATAGATTCACGAGGCGAGAGTCGATACATTAATAACGTCCTTAGTGATGATGTTAAAAAATCAAAAGTTATTGATAAGTCAGAGCAAGAAATTGTTGATGTGTCGGGATCGAAGCCAGATCCAGAAGTTGTTAATGAGCCAGATCTAGAGATTGAAGTGGAAGAGTCTCTTATTGAGACCCATGTAAATCTTCTAGTGGAGCTTAGCATAGAGTTATTATCGTCTGCTATAAAGGTTCTTTTATCCCTGAGGCCGTCTGACATGTACGATCCGTTGCAGATCTTTCTGAATGAGGTAGGTTCACATGAGTTTGGCGTTGTGGTATGTGGTTCAGTTTTTAGCGAGTTGATTTAACTTGTTTTGTTGCATTTATCCTGCTCAAGCTACCTCTGACTGCATTCAATCTGTCGCGAAAGCCAGTTCCACCACCACTGTGGCTCAAGCATATTGCATCAATGCTACTCCCCCGACCACCAACTTGGCTTGATTGATGCAAGCTGTACAGTTTTACCTAGTCGTGTCTGCTACCTGTCACCACTGTATTCACCGGAGAGATTTTTTAAGATAGGGAGAATAATGGGGATCGCTCTAGCTATTATCTAGTAGTCTCTTTTTTAATTGTTTTATTTTATTTAGTGTGTTTTTAGTTCCACATCGTTTATGGTGAAGTCTTCTTTGTAAGAGCCTATATAAGGCAAGGCTTGTAGTTGATTATTCAGACAATGATTAATTAATTTAAACCCCTTTTTTGTGTAAGCATGGTGATTTGCTTTACAAATTTAATCTTTGCATGGTGATGTGTAGAGTGGGAGAGAGATCTCCCGGGTGCTGAAGCTCGAATTCATCTTTATCCCCTCAAAACTCTAATTTCTTTTCTCTTTCTTCCTTTCCCCTTCTCATATCACTTCACTCCCTCTTTTCCATCTCTCGCTTTAACAATGGAGTTCTCTTCACGGTTCAAAGACTCGGCTGAGTCAGAGACGACTCGGCTGAGTCGTATCCGTCTCGGCCTGCTCCGAGACGAGTCACGAGTCGGTCGCCTCAATTCAGAGGAGACCGACTCGGCTGAGAATCGGAGTTGACTCGGCCGATTCACGGCCAAATCGGTCGTGACTCGGCCGAGTTGACTCCGATTCTCGGCTGAATCAGCTCGAAACGTATATTCACCCGTGACGAATGGGGATAAAGAGAAAAGGAAAAAAAAAGAAAATTACCTCTCTCGCTCAGATCTGGAGATCGCCGCCGCTGCCCGATCATCGCCGCTCAGGTCTGGACTCCGTCGCCTTCCGATCGCCGCCGGCCGCTCCTCCTCAGCCCCAGGTGATGTTCCTCCCTCTCTCTATCTCTTTCCCTCTCCCTCTTCCCCTCTCACCCGCTCTCTCTACCCTCCCCACTCCATCTCTCTCTATCTCTTTCCCCCTTCCTGTATTTCTCTCTCCCCGTTCCTTTCCCACCCACTCTCTTTCTCTCCTTTTCCATCTCCCGTCTCTCTGTCTCTTTTCCCTCCCCCTCCCCCCCTCCCCCTCCCTCTCTCCCTGTTTCTGATCTCTCCCCCTCTTCCCCCTCTGAGGTATAAGAGAAACAGATGGTGGTGGTGGCGGTAAAAATGTGAGGATTTTATCTAGTTCTAGTAGTGATGATGGTGATGATGGTGATGACAGTGATGGCCACCGTGATGGCAGTGATGGCGGTGATGGCGGCGATGATGATGACAATAATGAGGACAACAATAGTGCTGATGGAGGAACTTATAGTCTTGAAGGTCATATGTAAATATTGAATTTGACATTAGGCCAACATTGTGGTGTGACATATGTCCATGACTACATACCACAACTTGAGAGATCTACGAGCACTAGTATCGGTTTATCTACTTACCGCAGAGATGATTATGATGATGATTTTGTGCCTCATCACAATTCAATATGGAAATAACTACATTAGCATGTATTTATGAATGTAGTTTGTGCAATTTACTATATTGTGCATGTATTTTGATATGATTCTACCGATGACGCGTGTATTTATGCTTTCGCTTTATGTTTATGTGCTAAGTGATATGTTTTGGACATGTGATAGATAAATATAGATATCTACATTTTTTAAGATTTGTTGTGATTTTTTCAATTTCTATGTAGCGTTTTGCGCGTATCGCCCGAGACCGATCCGAGTCCCTGAGATCGATCTGTCTCAGTGCCCGCCGAGTCAGCGGCCGAGACCGCGACTGTGAACCACGGTTATCTTTGCTGGCTTTATGAAATGATAGAGTGGAAATGAAATGAGTGATCTATCTAAGGTGCAGAAACAGAATAAATACATTTTCTGGAGTGGCATATCCTTGAAGATATTGAGGACATGTTTGAAAGATTGGTAACTTCTCTTGGAATAACTAGCCCATGAAAACACAATATTTTTATTTAAATAACACAATATGTTCAAGCAAAACAACTTCTGAAGTCTGGCAATATAGTGATGCCAAGGAATACTCTGCTAAAACCTGAGCATGCTCTATAACCTTTTCCGTCTTTATCATTTGGAAAATCCTTAATATGACAAATGCCTAGTATTAAAATGGAAGGCCATTTTGACCCACATATTTTTTGCCTAATTCTGGTAGAAATTTCCTTCCAGATTCTGGATTAAGATGGCTGATGGGTTGGTTCTCTCATCTGTGTGTATTCTACATCTACTGGAAGGGAAATGTCAACTGCACTGAAGACATTTTGTATAAAGCATGGGATTTGAAGTTCACGAAAACCATTAATATCATAGTGTTTCTGGAAGGTAATTTGATTGGGTCATTGTAGGAAATGCATAACAAAACCCTTTCTTTAGGACCAGGAGCTGAGGGGAAAGGAAATTTGCTTGTGGGTGTTCTACTTGTAACAAGCTTTTATCTTTGACATTATTTGCTGTTTTACATGCAATCATGGACTAGGAGCCCTCCAGGAATAGCCTTCAAGTCTATTTTCCCTGGTTCCCAGGCTGTCAGGAGACCCGAGGTTGGAAGCTTTAATGAAGCTCTGGCTTGGTGACTCTATCTTGACTAGTGATCATCTGATCACTGACCCTGGGGTGGGAAGTAACTTTTTCTTTCATTTTTTTTCCTTTTTTTTTCTTTTTTTTTCTTTCTTTTTTTAAGGTGAGGTTGGGGGGGGGGGGGGGGGGGGGGGGGGGGGGTGTGTGTCGGGATCGGTCTTGATTACTTACTCCTCGTAGTAATCTACTTTACCAATAAAATATGGTATCAAAGTTTAATATTCAAAATATTTATATGAATAAATACTTAACAGGGTCTTGTATAACTATAAAATATTATTCTTTTCTTGTTTATTCATTTCGCTACCAGACTTTACTTTTGTGTACTGTAGGAAAAACTTCCAATAACTGTAAATTTCAAGCTTAACAGATCCTAAATTGCAGCTCATAATGAGGGGTCTATTAAGGTCAACTGTCACGATTTGTTTTGCTGGAAGACATGGGCATTTTTCTCTTCAACCAATGGGGACTAGGGAAGAGGAGTGTTACAAAATGGGTTTGAATCGAAAGTGTTTCTTTTTGTTTATTTTGGACAGACACATGGAACCCCTAGAGGAAGGAGCCAGGGCAACAAACAGTGAAGAGGTAGGGCAAGTTGTGGTATTTTCTTGGAGTAGCGTTGAAGTTTCGTAATTTCAGGTGAGGAATTCACTCATCCTGGGCTGTATGCAGCTGTGTTACTGATTTGACCAGACTGGGGGTGTGTTTATACCTGGAGAACTGAGGTTGCCAAGGTATTCAAAGAATGCCTGGCACAGTATTGTCTTTGCCCTTTATGTGGCAGGGACCCAAAGGCCACCAAGTGACCGTCTGGTTTCTTGGACTTTCCAGATGGCATCTCCTTGATTCCCAGATAGGATTTCAAGCAGAATCTTTTGGTTGCCCATTTGCACCTGTCTCCATCTTCTTTTTGATAGGAAAATGAGCTTTTGTCACCATCTGAAAAACCTAGCTTTAGTTCCGTCTTCTACTGCCACTAATTCATTTCATGTCACAAAAATCTACCATCAAGTACCACTTTTATAATTAAAATTACTAGAAAGCTGAGATACATTACCCATAAAATGCTTTAACGGAAGTCTTAATAGTATTTGTGATTGAATCTTTTTTTCTCCTTGTTAAAATTCTTCAACTGCTGAAGTCTATCCCACAGTGCATCTTTTTCTATCAGTTTGACTTGATGTTTCTTGGACAGGATCTTGTTTTGCGCCTGGGAATCCACAGAAAACTAAACCGACACAGAGGCTGTGTGAATACTGTAAGCTTCAATGCAGATGGTAATATTCTTCTGTCAGGATCTGATGATAGAACTGTGATCTTGTGGGATTGGGACACCGGAAAGGTTAAACTATCATTCCATTCTTGCCACTCAAACAATATTTTCCAAGCACGGTTCATGCCTTATACTAATGATCAGACTATTGTGACATGTGCTGCTGATGGCGAGGTATATACTCATGTTTCCTCGAGTCTATTTCTGACGCTCTCTTCTCAATTTGGTCTGCTATAAATCAGATAAATTACATGTGTTCCATATTTTATGATACTAGGTGAGGCATGCCCAAATACTAGAGGGTGGAGAGGTGGCTACTGCAATGCTAGCTCAGCATGAAGGGCAGGTCCATAAGTTGGCAATTGAGCCTGGCAGTCCACACATCTTTTATAGCTGTGGAGAAGATGGTCTGGTTCAGCATGTGAGTTGTTAACCTCTCTTTCCGGTGGCATCTCTCAACCTGCTTGCTAGTTTCCTTAATCCTACCCTTGCTACTTTCTTGCAGTTTGATCTGAGAACAAAATCTGCTACGAAGCTCTTCGTATGCAAATCCTTTCAAGATAAATCAATGTATATGCCAATTGTTCATCTAAATGCTATAGCTATCGATCCAAGAAATGCCAATCACTTCGCAGTTGCTGGATCAGATGAATATGCTCAGCTTTTTGACATTCGCAAGTATAAATGGGATGGCTCAAGTGATTTTGGTCAACCTACTGACCGTTTCTGCCCTCTGCACTTGATCAATGATGTTCAAGTTGGGATTACAGGCTTGGATTTCTCAGACCAAAGTGAGCTTCTAGCCTCTTACAATGACGAGTTTATTTATCTCTTCTCTAAGGACCAAGGGCTTGGTCCCTACCCAGCCCCGCCATCCCGTCGGTCTGCCATGGATGTTGAACCTGGAGATGGTTCCTGTGTAGATCATGGATCTCCGTCACATGCCATGGATGCAGAGTACGGGCCTCGGGTCTATAAGGGGCATCGCAACTGTGACACTGTTAAAGGAGTGAACTTCTTTGGTCCCAATTGTGAGTATGTGGTCAGCGGATCAGATTGTGGCCGGATATTTATCTGGAGAAAGAAGGATGGGGAGCTTTTGCGTGTGATGGAAGGAGATAAACATGTGGTTAATTGTATTGAACCTCACCCTTATGCCACAATGATAGCGAGTAGTGGTATTGAAAATGACATTAAGGTATGGATTCCAAATGCCATAGAACGGGCACCACCAGTCAATATGGATGAGGTATGTTTCCCAATTCTTCCTGTTTCAATGTCTTTTAAGTTGTGCTCTTCATTGATTTATGCAAGATTACTCTGAACTTCAGATTATATTTTGCTTTTTACGACAACTTTGAACTTCAGATTATATTTTACTTTTGTTAAAAGTTAATTCTGTTAAATTTGGTTGACAGGCATAAATTCCACTTCTCATTCAATATTATATTCTTCATGCAAAATCTTTATTAAAATGTTGAAAGATGAGGCTTTTATTATAAGTATGAAAGGAGGACTTGAGCTTAGTGAATCTTGGATCCTGTAAGCGCAGGCATGCATTAATATGGACCATCCAATCTTTAAAACCCAACCTGGTAGTTCATGACATACAGCCTTTAAAACGCTCGAGTCACAGATCAAATGTAATATAGGTCCTTGCTATTCTTTGGTTTATTTACCTGAAAAGTTATAGTTTTTATAATAGGGTGATTATTATCATGGGGAATGATGGGACCATATTGATAAATAATCCAAACTAATAACCATAGATCTTATTTATTTGTTAGCTAAATGTTTATTTTACTCGTTCATATGGTTATGAATATGGAAACAGTAAGTTGCGCGGGTCAGTTCTCCCTTAACACTGGTGTATCTATCCATGTAACTCTCGCGTGTGTTTGGCATTTAGCTTTGACAATAACCCCCAAACCACCCTCCAAGACTCCAAGACAAAAAAAGAAGAAGAAGAAGAAACCCCAAAAAAACCCTCCCCCACAGACCCACCCACACACCCCACCACCAGCACCACCACCACACCACACACACACACACGCACGCACGCACGCACACCCCAACCTCTCTGTGAAACAAAATGCATAAATGGAGCATATTGCACAATTTTCTGAAAACTTCAATATTTTGTGCTTTCTTCGTTTTCATATGCTTTAAGGCAAGATTTGCAACTGTGATGCATTTGAAGTTACTAGTAGTTATAGATGAGTTGAACAGCAGAGGAACTAATTTCTCTGCTGTTCCTTCTATTTTCCCCTCGGAAGGTTCTGATGGCTGATGGAATTGATTGCTTTGATCTTGATGACTCTGACTATTATGACGACTATGACGATGACGACATTGATTGTGATGACGATGACACTGATGACGACGATGATTGTTATGATGATGATGATGATGATCCCAACGGTGGGGATGACAATAACAACAACGTCAATGGTGATGATATTTGTGATGGTTGTGATCATGTCGTTGATGATGTGACATGCTGATACCAGTTGAAGAAGCACAAGAGGGGTGTTAGATGCCGTTTCGCATTTCCTGAACACTTGATCCCGCAGGTTTTGTCGCAGCCGAGGTGGCGCTCTGGCTCAGGAGGAAGCAGAGAAGAAAGCTCAGCTGTGACTTCAGAATTGGTAGAACTAATAAGGAATTATACAGATGGCGATGATTCATCAGACCATGGCAGTGAAGGAGATACTTCTGGAAATCCAGGGGATTGTATAGTCAGCTAAGGTGATTCAGTTTTCTTCCCTGAGGACATCTGCAAACACCTCGTTGAGATTCTGTTTTCTATGAGCTACATTTTTGTTTGCATCGGTTGCTGTTCTCGTTGATGTTCTCGTTGCATGGTTTGAAGTTTCTTTAGTATGCAATTATTATGTTAATGGAGCTTGAAGAAATTTTGTTAATGGAGCTTGAAGAAATTTTTGTTTTGAATTGTTTTGTGTATGCGTAACGGTTGGTGGTGCAATGGAAAAGCTTGTAAATGGTAGCCTAGAAATTAATACTGCTTCAAGAAATCTCTTTCCTTTCTTTTTTTTCCTTTTAATTTCTTTTGGTACGATTATCATTTGCTGCTGACTACTACTTGAGTGCATTGTGATGCTGAAATTGAAAAAATTGAGGATGGGTAATATAGCCTTTTAGCTATCACATATTAATAACAATGATCCAAAGTTAATTGCTTTCACTCTTCATCTGTGCATCAAATATTATCTGCTCTTTTTGGAATCATCAGCGCGCCTTATTGAGTTTTGATCGCCCAGTGCACGGATCTTTTCTTTCACGCAACTTTTGTACAGAGGTTGATCAGAATTGACCGAATGAAGGTTTTCTTCAGTGATTTTTTAATAATTTTGTCTGTCCGTCCGTCCGTCTTCAGAGAGAGAGAGAGAGAGAGAGAACAGCAGGAGTAGCAAGATTCTTCTCTTCCCCCCAGCAACCTCTCCACTCCCCTCTTTCTTCTTCTTCCTCCCTCTCCCCCTTCCTTTTTTTCTCTTCTTTGTCGGTAGAATTTGATCGGTTTCTCACTGCAAACGCGGTATATTAGTTGAAAAAACTAATTAGATTAGGTAAAGAAAATTTCCATATTTAAAGAAAAGAGTGAGCGATTAGTATATACAAAGGGTATACAAAGAAAAAACTAATCTAAACCCTATCCATTGATCACTCCTCAGGACGAAAGAGGAAAATTTTGAGTTGCACATCAAACAGAAATCACTGCAGGAAGAGAATTTTGAGAAGCCATGCCTTGTTCTTGCTATTGGAGGTAAGCTGAAACCTCTCCATATCGAGTTTTTGCTTCCAGTAGGCCTCGCTGAAGTTCTCCGTCGGTACAGACTGTTGCTGTGGCCGCAGATAGGGATGAACTCCAACAACGTGGCAACCGTTCTTCTCTTCACCTTCTCGCACGGTAACAGGTGCTGCTGAAGTCGAAGTTGGTCAAGCAAGTTGCTGAAGCCTAAGACATGCATTGAATCCGAGTGTGTATTCAGCTTCTCCGTTGATGCACTCGCTAAGGCAAGTAGGCCTCAACCAAGTTCTCTCTGTCTGTTCACAGAGTTGTGGCTGCTGCAGAGAGGGACCAACACCAACAATGCAGCAGTCGCTCTTCTCTTCGCCTTCTCGTGCAGTGACAGGTGCTGCTGAAGTCGACTTGCTTGCATTGATACCTCCCTTTTCTCCTTCTAGTTCCAATGAAGTTGTCAGTTCCGCGCGCACTGAATCTAAGCCTGCACTTGGATTTTCCACTGATGCCACACAGTGGCGCAGCCAAGATTTCAAAGACGGGAGACACTTGTGATAAAAAAATAAGTCAAATTTTACTAGTGACTAAGTTCTTTTAAAACAAATAAACATGATGAAAAGAAATTTAAAAAAAGGTGGGTTTTTTAGAGTTGAAAAAACTTACTCGTTAGCGAAAACAATAGATTTTTTACTGGATTAGCACAAAGGGTCTTGTTCTTCACCTCCTCCAACACCACCGACAGCACAATCATACCATCAATTGCCAGATTCTCAAGCAAATCGATCTGAGATCCCGACCAACATCAACACCAATTGGGTACAAACGAGAGCAAACAAGGTAAATATGAGATTTTTGAGAAAACGATCCAATTGAATTTCGGGGCAAAACATGAGAGTATCCAGAGACTAGTTAAATTTGAATTTCGAAAAGTCCAACAAAACCAGGAATCTGAATTCTCAATCTATCTAACTTCATAGAGCCAATGCATTTCTTTTCTATAAATAAGAAAAGAAATGACTTCTCCAAATTCTGGGTAGTCGATCATCTCCCTAACTCAGTGGGTGTCGGTCTTTGTCTAATTAATGAAGAAAGAAAAGAAATACTTGAGAGAAAATAAAACAGAATGAAGATTTCCCAAAAAGAAAAGAAAAGAAATAAATCAAAGAAAATTCATAAGAATCACTAGAAAGAGATTCCAGCGGATTACAAGCAATCATAATAGGACAAGATGAACTAATTATCCTAATAACTAAAAGCAGTGCTAAAAATTGAACTCATCAGTGAATTACTTGCAAAAAAAATTGACAAGAAAAGTAATCAACAACATGAATCAAACAAACAAGGCAAATGGTAGTAGCTCTCTCACCTACAGGATGGACGGCGAGATGGACGGTGAATGTCCCCGAGCCGATGAGATTGACGGAGAGATACTCCAAGCCGGCGAGATCGACGACGAAGGGCTCGAAGACGGGAAAGTGTCGGAAATTTTATACTATTTCCTAAAATATGCAATATCTTTACAAATTAAATTAAGATAAAACAAATTATTCTAACATGTAATAATAATTATAATTAAAATAAAACAAAAGAATCTAGCCTGGGGAATGCAGTCGCCATGTCGCTGCCTTAAAGGATCAAAAGCTCGTCTCCTTATCCAGACGTTAAATCGACCTTGTCCCCTAACGGTAAAGGATCCCCCGGATTCACCAGCACTCAGCTTAGGACGGTGGGCAGAGCCTCTGCTCAAATGAAGAAGTTGCTCAGAAAAATGAAGATAAAAATTCTTTTTAACACTGAAATCATTCTCACGAAGAGTAGTCTTCAGGTTTTCTTTTAAGATGAAAAAAGATAAATGAGTTGTGTCTTACTATTGGAGTGAGGGGTCTATTTATAAGCTTAAAACTCAAGTTGTTATAACTAACTCCAACAGAAAATCCAAGCAGTTGAGATATTTTCTCAACTGATTTAGATTCTGAGACTTGGTCAAAGTTGACTTGATAAAACAAAATTTGAAATGAAAGCTTTTCCTTTTATTTTAATTTAAAAAATCCAACAGTCCCCCCAAAAGCTTGAGTTTCAGGGAAGACATAATAAAACTAATAAATAATAAATAACAACCAAATCATCAAATCATAAAACACGAGTAAAATTGGGCAACATCATACTGTGAATTCGGGACAGGTGGACTACGCCTGGAACCTTTCCTTAGTGAATTCATGCCATCTGAGAGACATAGTGAACTACGCCTGGAACTAGCCTCTTTTACCAGATATTGATAGAATACACACACAGTAAGTCTCTATCTATTGAGCGAGCTGGTTGAGCGTTAAAGGCATGCTCACAATAACCGACTCATGAGAGTTTCTAGGGTCACCTGCCCCCCCAACCGCGGCCATCACGGTTCATCTCACGTAGGTAAGTCCTCCAAGGGTACTACAGCTGGATAGTATACCCTCCATACTATATGCGTTGGACTTATTAAGAGTTAAACTCATCCTTACCTAACTGTATCATAAGAGCATCTCACCATAGAGAATGGGTAGTAGCTACAACGCTACATATAGGATATAAATATATCCGGGTTGATGCTCCACACGAGTTTTACCAGTCCAACTTGTTACTACCACATTGAACCTCTTTCATGGAACCAGCTCCTAATCAAGTAGGTTGGGTTCCCGCTGTCGGTGAACTCTACTATGGGCTTAACCCCATCTCCCTCAATGAAACTAAAATTATACTCCTAGAAAGACCCTTAATCAGAAGACTTTTATGTTTTTTAGGGTCAGAAAATTGGCTTAACAACCTTTTATTTTCAAGTTGTGATAGTCAGAGATTTAACCCTTCATGACTACATTATTATGACTCTTGACATCTTTTATTAGACCCATAAAGTCTTTAGGTAATTGTCAGAGTCTTCCCCCCATTTGAATTATAAGGTAGTTATAAAGTTTTCCTTGTAACCTTAGTTTCAAAACGAACAAATTGTACCATAATGGTTTATGGTAAAGAATATATACATTGTATTTGACTATTCAAATATTTAAGGTATATATGTCTATATTTATATGCTAAAGAATAGTCAATAAATTTATATTTGTCAAATGTCGTAGAATGCACAATTAGAGTCAAAGTTTAAGTATTAACATGTAATTCAGATATATCCAAAAAAATAGTTTAGTCATATACTTGATCAAAACATTAAGAATTATACATGTACTAGAGAAAAATATTTATTATCCATTCTATTCACTTTATTAAGACATTGATGATGTCAGAGATGAGATTTGATATCTTATAAGATGGCTGCAAATTGGTTCCTTACCGAATAGTGAAGCATCCAAATTTTCCTTACCATTTATATTATTAATAGTATCCGAATTTTCATTTTAAGCAAATCACCATTGTCTTAACTTAGTGATTATGATATATAATATAATTTTTCCTTCGTACATGTAACATGTTCATGCTTTCACAAATAATACATGTATATAATGTATCATTATAGATCTTTTAGTTTTGAAAATTATTCATAATTTAATTAACAATGAAAATTATAATATTCTTTCTAAAAAAGGTAAACTCTTTTAAAGAAATGTTTGTAGTGTATGATTATGTAAAATATAACAATCATTCAATATGTTATAAAATGATGCACTTATAATTTCAATATATATACACACACATAATTTCATGAATAAAAAATTTAAAGTTAAATATTATCTGCAACTATAAGAATATTCTCATAGTTAAATCATGAAAACACTTAAGTAGGAGGTGTATAAATTTTTTAGTTTAAAAATATGTTTTTAAGAAGTATAATAAGTTACATAAACATATGACATTTTTATTTAATATAGTTTCAATAATAAATATCTCATTGAATAAAAACTAGTAGTGAAATGAGAAAATATTTTTACTTATAAGGTAATTTCTAGGAAATTTATTTCATTACTCTAGATATTAAAATATATAACTTTTCAAATTTTAAGAAATGTAATAAGAATATGATTTAAGATTTCTAACCAAGAATCTCGACCAATTCTTAACAATTAAAACTATATTTGAAAATATCAAAATAGAAATTTAATTTATCTCAAAACTTAGTTAGAGAGAAATTATAGTTTGTAAAGTCAAAATTGAAATCTGATTTCTAAAAAGTCTAAATAGGGCCAAATCTAAACTTAATAATTATAAGTTAAGGTAATGTCTAAAATAATAATGAGATTAGGAGGTAGTCTCTTCATCTCAATTATAATACTAAATTATAGAAAAATTATTCATTTAGGCAATCTAGCTTTATTAGATCCCAATTAAAGTTAAATGGGGAACAAAACCGCACATGGCTATTCATCGTCCTGTACATGACTAGGATTCTAATTCTAGCTAATTTATTATGGTCCGATCATTATTTACATCAGGTTCAAATATGAAAGATAGTTAAAGCTCGAACCAACCATAATTTGTAATCAGGGCTAATTCTAGATAGATTTAGGTATGTCCAAATGGTGATAGAATTAGGGTTATAACCTAAACAATATCACTTCTAAAGTTATGGTGAATAAAGGCTGATGATATATTTAATAAAAGATTTTAGAACATTGGGTTAGTCAAAACCTCAATTTTATCAGTCTAATTGGCCAGGTCAGCGTAACTCAGGTGGGAGGTTTTTCGCTCTTGGCGTTCATTAATTACAGAACCACGTTGAGTACCCTTCCTTTATTAAACACCAATTATATGAAATTTTGAGAAAATGATTTACCCTTTAATTTTATTATCCTATTGATCTGAAGATACTCAAAAGCCTGTGCCTATTTCAGTTACATTAAGAGTGTACAAATAATATTGTTGTACTCTAGACTTGTCAAAATGATAGGAAGATTTCTATCATGTTTTCTGTATTCATAATATTAAAATGTCAGAATACAGGTTTATTCAGAATGCAGGTTTATGTTGGTAACTTTTAATTAGGGTATGCAAAATAAAAAGGATGTAGGGGATTTTAGTTTCAATTTATAAATAATATAATCTAGTTACTTTTATTTATTGAAGGAAAAAAATTGGATTACCAGTCTCTGGTTAGAGATTATTTCTATTGTTGAAGAAACTAAAGGATGAGATTTTAACAAAAAAAAACAAGAATTATCATTCATTGACATGATAGGAGAGGAATCACCCTCAAGACAGACAAGAAAGATACTTTTAAAATTTAACTAGTTGCGCAAAATAAAACTAAATTATTGCAAGCTCGACATAAAGATAAAAGCTATAACATTTGACATTTAAGTGCAAAGGCATTGAAATGATATTACAGGACTAGGCATGAACTTGTTCGGAAAGGAAGCTTTGCAGTTTGCACTAAATGATTAGATAAGCATATATAAATAAAATAAGATGATAAATTATTGTCCTCAAATGAATACACATTAACTTATTTATTGACTGTACTTTTGTTTAGGTAAAGAGAATTAATGCACAATTAAAGTATAAGGACACTAGTTATATTGCACAACAATGAATTTGACAGAAATCATCACCATTGAATTTTCTTGTAAAAGTATGAAAGAAACGGTGAACTAGAAGATGAATTTCAGAAAATGCTGAGCAAATATCTACAGGGGTGTAATTGTCATAATAAAACTTTATCATCAAATAACATATACATGGTTTATGCAAATATTTCCAATTCAAAGGTAGATAATGTATTTCATTGAAATGATAAACAAGGTTATAAATCAAAATTGCTGGAAATAGACCAATTTGTCTTTTAAATTGTTGTATAAAACTCGAGCAATAATTTTAATCAACAAGATTTTGTAAGAATAAACAAATCTTTTGCAAGAGTTTAATTAATTTGCATGGATAGAAAATAGATTAAATGAAAAGAAATACTATATATAATTTTGATCCTTTAGATTGTTGGAAATTTTATACTATTTCCTAAAACATGCAATATCTTTACAAATTAAATTAAGATAAAACAACAATTATTCTAACATGTAATAATAATTATAATTAAAATAAAACAAAAGAATCTGGCCTGGGGAATGCAGTCGCGATGTCACTGCCCTAAAGGATCAAAAGCCCGTCTCCTTGTTCAGACGTTGAATCGACCTTGTCCCCTAGCGGTAAAGGATCCCCCGGATTCACCAGCACTCAGCCTAGGACGGTGGGCAGAGCCTCTGCTCAAATGAAAAAGTTACCCAGAAAAATGAAGATAAATTTTTTTTAACACTGAAGCCATTTTCACGAAGAGTAGTCTTCAGGTTTTCTTTTAAGATGAAAAAAAAGAAATGAGTTGTGTGTCTCGCTATTGGAGTGAGGGGTCTATTTATAAGCTTAGAACTCAAGTTGTTATAACTAACTCCAATAGAAAATCTAAGCAGTTGAGATATTTTTTCAAGTAATTTAGATTCTGAGACTTAGTCAAAGTTGACTTGGTAAAACAAAATTTGAAATGAAAGCTTTTCCTTTTATTTTAATTCAAAAAATCCAACAGAAAGACTCAAAAACGGCGAGATCAATGGAGTAGGGCTCAGATCCGGTGGGATCGCCGAAAAAGACTCGGAGTGGACGAGATTGACGGTGGGGAGGAGGAAGAGAGCGAGCCGCCGGGCCACCAACTAAGGAGAGAGAGAATCGGGGCACAACAGTAAGGAGAGAGATTGATTGGGCTGAAGTGGGCCTGTAGGGCGTGAGGGAGAGAGACTGGCTGAGGGGCACAAATTATACTGTTCATAGTTTTTTTGAGATGCGTATGGGGGCACGTACCCCTTAACCCCTCTCCCTCAGCCCCTGATGCCACACATCACTAATTATCCAAATTAAATCCCTCAATTCGATAACTATAGAGATTGAATCCGGAACCACCCCTAACAAAGAGGGGTATTACCAATAGGTCAACCCGCTAGCATCTATAGGAAATTATGGAGGAAAATTCTCGGGAAATTTCTCCACACCACGAATTGTAAATGAAGGACAGATGAAAGCAATCGCAAACAATAAGCACTTTATGTAAAAAAAATCGAAAGAGAAAAACCATGAGAAAGGGAGAGCATTCACTATATTATCAGAGGGTTACAATAAATTCTGCAAAGTAATATTGTGATTATAATCTCTAGGTTTAGATGCAGTAATCATAATCCAACTCCATTCTTGATAGGATGGAGGTGTATTTATACCCACCTAAACTATCATGTGGGTGCGCATATTTTGGATCTACATAATTGCATGATTTACACGTTATGGTTTTTTTGTAACCGCCTTGATCTGCGTCGTTTGATTGTTGGGATCGTCATACAGAGATATCCACCACTATCCATAACAACTCGCATTGATATAGGGGAGTTATAATATTTAGAACGTGGGGATGATCTGACGGCATAGATGGATCCGTGAATCACAGAGATTGCGCTGTCCAGCTGTAAGAATGCATGAGTAGCAGGCTTCGAAGCGTCTTCGTGTCGGAGCCTTAGGTGACTCCTGTTGACACTTTAAAAAGACAAGATTCCTATTGGTCTGAACAAATGTCTAAACTTGTTGACATTTACAAAAGACAAGGGACAGACAAGCTGAAGACCAGTTTCCACCCACCTCCAAGGGACAAGGAAGCAGCTCGGACTCCACTGATCCAGCAAGCAGAACAGTGAACCCGGATTGTTTCTAAACAGACCTCAGCAGGTCTAAGATGCTAGCATTTAGCATTACATTAGCCCAAGGAGATAGCCTCGTTTGAGAGGCTAGCATCATCCAGAGCATCGCCAGGAAGCTAACTGATAGCTTCGCCGAAAAGCCTCTTTTCGGACCTCGCCAAGAGTTACCTCTAGCTCCGCTATGAGCTTCAAAGCGGGCAGCTCCGTTGTCAACCTTTGACCAATCAAATCTCCTGATGAGATCGGATCCAATCTGATCAAATCCAATTAGGATTCAAATATGGCAGGTGATTGCCGCAATCTCTTGACTCTCTTGGAAACGAGTAAGAGGATTAGAGAAAATCCTCCAACGATATGGAAAGGATCGAAACAAATCGGAAAGATCAACCGACTTGCCATTTTCTAGCTCCGCAAAAGCTATCCTAGCCTCGCAGCAAGGCTACTTTCCAGATTCAAACAGATTCGGTTCAATCTGTTTCCATATCTTCAAGGGGACGACTATACCCTTGCTCTCCCTATAAATAGCCCGCCAGGGGCACAAGGGGAGGGGGCTTCCAGAGATCGGCGATCAATCAAAGTGGGCTTCTGCTCCCAAATCAATCCTCTGCTGATCAGGAGAATCGGACTTCTTCATAACGCACCGTGCGTTCTCTAATTCAGAGACCTTTCAAGAGAAATACTTCTCCTTTCAGGGTGGCGATACCCTAGCAACCTCTTTTCCTCAAGGAATCTCCGGAACCAGGCGAGAAGGAATTCCTCACAGAAGGCGGTTTTGAGAAGTAGCAAGAGGGTTCTACCAATCCTCTGTTCTCTGATTCCCGGAACCAGGCGAGAAGGGAATCTTATCGCTCGAATTGTCAAAGGGACAAAGTGGTCGCGCGCTGACCAGACTCCTATCGGCACATTTTCCCAGAATCTCTGAGGAGATCTACTTGTAATCTTTTTTTAAGAATACTTGTAATTTAGCTCCTCAAACTCTTCTTTTTTTGTAAGTTTTCCCCTTTTGCAAACATAATGAAAAACAAGATGGCGACTCCGCTGGGGAAAGTATTCTCCTCTGCTGAGAATCAAGTGTCGCAATGCGACGATCAGACCTTCGGGTCTATCTCTGAATTCAACAAAGTCGGTGCAGCCAGAGCTTCTCTGGCTAAATCTTCAAGGAAAGTCTCTGCGGAGACTGAAAAGGTTCCCTGCAAACCTGCTGTGGTGCTCTGGCGCAACAAGGAAGCATGCCCGCAGACCGAGCCCTGCACTCTTGAGAACTTGGTCATCCAGATCGACCAAGGAAGATTTGAAGAAGTCCTCTCTGGGGGTGACCTGACGCTTCGAGCACGGAAGCACAGGAAGGTCTTCACGACCAAGGT
Source organism: Agave tequilana (assembly GCA_038442645.1). Classification (NCBI taxonomy): domain Eukaryota; kingdom Viridiplantae; phylum Streptophyta; class Magnoliopsida; order Asparagales; family Asparagaceae; genus Agave; species Agave tequilana. Next base: position 88,083 of record JAVJIF010033129.1, read on the forward strand.
TTCAAATCAGAAACCAGAGGCAGAATTTTGCCAACACCCCACAGCCCCGCGTGTGGCTATTCAGGTTCCTCGTGAACCTAAGCATCTTCCGTCAAGGCGGATATGGAAGCCCAAGCACAAGTCTCCAACCGAGGTTTCCGGTGTAGTCACGCCGAAACTGCGCCTCTCCCGCGAAGAAAAGGGTAAGATGCCTATCTACCCTAACGATGCTGCCAATCATGAAGTCCCGACGGCGATCATACCGTCGCTCAAATCAAAGGCAGCAAAGCCTTCTGACAGCCTCGCTTTCACAAACGGGGCCACCATACCAAAGCATACTCATTGGATCCAAGGCCGCGAGGCTAAGGCCAAAGAGTCATCTAAGGCTAATCCCCTTCGCGGCGGAATAGCGGATAAAGCACCTCGGCGTGCTCCGCTCTCTAGTTCATCAAGCACTAGGTTCGCACCTGCTGGCGAATCTAGATCTGAAGCACTATTCAGTGCTAATCCCTTTTGCAGGGATAAGAAGAACGGAGTATCGTCCCATGTACACTTCGAAAAAGCTTCTCTGCGAAGTTATCCAGGCTCTGTTGGGCCTGACCTACGAGAATTCCTGGTAAGCAAGCGGAAGCCGGAGCCCCTCCGAATTACTTTCCCCTGTTGTCAAAGAGGATGCTGACTTGTGACAATCCATTCAACCCGCTGCCAGCTACATCCAACCATGGCTGTATCTCCGCACCGGCAATCGGTGTTTGATCGGTTGTCCGCACATGCTCCTACGAGGCATCGCGGAAGGGGCGCCCCACCAGATCCAATCTCCGCCTCCGTCAATATGACCGGAAGAGGCCGAGAGCGACGCAAGGGGAGTCAGACATCTGATGGTCCCCCTTACAGTTCTCCAGATCCAGATTATAATCCAGGCCTAGGCGAGGTCTCGGTACAAGAAGAAGGTGTTTTCCGAAACACCAGATCCAGGGTGGCAATACCCTACAATTACGAGCAACCTTCTTTCTCGACGGCCCTGATCCCGCCATCACCCAGGCGATCACCCCAATCATCTGATGGAGAAGATGAAGACAGTGGGTATGCCTCTTCAGCAACAGTCAGTTCTATACAGACGGACAAAGCATCGGTCAATATGACCGATAACGCCAATGAAGACCTTCGTCGGCGTTTGGAAGCTCAGGAGCAGACCTCTAGAACTCAGCAAGAGACCCTGGACAATATTCAACAGATGCTCGCTCAGCTCCTCAGCAACCGGAATGATGATACCGGGAGTAATCATGACGAGGAGGGACATCTCAGCAATGATCCGCCCAAGACGGAGAGATCTAAGGGAGGCTCTTCCCTGGATGCCGAACTCCTTAAAGGCCTTCAAGCTCAAATTTCATCCCTGGCTCAGAAGGATGAATTGAAGAAAGTGGGGGTAGTCCGTCCTTACCCACTGGAATGGGATTCGGTGCCATATCCGCCAAAGTTCAAACCACCAACGTTGCATACGTATGATGGTAAGAGCTCGCCCAATCAGCACATCTACTATTTCCGGTCTCAGACTGGTAATGTCATAAGCAACGACGCCATCATGGCTAGGCTGTTTATTGGCACTCTAAAGGGCGTGGCATAACACTGGTTCCGAAGCCTCCCTCCAGGTTCTATCAATTCCTAGATTGACCTAGAAACTCTGTTCCTCTCTCGCTTCTATGAGGACGACACTGAAGTGACCATGGACAAGCTCCTCTCCACCGTGCAGAAGAAGGGCGAATCTGTCCGTGACTACATTGAGCGGTTCAGAAACTTATCCTTGATGTGTCCAGCAGGAATGCCGTTACCTATGCTCTTACAGACATGCAGGCACAACTTCTTGGATCAAGTAGAAGTTCGCATGGGGGCTGTCAAAACCCACACTTGAAAGGAATTGGTCGAACAAGCTGAGATAGCTGAGAAGTCGGCTAAAAAGTTCGAGCCATCCGCCCCCAGAGGCAAATGGGGTACGAACAGCAAAGGACGCGGCGACCCGCCTCAGTCTTCCCAAGCTAAGGGGAAAGAGATTATGTCCGTAGAGTTATCCGGAGACGTGCAGTCGAAGGCCAAGAAGAGCGGCTTCAACAATCAGGGGCCCAAGTTCCCTCCAAAATAGTACTCCTTCAGAGATGATCAGGTGGTCATGATATTCCACCTGCTCCACAAAGGGAACAAGCTGAAGCTGCCGGATGCTCGACGTCCTGATGAGATAGGGCGCACAAACGACCCCAAATACTGCCTCTATCATAGGATGATTCACCATCCTACTGACAAGTGTTATGTCCTCAAGGACAGGATACAAGCCCTGATTGACGCCGGCGTCCTCACACTGAAGACGGAGCAGAAGAAAGTCACTGCCAATATGGTGGCCCTTGAATTCGGCACAGCCCAAAAGGTCATGGTTCCTGACGGGACCTATCCAGCCCCCACACCGCGGTTGGAAATCAAACATTCTTCAGCCATAGCTAAAAATGACAAGGGTCTCGTTCCCTTGACATTGGAGACAGGGGAAGTTATATGGATACACCCTGACCTCGTCCAAGACGTACAGCGGACGTCGAAGGACTTCAGCAAAAAGGCAAGCCCTGCAATGTCATCTCTGTCCTGCCAGACGACGGCAATCTTACATCGGCTTCCCTCAGTGATTCAGAAGGGAAAAAGCTTGCTTGCACGGCGCGAGCCGATACGCCTCAGCAGACGGGCACCCGATCCGAAAAATCATACTTGAGGCAGTATGAAAAGTCTACTGACGAGACACAACAGCAAACGACGTCAGTACAAATACCAGCATCCACCAAGGAACCTCAAAGAGCTCAGAGGCTTGCAAGGCAGATTGGCCTACATCAGAAGATTCATTGCAAATCTCTCAGGCCGCTGTCAGTCGTTCACCCGTCTCATGAAAAAGGGTACTGCCTTCATATGGGATCAAGCTTGTCAAGAAGCTTATGAAGACATTAAGAGGTATCTCACAAAACCTCCAGTCTTGGTGGCCCCTACATCAGGGAAACCATTCTTGCTTTATGTAAAAGCTCTGGATTATTCCCTCGGCGCCCTCCTCGCTCAAAAAGATGGCAATGGCCACGAGCAGGCCATTTATTATCTGAGCAGGACTCTCATAGGAGCGGAATCTCGCTACAATCCTGTTGAGAAAGAGTGTTTAGCTCTCGTCTTTGCCGTTCAGAAGACACGACATTATTTGGTTGGCCAAACCATACATGTCATCTCCAGGGTGAATCCTTTACGTCTTCTTATGACGAAGCCAGGGTCACTAAATTCAAGATTGGCTAAATGGGCACTTCTGCTGTCTCAATACGACATGACCTTTATTCCTCAGAAGGCGGTCAAAGGCCAAGCCCTTGCGGAATTCTTGGCTGCTCATCCAGTTCCGGAGCATTCAAAACTTCACGAAGACATCCCTGATGAAGTCTTCGAGTCTAATGCAACCTCAGCAGAGGAAGTGTGGCAGATGTTCTTTGACGGAGCATCGCGGATGGGCCCCAAAGGAAAGATTATTGCTGGAGTGGGGGTTGTGTTCATCTCCCCACAGGATCATATCCTTCCCAGAGCATTTTTTTGACAGAATCATGCTCCAACAATGTAGCAGAATACAATGTTCTGCTCATCGGTCTCCAGCTTGCCCATGGAATGGGGGTACGCTACCTCGAAGCTTACGGCGATTCAAAGCTGGTCATCAGTCAAGTCAAAGGCAAATATGAAGTCCGCCATGAGGACTTGGTGCCTTACTATCATACAGTCATCAAATTGGCTAGCTTATTTGAAGGCTTCTACATCGGGCATGTGTCCCGATCTCAAAATACCAAGGCGGATGCCCTCGCTGCATTAGCGACGACGCTAGCCTTACCGGCCGACACCGAGTATCACCTCACAGTCGCAACCCGGCATCTCGTATGCTCCAAGCATATGCTAAGGATCCAAGAGGTCCATAATATCTCCGTGGATCCTGAGCCGAGGGATTGGCGCTTCCCTCTCATTGACTACGCTCTGCACGGTCTGCTTCCAGACGATCCCAAAGAAGCGGCGTCCATCAGACGAAGGTCGCTCCGTTTCTACTATGATCCCACTTTGAAGACACTCTACCGTCGCTCATATGATGGTGTCCTCCTCCGTTGCCTTTCCCATTCAGAGGCACAGGAAGTGCTTAAAGAAGCACATGATGGCATTTGCGGAGCTCACCAGCCGGGTCCAAAGCTTAAAGACAGGCTGCACAGACTTGGGTACTACTGGCCGACCATGATGGCCGATGCCACCCAATATGCACGAAGGTGTAAGGCGTGCCAGGTCCATGCAGACTTCATACACCAACCTTCGGAGTTGCTCCACCCTACTATTGCTTCATGGCCATTTGAAGCATGGGGAATCGATGTCGTAGGGCCAATCAGTCCCTCTTCGGCAAGAGGTCACCGGTTTATCCTGGCAATAACCGATTACTTCTCAAAATGGGCAGAAGCCATACCGTTGGCCGAAGTCAAAACCTCCAATCTGGTTAGCTTCATCAAACACCATGTCATCCATCGATTTGGTGTCCCCAGGCGAATCATCCACGACAATGGTCCTCAATTCATAAGCCAAGGATTCTATCGGTTCTGCGATAAATACCGAATTCAGAATGTGACTTCAACCGCCTATAATTCTGCCGCCAATGGCTTAGCAGAAGCATTCAACAAGACGATCATCAAGCTGCTCAAGAAGTTCGTCTCCTCGAATAAGCGAGATTGGGACGAAAGCTGGGTGAATGTCTTTGGGCCTACCGGACTACGGTTCGGACACCGACAGGCAATACGCCTTTCTCCCTGGTATATGGGTGCGAAGCGGTCATCCCATTGGAAATCCAGGTGCCATCATTGCGGGTAGCCTTGACTACTAAGATGACATCAGAAGACAATGATCGCCTGCATCTTCAAGAGCTCGAAGCCCTAGACGAGAAGCGGCTCCAAGCTCAGCAACACATCGAGCTATATCAGGCTCGGATGTCAAAAGCCTTCAATAAGAAGGTCAAGCAGAGAGTCTTCCAGAAAGGAGACCTGGTCTTAGCCGTCAGACGACCGATGATTATGACGTACAAGACCAAAGGCAAATTTCAGCCTAAATGGGAAGGACCGTTTGTGATAGAAACAGTCTATTCAAACGGGGCATACCGCCTTATGACTGCAGAGGGCGACCTACTCATGATGCCGATCAATGGCAAATTCTTAAAGAAGTATTATCCTTAATCGAGGATCCTTCTCTCGATCAAGTTAACATTACACCTCTGATCGAGGTCTCCGTGTCCGAAGCACGCACAAAGAGAGCCTTTCTCTTCCTCCAAGTGAGGTCATACAGCCGAAAACCAACTGGGACCTGGCCGTGCACCAGTTATCCTAAAAGACAATCGAGGTTGTGCAGACATCAACCTGATAATCCGACATCCTTAACGATTAAGGATAGAGGAAAATGTTGGCCTTTAAGCCCAACATGAGTCCTCGACAACTCATCATGCTGAGGGGAATAGCATGGCTAGCCCAACTCAAACGGTAGTTGGTAAAGGCATATCAAACCCGTTGACAGCTGAGGGTTTGCTAAAAATCTTAAGGGGCCTGTTCCCACTTGATTCCCTCTCCAGAATCACTTACCAATTCTCATCCATAGAATGGTAAGACCACATATTCCGCTGTTACGTTAACATTAAACCTATGACAGCAGTCCCCTCATTTCTCCTCGTGAGAACGAGACCTCCAAAATCACCTACCAATTCTCATCCATAGAATGGTAGGACTACACATATTCCGCTGTTACGTTAACATTAAACCTATGACAGTGATTTCCTGTTTCTCCCCGAGAAGACGAGACCTTTTCCAAATCCAACCCGACTTTTGAACTTGGTGGCTTCTCAACCAGTTATGTCATTGCGACCTCTGAACTGGCAGATAGCCAAGTTTCATCTACCATTGAGCTTAGCGGCGTCTCAATTGGTTATGTCATTGCGACCTCTGAACCAGCAGACAGCTAAGTCTCAATCTTGAGTCCTGTTGACATTTACAAAAGACAGGTCTCGATACTTGTTGACATCTACAAAAGACAAGTATCACCTATTTTGAGCTTGGTGGCTTCTCAACCAGTTATGTCATTGCGACCTCTGAACTGGCAGATAGCCAAGTTTCATCTACCATTGAGCTTAGTGGCGTCTCAATTGGTTACGTCATTGCGACCTCTGAACCAGCAGACACTAAGTCTCAATCTTGAGTCCTGTTGACATTTACAAAAGACAGGTCTCGATACTTGTTGACATCTACAAAAGACAAGTATCACCTATTTTGGGCTTGGTGGCTTCTCAACCAGTTATGTCATTGCGACCTCTGAACTGGCAGATAGCCAAGTTTCATCAACCATTGAGCTTAGTGGCGTCTCAATTGGTTATGTCATTGCAACCTCTGAACCAACAGACAGCTAAGTCTCAATCTCGAGCCCTGTTGACATTTACAAAAGACAGGCCTCATACTTGCTGACATTTACAAAAGGCAAGTATCTTCACTCTAGCCCCGCAAAGGGCTGACCTCGAGACTGGCGACGTCCCATTCGGTTATGTCATTGCGACCTCTGAACCAACAGACAGCCATACCTCATTATCCAAACAAACAAAGACGACAAAAGAAAGAATTTTTTATTAAATTCCAAAAGGATGATTACATGGAGGAGCCTATAGGCGTACATGATAAGATCGGATCCGATCTCCGAGCGAAGCTAGCCTCGTTCTCCTGTCATCAGCAGCCTGGGCCAGCGCCTGTGATCTCAGCTCAGCCTCATTGAAATCCACCGCTTGAGCCAGACGAGCTTCAACCTCCGCCAAAGTCGCCCTCTGTGACGACTCCCGCCGTGCTAATTCCTCGCTTTAAGCCCTAAACTGCTCAAGCCGCGCAGTCTCTTCAAGACGCACCGGTGTAGCCTTGGATAAGAGGAGATTTGCTTTCCTGATCATCTCCTCGGCCATCCTAATCTTATCTTCGGCATCAAGAAGAGCACTGGTGGAAGCGTCAATTGCACTCCCAACCTCTACTTGCTCTGTCTCCAAGGACTTTAAGTCAGAGGAGATAGCCTCAGCGGCCTCTTGAGCAGCAAGCCGAGCTTCGCGCCTTTGCGCGACAAGATGTGTGAGCCGCTCATCAGCTAAAGACGCCGGGTCGGAACGATGGAGATGGTGCCACTCCTCTACGTCCTTCTCAAGGTTATCCACCAGGAGTTCCAGAGCAGAAGCCTGGTGATACCCCTCAAAGTCCCGGATACACTCAATGCCACGGGAGAGGACCATCTTCAGCTTCGAGAATGGCACAGGCGAGCCCTTCAAGACTAGACTGATAGTCTGCTCCAAACTGTTATAGAAGCTGTCGACCAGATTACCGATGAAGTCATTCTCAGCTTCATCAACCCTTGAGACAACCTCGGAGCAATCTACCATCCTAGTCGACACCGCCGCAGAAGAAGAAGCGGGAACATCGGCAGCAGCAGGACAAGCCAAAGGTGACCTCGGCGGAGTCCTCAGCGACACCAGCACGTCAGCCACCGCGGAGGTAGGACTGGCAACACCTCTGGAGCAACAGGCTCAACCACCTGAGTTGGGGAGGTAGGGCTGGTGATCACCCTCAACTCCATACTCGCCGGCATCTCACTCGGGAGTAAAGGCATCTGTGGGACTGTCGTCTCCACAAACCCCGACCTCTCAGTTGTCATGGGCTGATAAGAGGAGAGGCCGCCATACAGCGCGTCTAACACAGCAGCATCCGCCGCGGTCGAAGCACTCGACTCGCCCTCTAACCTCTTAGGAGGACCCTCCGCTTCCTTCGAAGCTGATGCACCTTGGGGACGAATACCTGCAACAAAACCAAGGTCAAAAAGGAGACGTAGCAAACAGGCGAAGACCAGAGATCGTAGTCATACCGAAGGCCGATGTCACCTCGTCAGCCACATTGGAATCCAAGGGTCCCATCGAAAAGTTCTTACCAGACTCGACGTAAATGGCCGGCCCGCTCTCGCCCGCCGAGTCCCTGCAGACCACTCAACAGAGCTTGATTCCACAGGACTTCCTTTGGAGGTCCCAACACCCGAAGGACCGACATCAGCTGCGCCACTCCCAGACTCTTGCGAGTGAGCGGAAGAGCTGGCTGCAGCCCTATAGGTGAACAGGGGATCGTAGTGTTCCCCTTGCTCTCCAACGGCCTCAGCTCCTGCAACAAAAAGCAAATGATGAGTTATTTAAAGTGCGCTGAAGGAATATTAGATGGGGCCAATTTTTACCAGTAGTCGGTTCAGCAACCGACGGCTCAGCCACTAATGGAGCAGCAGAAGGAAGCGCAGTAGAGGGTTCGCCCTCTACCACAATTGTAGGAGCATGGCGACGGGGCTTCTTCGCCAATGACTTCCTACGGGATCTACTCCCACGTTTCCTCTTGAAGTGGACATCAGAATCCTCTTCTTCCACTTCTTCCACATGTCGTGGGGGAGCTGTCCCCACTACAACCAGAACCGGCTTCACGAGTATCGGCTTCATGGGCATCAGCCCTCGTCTCTGCCTCAAAGCGAGGGCTCCCCGCATCAGAAGCCTCGCTGTCATCTGCAGCAATGAACTCCTCTATGCCAGGAACACGGACTCGTTTGCCCTCCTTCTTATCAGAAGCCTTCTGCCTCATCCGATGAGAAATTAACTTCACACCCGAACGTTTGCATTAACCCAGCAGGTGTGGAGTTCGAAGCTGCATACCATTGGCAGAAAACACAGGGTCGTCCAAAGGCCGGGATCCCTCAGCGGCGTGCGTAGCCACGCTCCAGTGCCATCCGCGGTGAAGAACCGCCAAGCACGAGCCCCATCAATGAGGCTCCCTATGAAAGCCAGGTCCGGATTGGGGTTGCCCACATACAATTGGTCATACCCAAATTGGCGGGCAAACCGGCTCGGGACGTAGGGCTCCAGGTAGCAGGTATCCCCACTCCTGTACAGCAAATGCGAGGGCCGGATACAGACCAGCCACTCGAAAATACCCCGACTCATAGGAGACCGACCTGACTCCACATCATGGAATTCCTCGTTGTATCCTGCACCCCGCAGGCGAGGAAAACAACGGAAACAGGCTATAAGCGTCATAACGACGCACTAACTTACGGGCCTCGGCCACATAAGTTTTCTGTCACGAACGGCCTTCAAAACGACGGAGAAGCGCCGTTTGAACACCCTGCAGAGGGTCTTCCCTAGCTCCAATCAAACTGGGGCAGTGCAAGGCGAACCACGCCATCAAGTAGGTGTATGGTAAACCTACCCTAGGATTGGGTCCGTCACAAGGCAGGACGGCACCCTTCCCTCGCCTTGACGCCATTGGCCTGCAGAAAGCCTCCGTCAGTGCACGAAGGCCCCTCTGAATACAACACACCATGGCCGGGAGAAGACCCAGACGGTGGCCATGGACCAAGCGGACGGCAGGCAGCAGCACATTCGGGTGGACGATGTCACCCAAAGAAGAAGGCACGACACACTTCTTTAACCAGATGGTTAAGAAGCCGGCCAGCAACGCCTTGCGAGACATAGGCCGACAGGCCTGATGGTGAAAGCTCCGAAGAACATCACCCTTCCCGAAAGAACCATCATCTTCCGCCACGACGATGTCCTTTTCAGCATGCACCTCCATCCTTGCCAAGATGTCTTCTTCAGCAACTCCGTAATGAGCTGCCTCAGGCGCACTAGTCATAGCCGGGAACAAGTAGTTCCCCCAGCTCTTCAAGCTCTTCGAGCTACCCTTGCCACCAGCGTGGATGCTGGAACAAATGTGCAAGTGGCACATCAATTCCCGATATGTCTCAAGCAAAGCAGGCTCTTGCTTCTCCAGGAGAGCCAACTCCGCTCACAGGGAAAGTACTCTTCGTACGGAAGAGACCCGAAGGGCAAAGCAGAGATCTCCCGCATCTCGTGCAGGGCCATGCCCAACTCACCAACCGGGGTGAAGAAAGTCCCCGAGGCCGGGCAGTACAACTCAAGGATGGCGTAGAAGCACGCCACCTTCATCTCAATGCCGTAGCAGGTCGCCCTGACGGCCTCATGGAGGTTTAACCTCTCTAAGTCCCCCTCAAAATGAGTGAGGATATAGTTGGTCAACTCCGCCCACCACGACCTAGGAGGGTGGACCCAACCGGGAGTCCTGAAATCGGTGGCAGGGTAGTTCCCGTTAACTTCGCAGAACTGAGCGCCAAAGGTCGCGCCGCAGCTAGGTTCTCTCCTACTGGAAGGTCCCGCGATACCTTCCCAGGGTATAGCCCCATTATGCTACGAGGATGGCCCGCCCTCGAATAGCCGGACTGGAATGTCAACCTCCCGACACTTACAGACTCGGCATTTAGGCTCACGCCCCACGCCATCTTCCGAGCCTGAGTCACGCTCGCGAAAGAAGACAAAGCAAAATGCCGCTTAGTGGACGGGAGATAGAATCTCTCGCCGTCCAACTGGAAGATCCACTGGCCCTCACCGGCCTGCAGCTGGCGATCGGGATCAGATGCAGCATCCCCGAACATGAAGTCAGGCTTTCTGTAAGCCTGACGGTCGATATCTTCAAGCGGAGCCGTAGTCAAGATGCTCCGCATGGCCTGCGGACGACCGTCCTGGATGAGCGTATCTCGTAAAGGGAGCTCGGCTCGCTGAACAATGAAGCCTGCCCATAGAACTGCAGGCTGATGTTTCCGCCTGCTCGACTGGCTAGACCGAACAGACTGTTCTGGAGGCCGGAGGCGTAATGTACTGCAAAAACAGAAATGAGCTATGATTAGTTCACCAATCAGTGATGCGAAAGCATAAAAATTCACTAAGGCATAGCCTCGCCCAGCAAGCAGGGCCTGCAAGGCGATAGCTTTGAAAAAGCTTCACTTCATGGATAAGACTGCATCTTTGCAGAAAATATCCAAAGCGCCAACTTCGCTTAAAGCAGGAAGTGGCGTAGCCCTAAGGGCTGACGTCATCAAAAGGACATCATGGTCGACAGTCGTCCTTCGTGGCCACGACTGAAGGAACAGACCCATATCCTGTTCCTCAACAGGATGGAGACTGCCCAAGCAATGGCTTCCTACGGAAGCCTAAAAAGAACTGTTCAGTTCTTGTTTCCCTGGTGCAAGGAAAATAGGGAAGTTCAGGGAAACGAGTTCCCTAATGAGGATAGATCCCATTCAATCGTCCTAAATAGCCAAATGGCTGGCTCCAAAGGAAAAGAGACCTCGGTCTCCAATCAGACAGGAAATTCCTTACCGGTGATTGGTCGCTCGATGACCGGAGGAGGAAGGCCCTCCGCCGCAGAAGTCGCTGCTTCCTTACCCGCTCGTCTTTTGGGCGCCATTAAGAACTGCAAAAGTTCTCGAAGTACTCTGAAGTAAAGGAGGAAGAAGGAGAGGAAAAGACAGAAATTTCTCTGAAAAAAGGAGATCTTTTCCATGTTCAGCCCGATCGGGCTTTTATAGGCCATCAGCGCCTAAATTGAGGCCTCGAAAAAAAGGGCACATGCCGCCGTTTCGAATTAATTCGAAACATCGCCCGAAGCGCCCGAGGCGCTTTCCCAAGGGCGACGTTCACCCCCTTAAGGGTTAACTTCGCACAGGAGCAAAGTGCGGACTTCGCACAATCTTCAAGGGCTTAGCCGAGAGGCTTACCTTAGCCCTCCAAAAAGGTGCTGCTCGCGGGACATGCCAGTCTCGCGAAAATCATTCGAAGAAAGGACTATGTCCTTAGCTCCGCACACAGTTTAGCCCAGCTATGGCCAGACTCTCAGTGAAAGCAAGCAAAAAATCAGATGATCGAAGATGAACTTTCATTGATTTAACAGGAAGGGTACATTGATATTACATCAAAGTTGTGTTTTATACAATACATCCAGTTGCCCAACAGGATCATTTGAGGCATACAAGCGGTTTTATCTGCTTTCAAACCAAATCAACAGGACAGGAAAGGCCTTCCTCTGGCAAAAGGTCGTAACCCTTCGCATATGAACAGATGGTGCCACAGGGACACGGTCATTTTTCTCCACAAAATGGCAAACCTTGCCAGGCCATTTTTGTTGAAGCCTGGCAATAAAAACCTATCGCCGCCAACACGATAGATCACGTATAATGGGAATCGGCAGTGATACCAGTGATCTAACGGGCGCGATACTCGCTTTCCCGAAGAGGATCGCCCCCAAAGGCCACCAAAGTTGAAAGTCGGCAATGTGCCGGCGATCCCACAGGCGACGCCCACTATCTTGAAGCGGATCATCTCCGGTAAAAGCGGCAGCCAACCTCACCTCAGAACGAATCATCACGGATAAGAGGCTGCCAACGGCCTTTGGGACACGCACCCGCTGCCCCGAATTGTTCCTCCTGCTTAAAAGTAAAGCTTCAACCGGGGAAGCATAAGGCATTTTATGGTTCCTTCCATCAAGTCACAAGATTGGTGAACGTAGCCCACTGCAAGGCAAAAGGAACAGATTAGCAACTAAGCACAGGAAGAGCTACAAAAGAGCTAAGTCAGGTTCTTTGGGTCAAAGCAATCCAATTTCAGTCAAAGCAGAGATAAGCCTCGCCTGCACGGCAACCAATGGGCTGGCTCAGCAAACGCCAAGTCCTAGCCTCGCCTATATGGCAAAGTCAGACTGATCTTGTGAGATACAGTCTCAACATTCACCAATATGGCAAGACCGGCTCAACTCTTGAAGAGACCAAGTCCCAAGTCCTGCCTGCGTAGCGGACTTAACATGTAGTGAACAAATCAAGATGATAGCTTCACAGAAAGCTATGATGAGATCCTTCTCTGCAGCAGCCAATTGCAAGATGGAGAACAACGAAAGCCAGCCAATCCCTAAAGCAGCAAATCAAGGGAGATGAGTTCCCTAAAAGCGGTGAAGTCTCTGAATGATCAAGACTTACTGGTCCTTGGCCGGATAAGAACCAGAATGGGCTTTCCCACTAATTCAGAGATCTGAGTACATCTCTCAACAAAGAGAAGAGAAAACAAGCAAGCCATTTCTTTTCAGAGGACCTCAAGTGTGCTGTTTATAGGCCCCATGGCCTGAGCACTCTCACTTCAAGCATGGAAGCTCGAATGCATTCAAGGCATTTATTGCGCCTTGATGGAAGGGACGATTTTCCCTTGGAACCGTGCAAAGGGAGAAAAACGTCTCCCTTATAAAAGGCACTTATAGCGCCTTGAAAAAGGGAAACATCCTCCTTTGGTAAGGTGCGACCAGAGAATATCTCCCTCGAACGGCGCGAAAGGAGAATGATCCTCCTCGTAAATCAGCCCGTGACAGTTGGCTTTGAAAAGGCAACAGGAGTTCCAAAGCGAACTTATTCCCGGAAGCCCAGATGCGGAGCTACCCGTGCGCGAAGCTACTCAGAGTCACAATCCAGTGCAATTCTTCGGCAGATTTATCCCAAAGCAGGATTGAAGGCGAAGCTGAACTCAACCATCATGGCGACGTTCATATTCCACACACCATCGTTCAAAGCAGTTCAAAGCATTTCGAAGTCTGGGCTATTGCAGACTTTCGAAAACTTTGAAGGGGGTCTTGTTGACACTTAAAAAAGACAAGATTCCTATTGGTCTGAACAAATGTCTAAACTTGTTGACATTTACAAAAGACAAGGGACAGACAAGCTGAAGACCAGTTTCCATCCACCTCCAAGGGACAAGGAAGCAGCTCGAACTCCACTGATCCAGCAAGCAGAACAGTGAACCTGGATTGTTTCTAAACAGACCTCAGCAGGTCTAAGATGCTAGCATTTAGCATTACATTAGCCCAAGGAGATAGCCTCGTTTGAGGCTAGCATCATCCAGAGCATCGCCAGGAAGCTAACTGATAGCTTCGCCGAAAAGCCTCTTTTCGGACCTCGCCAAGAGTTACCTCTAGCTCCGCTATGAGCTTCAAAGCGGGCAGCTCCGTTGTCAACCTTTGACCAATCAAATCTCCTGATGAGATCGGATCCAATCTGATCAAATCCAATTAGGATTCAAATATGGCAGGTGATTGCCGCAATCTCTTGACTCTCTGGAAACGAGTAAGAGGATCAGAGAAAATCCTCCAACATATGGAAAGGATCGAAACAAATCGGAAAGATCACCGACTTGCCATTTTCTAGCTCCGCAGAAGCTATCCTAGCCTCGCAGTAAGGCTACTTTCCAGATTCAAACAGATTCTTTCAATCTGTTTCCATATCTTCAAGGGGACGACTATACCCTTGCTCTCCCTATAAATAGCCCCCAGGGGCACAAGGGGAGGGGGCTTCCAGAGATCGGCGATCAATCAAAGTGGGCTTCTGCTCCAAATCAATCCTCTGCTGATCAGGAGAATCGGACTTCTTCATACGCACCGTGCGTTCTCTAATTCAGAGCCTTTCAAGAGAAATACTTCTCCTTTCAGGGTGGCGATACCCTAGCAACCTCTTTTCCTCAAGGAATCTCCGGAACCAGGCGAGAAGGAATTCCTCACAGAAGGCGTTTTGAGAAGTAGCAAGAGGGTTCTACCAATCCTCTGTTCTCTGATTCCCGGAACCAGGCGAGAAGGGAATCTTATCGCTCGCATCGTCAAAGGGACAAAGTGTCGCGCGCTGACCAGACTCCTATTGGCACATTTTCCCAGAATCTCTGAGGAGATCTACTTGTAATCTTTTTTTAAGAATACTTGTAATTTAGCTCCTCAAACTCTTCTTTTTTTGTAAGTTTTCCCCTTTTGCAAACATAATGGAAAACAACTCTGTGAAGGATTCTTATACCGATTATTGATGTCACGGAGAGTCATACAACTCCGATTGAGTAGTAGACTCCGTATAGGTCTGAACTGCCAGGATGAGGAACCGATATAGGTTGTAAGAGTGACCATCAAGAGCGCTTTCATCTTTCAGGAGAGTCTCCGTGTAAGCCTTAACCGTCATGGTGAGGACCCGATATAGGCTGTCAGAGTGACCGTCATGAGTGCTTTTGTCTTTCAGGAGATCCACGTGTAGGTCTTAGCCGTCAAGGTGAAGACCCGATATAGACTGTCGGAGTGACCGTAAGGAGCGCTTTCATCTTTCAGGAGAGCCTCCGTTTAGATCTTAGCCGTCAGGATGAAAACACGATATAGGCTGTCAGAGTGACTATCAGGAGTGCTTCTGTCTTTCAGGAGAGCCTCCGTATAGGTCTTAACCGTTAGTGAGGACCCGATATAGTCTATATGAGTGACCATCAGGAGCACTTTCGTCTTTCAGGAGAGCCTTCGTGTAGGTCTTAGTTGTCAGGGTGAGAACCCGATATAGGCTGTATGAGTGACCGTCGGAGCACTTTCATCTTTCAAGAGAGCCTCCGAGTAGGTCTGAGCCATCAGGATGAGACCCGATATAGGCTGTAAAAGCGACCATCAGGAGTGCTTCCGTCATTCAAGAGTGACTCCGTATAGGTCGATCCATCAGAGTGAGAACCCGATATGCAGTGACCATCAGGAGCATTTCCTTCATTTAGGAGTGACTTCGTATAAGTCTGAGCCGTCAGGGTGAAAACCTGATATAAGTTTTTTGACACATTTATGAGATCACAGGGAAGGAGATGGTGCACAATCGTGAACTTTTTTCGTTGAATGTAATAGGATCATACATAGTATCGCTTTAAATGAAAAGAGTTCCATTACTTTTCGAGCGTCTTTCGTCTTGATCGTTCTAACCCGCTGGAAGAGTTGGGATCTTGCCACTCGCCGCTCTGTGATTACCATTGTCTGAAAATTTACTTCTGTTTTTTTCTCACGGGGAGGTCTTCATCGGAGATGTCTTTGTGATCTTTGGCTTCCAGCCTGACTGTAAATTACCTAGAGGGGGGTGAATAGGTGATAATGCTAATCTAGAAACTAAATACGGAAGCTAAAACTAATATTGCAATCACACTTAATACAACCAACAAGTGTAGCCGAATTCCCATGAAGGGCTCTGGACTAACTCCTCTTGATTCCCCTAGATAAGGGTTGAGGTGCTATATGAAGCTCTTGTGGTTATGTAACGCCCCGATCCTGCGGGTACGGAGACGTTACTGCAACGTATACACGCAGGTCAGAAACACCCTCACGTATATACGCTAAGCATCAGTACAGGCAAGAATCAGAGTACGGAAGCAAATGGTGCATTATACATTCTAACACATGAGTACAATTACAAAGCTATCACCAGAGGTGACAAATATTACAATAATATTACATCACCAATAGACACAAATGCGAGAATACAAAGAGATGTATAAGCATGAACAGTACAAAAGGCACTCACGAGTTTACAAAAGGAAAAGTCGAGAGGCACACAGGGGGCCTGGAAGGATAGAGCTTCGGATGGTCCGCTGGAGATCCAAGCTACCGATGCGCTTTTCAGGTCAGCAACAGGGATTCAACAAGCTTCAAGCTCTGACATGTTCCAACTTCCAGGACCTGGACATAAGAATCCAGGGGAGTCAGATAGAACTCCCCAGCGAGTGGTGATACGAAAGCCAGATGGCGTGCAAGGATAACACACGTGTATCGATAAAACCGAATCATAATCATGCATTAAAACCGTGTCGTGAGCATAAGCATGTATAAGCAGGTAGATATATAACAAGTGATATCAAGCAGGAACTACGCATGGAATGATAAGATAGGAGCAGTAGACTGATGGAATGGAACATGGGTAATAAAACAGGGTATGAGGAGCTAATAAGATAATAATCATAAAACCGGAAATCCGATGTAAAACCATGGAAGCAAGCTCGGTAAAGCATACAATAGATCCATGGTTGACATCTTTCATTATTATTATTACTCGTCTTACCCCGATGTCTAGATATGTGAACTAGCGTCCCAGCACACATATATCCACATCTGAGTAAAGCAAGGTTGTTATTGGAAACCAACGGGGTATCAACGAACAATGTTTACAGTGGGTCCCGTACATACCCGGGACCACGGCCCAGGATTGTTCCGTTGCTTGGTGGACGGAACCTGCCGCAAGGCGATCAGGAGGGTCTTATAGGATGCCTTATCAAGATGGTACCAGGAAGGAGGGAGCCAGCACTCCCCTCGGTCGCCTGGAGGCCCACAGGTCAGACCGAAGTTTTAGTTGCACAACATGCCTAGTACCACTGTAAACACGAACATGTATTGATAGTCGCAAGTTTCCCCGACCCGATGTAAGTTGTCCAGTTTTATGGTTTATTATGTAATTATCAATTTACGGAATAGCAGGTGCAAGACATGATCAGGAGTTCAGGAGTACATGAGTACTGCAGATTCAGGTCACTGTATATATAATATAGGATAACAAGTACAAGATTCAAGTCACTGCATGTAATACAGGATAACAAGTATAGTATTCCCGTAAATGTGATAATCACAGGTCAAGTATTAATATGTCAAGAGGCAAGTATATCATGTCGGGTGTCAAGTGATAGCATGACAGGAGGATGATATTTGACAGGTGACCAATCATGTCAAGAGATTGATATTAGTCCGGTGGCTAGTCATGTCATAACAAGGGGCCTTGCCAAGTAGTAGCAGGTCTGGTGATAACATATCATTTGACAAGTGAGATAGACTGCTGTAAGGTATTAGCATGCAATTGACAGGTACTAAGTAAAGCATGTCAAGTGTTAACAAGTCAGGTAAATACATAGCATGTGATAGAGTAGTAACTGAGCACACCAAGCGGAGCTGAGCAAGCTGGA
This sequence comes from Agave tequilana, assembly GCA_038442645.1. Classification (NCBI taxonomy): domain Eukaryota; kingdom Viridiplantae; phylum Streptophyta; class Magnoliopsida; order Asparagales; family Asparagaceae; genus Agave; species Agave tequilana. The sequence goes on from JAVJIF010033129.1 coordinate 105,787, forward strand.
GGCACAGACAACAAACAATATTTAACACTAGAGCGTCTGGCAAGATTACCGGGATAACTCGACTTAAAGTGCGAGTAAAAAATCCGGCAGCATCTCGCTTAGACGAATCTAGTGGTAAAGCGCTGAACGCTGATCATGATAACCAGGCGGAGCTGAGAGACCTGACGATCTCAACTCACTTCTCTTTCGAGATAGTGAGAGACCGGAGGCTGAGAAACCTGACGGTCTCAACTCACTTCCCTTTCAAGATAGTGAGAGACCGGAGGCTGAAGGGCTGAGAGACCTGACGGTCCCAATCACTTCCCTTTCGAGATAGTGAGAGACCGGAGGCTGAAGGACGGAGAGACCTGACGGTCCCAATCACTTCCCTTACGAGATAGTGAGAGACCGGAGGCTGAAGGTTGAGGGACCAAGAACGCTCGGGGTTTAAGCGCACTCTCGGTGGCTACCAGCCATCCCAGGAGTGGGAAGAAACCCAGAGTTCAACGACCACGAAGGGTCGCCATGCATGGTATAAAGCAGTAAAATACATCACAGGCATGGTATATGTACAAGAATTAAACTACCCTAATACAAGCATTCGTCACAAAGCAATACATGTCCAGTCATTGGCACTCGGCCATCACAAATACAGGGACCCAGCCCAATACAAAATACATATAAACATGGAATAAAATATATGTCGACCTGACGAAGCGGGGAAACCCAAATGGAGGCGAGGACACTCGCCTAAATCTCCGGAAGAGCCGAAAACTCTGAAATCCATGGAACTCGCGCAAGCGCCATAAAATATAATAATATATAAATACTTTTAGAGAGAGAAAGGGAGGAGAGAGAGAAAAAGTTAGAGAGAGAAAGAAAAAGATAGAGAGAGAAACCTAGAGAGAGAAGTATATAGGAAGAGAGAGTGCACAGGGAGACGCGGGTTTTTGAGGGTGAGACGTGGGAGTCGCAGACGCGGGAGTCGCGTCGCGTAGATGCCACAAACGCAGGGTTCGACACCCGCGTTCAAGTTAGGACACGAGGAGAACGTTGACGCGGTCGTGAGCTCCGCGTCGCGTTAACACAAGAACACAGACGCGGGTTTTGCTCCGCGTCGTGTTGACACGAGAGGGACACAGACGCGGGCATGGACTCCGCGTTGCGTCGATACAATAACACGAAGGCCGCGTTAAATAGATATCACGAACGCGAAGATTCGCGTTAAGGAGTTGCCTGGACGCGGGGGGTGAGATCCGCGTTAACAATTACAGAGAGAAGGAGGGAGATCTAGAGAGAAAGAGATTAGGGAGAGGAGAGAGAAACCAGGAGAGAGAGAATCTTGAGAGAGAGAGAGATTGTAGAGAGAGGAGAGAGAGGGTAGAGAGAGAAAAGAGGGGCAGGAGAGAGAGAGAGAGAGAGAGAGAGAGGGAACAAGAGAGAGAAGAGAGAGAGAAGAGTTCAGGGGGGGCTGTTGCCCCCCCTGCTCATGCACAGCGCCCCCTCTGGGGGCGCTCGGCCAGGCCATGCCAGGTGGCGGTGCTGGGCGGCGCCGGCCACCGGCAGGGGGGAATGGCGCCGGCCACTCCCAAGAGAGAGGAGAGAAGGAGGGGGGGGCAAGTGGCGCCGGCCACTCCCAAGAGAGAGGGAGAGAAGGAGGGGGGCTGTTGCCCCCCTGCTCACCTCAGGTCACGGCCTGGCCTTGCCAGGCTGTGGCCAGGCCAGCCCTGGCCGTGCGGCCAGGGGCGCCAGGGGGACGGCGCCAGAGGCGGCGCCGCCGGACAGGGGCGGCCACGCTGGCCGCCCAAGGAGGGGAGAAAAGAAAGGAAACAGAAAAGGAAAAGAGAAAGAGGAAAAAGGAAATGAAGGGAAAGGGCTCACCGGAGTTGGCCGCCGGCCTGGGGTCGCCGACGAGATGGTGATGGTGACGGTGGTGGCCGGATCTTGGGGGAGGAACCGGATCTTGGGGGAGGAAAGAAAGAAAATGAAAATGAAAAGAAAAGGAAAGAAAGGAAAAGAAAAGGAGAGAGGGGAAGGAGATGGCCGGAGTTCGGGGGTGGTTGCTCGCCGGCGTGGCGGCCGGAATTGGTCGCTGGAGCGCCCGAGGGGGCCGTTGGTCGCCGGTCACCAAATGGAGGAGAAGAAGAAGAAGTGAAAAGAGAAGGGGAGGAAAAGAAAAAGAAAAGAAAAAGAAAAAGAAAAAGAAAAGGAGAGAGAGTGATAGGGATTGATGGATGGAGAGAGATTAAATGAGGGGGGGTGAGGTGGTGTTGCCCACGTGGAGAGGAGTAGGCTGGAGTCGGTGGAAGAAAAGAAAAGGAAAGAAAGAAAGAAAAGAAGAGATTCGACAAAATAATAATATTATAATATGGTCGCGAAATATCGACTGTTCCAGAAAAATCCCCAAAAATACCCAGAGGTAGAAAACGTCATCCTGATGAATAATATGAAATCAGTTTTCAGAAATAAAATCCCATTTTCAAATTAAAAATCCAGAAGTCAACCACTGATACCGGTCTACACCGGGTCGGCCGGATTTTGATAAATTATGAAAAATCTCAGAAAATGTATTAAGGAAGAAAATATGATTCTAAGATACAGTGCGAAAGCGGAATTTAGAAATTCAATTCCTATTGTAAACTAAAAATCCTGGAATCAACGAGCGATACTGGCCGACACCCAATCCGGTGGAATTTTGATAAATTCATAAAATCCTCAGAAAAAGTATTTAGATAGGAAATGTGATTTTAAGAAATAATGTAAAAAGATACTTCTAGTAATTCCAATCTATTTGTAATTTAAAAATCCAGGAATCGGTCAGTGGCACAGGTCGACACCGGTTTTGAAGATTTTCATTTTAATTCAGGAAAATTTCAGAAAATCACAGAAAATCTAAAATATTAGAAAATGATGTTTAAAACTAAAATCGGTCAAATCTAAATACTAGAAAGACCAAATCGAGTAATACCCTAGGATCGGGTCCTCGGTTCGGACTAGGGCTGACTCCGAGTCCGTGAATCCGGATCCAAGACAAAACGATCATGCGATTAATTCATAATACAAAATGAATACAGGAAGCAAATCAAAAATACGATCAAAAAATCTGAATACGCAACTAAGTACGTATTCTGGGAGCGGGGTGTTACAATCCATCCACCTTACAAAAAATTGCGTCCTCGCAATTTCGATAAGGGGTAATTTGAACACAAAGAGGACAAGGACGGGAATTATACTAATTAAGATATGAAGTACTATAGGTAGGGCTCTCAAGTTTACTGAACAGTAATCAGAATTTAGATCTCTTCTGCACCTCTGGCTGTATAAGTTTTTGAACGGTACCAAATAATACTGATCTGATGTCGTTGCTTTGAAATAGAATTCCTGTTGTACTGCATAGTTGATAGCCCTCCAAGAATAAGCCAGAATACTGAAGATAAAGGAAACCCTGATAGTCCTGAGCATAATAAAGAAGACCGATAATTGAGAATTCCGAATACCAGGCATTGATCACTCTGAAAGATATAGCCAAGAATATATAAGAGTCGTAGAGAAATCCGAATACCAACTTCTGGAAGATAACCCAATTGTGGATCAATCCTCAGAATACCCGAGTACCATAGAGTCAGCCGAAGTGATCATGTAATAGCTTTATTCAGAACTAGCCACTACCTCTCTAGTATATCCATATCTTAAGTTGGTATAAAGGCTTCGAAAAACCAAAACAGGGGAAGGATGGAAGGGATTAGGAATCAAAGGAAGAACGATCAAGAAAGAATAGATAACTCTGTACTTGTAGTTGGAGTGTATAACCAGGACTCATGCATTCCAGTTGCAAATTTCTTTACCATTAATTTGCCATCTGGACGTACTGAGGATGTAGAGCCTAGGCTCTGATACCACCCTGTAACGCCCCGATCCTGCGGGTACGGAGACGTTACTGCAACGTATACACGCAGGTCAGAAACACCCTCACGTATATACGCTAAGCATCAGTACAGGCAAGAATCAGAGTACGGAAGCAAATGGTGCATTATACATTCCAACACATGAGTACAATTACAAAGTTATCACCAGAGGTGACAAATATTACAATAATATTACATCACCAATAGGCGCAAATGCGAGAATACAAAGAGATGTATAAGCATGAACAGTACAAAAGGCACTCACGAGTTTACAAAAGGAAAACTCGAGAGGCACACAGGGGGCCTGGAAGGATAGAGCTTCGGATGGTCCGCTGGAGATCCAAGCTACCGATGCGCTTTTCAGGTCAGCAACAGGGATTCAACAAGCTCCAAGCTCCGACATGTTCCAAGCTCCAGGACCTGGACATGAGAATCCAGGGGAGTCAGATAGAACTCCCCAGGCGAGTGGTGATACGAAAGCCAGATGGCGTGCAAGGATAACACACGTGTATCGATAAAACCGAATCATAATCATGCATTGAAAACCGTGTCGTGAGCATAAGCATGTATAAGCAGGTAGATATATAACAAGTGATATCAAGCAGGAACTACGCATGGAATGATAAGATAGGAGCAGTAGACTGATGAAATGGAACATGGGTAATAAAACAGGGTATGAGGAGCTAATAAGATAATAATCATAAAACGAAAATCCGATGTAAAACCCGATGGAAGCAAGCTCGGTAAAGCATACAACAGATCCATGGTTGGCATCTTTCATTATTATTATTACTCGTCTTACCCCGATGTCTAGATATGTGAACTAGCGTCCCAGCACACATATATCCACATCTGAGTAAAGCAAGGTTGTTATTGGAAACCAACGGGGTATCAACGAATAATGTTTACAGTGGGGCCCGTACATACCCGGGACCACGGCCCAGGATTGTTCCGTTGCTTGGTGGACGGAACCTGCCGCAAGGCGATCAGGAGGGTCTTATAGGATGCCCTTATCAAGATGGTACCAGGAAGGAGGGAGCCAGCACTCCCCTCGGTCGCCTGGAGGCCCACAGGTCAGACCGGAAGTTTTAGTTACACAACATGCCTAGTACCACTGTAACACGAACATGTATTGATAGCCGCATGTTTCCCCCGACCCGATGTAAGTTGTCCAGTTTTATGGTTTATTATGTAATTATCAATTTACGGGAATAGCAGGTGTAAGACATGATCAGGAGTTCAGGAGTACATGAGTACTGCAGATTCATGTCACTGTATATATAATACAGGATAACAAGTACAAGATTCAAGTCACTGCATGTAATGCAGGATAACAAGTATAGTATTCCCGTAAATGTGATAATCACAGGTTAAGTATTAATATGTCAAGAGGCAAGTATATCATGTCGGGTGTCAAGTGATAGCATGACAGGAGGATGATATTTGACAGGTGACCAATCATGTCAAGAGATTGATATTAGTCCAGTGGCTAATCATGTCATAACAAGGGGCCTTGCCAAGTAGTAGCAGGTCTGGTGATAACATATCATTTGACAAGTGAGATAGACTGGTGTAAGGTATTAGCATGCAATTGACAGGTACTAAGTAAAGCATGTCAAGTGTTAACAAGTCAGGTAAATACATAGCATGTGATAGAGTAGTAACTGAGCACAACTAAGCGGAGCTGAGCAAGATGGAGGTACAGACAGCAAACAGTATTTAACACTGGAGCGTCTGGCAAGGTTACCGGGACAACTCGACTTAAAGTGCGAGTAGAAAATCCGGCAGCATCTCGCCTAGACGAATCTAGTGGTAAAGCGCTGAACGCTGATCATGATAACCAGGCGGAGCTGAGAGACCTGACGGTCTCAACTCACTTCTCTTTCGAGATAATGAGAGATCGGAGGCTGAGAAACCTGACGGTCTCAACTCACTTCCCTTTCGAGATAGTGAGAGACCGGAGGCTGAAGGGCTGAGAGACCTGACGGTCCCAATCACTTCCCTTTCGAGATAGTGAGAGACCGTGAGAGACCGGAGGCTGAAGAACGGAGAGACCTGACGGTCCCAATCACTTCCCTTACGAGATAGTGAGAGACCGGAGGCTGAAGGCTGAGGGACCAAGAACGCTCGGGGTTTAAGCGCACTCTCGGTGGCTACCAGCCATCCCAGGAGTGGGCAGAAACCCAGAGTTCAACAACCACGAAGGGTCGGCCATGCATGGTATAAAGCAGTAAAATACATCACAGGCATGGTATATGTACAAGAATTAAACTACCCTAATACAAGCATTCGTCACAAAGCAATACTTGTCCAGTCATTGGCACTCGGCCATACACAAATACAGGGACCCAGCCCAATACAAAATACATATAAACATGGAATAAAATACATGTCGACCCGACGAAGCGGGGAAACCCAAATGGAGGCGAGGACACTCGCCTAAATCTCCGGAAGAGCCGAAAACTCTGAAATCTATGGAACTCGCGCATGCGCCATAAAATATAATAATATATAAATATTTTTAGAGAGAGAAAGGGAGGAGAGAGAGAAAGAGTTAGAGAGAGAAAGAAAGAGCTAGAGAGAGAAACCTAGAGAGAGAAGTATATATGGGAAGAGAGAGTGCACAAGGAGACGCGGGTTTTTGAGGGTGAGAAGCGGCAGTCGCAGACGCGGGAGTCACGTCGCGTAGATGCCACAAACGCGGGGTTCGACACCCGCGTTCAAGTTAGGACACGAGGAGAACGCGGACGCGGTCGTGAGCTCCGCGTCGCGTTAACACAAGAACACAGACGCGGGTTTTGGCTCCGCGTCGTGTTGACACGAGAGGGACACAGACGCGGGCATGGACTCCGCGTTGCGTCGATACAATAACGCGAAGGCCGCGTTAAATAGATATCACGAACGCGAAGATTCGCGTTAAGGAGTTGCCTGGACGCGGGGGGTGAGATCCGCGTCAACAATTACAGAGAGAAGGAGGGAGACTAAAGAGAAAGAGATTAGGGAGAGGAGAGAGAAACCAGGAGAGAGAGAGAATCTTGAGAGAGAGAGATTGTAGAGAGAGGAGAGAGAGGGTAGAGAGAGGGGGCAGGAGAGAGAGAGAGAGGGAACAGGAGAGAGAAGAGAGAGAGAGAGAGAGAGAGAGAGAGAGTTCAGGGGGGCTGTTGCCCCCCTGCTCACGCACAGCGCCCCCTCTGGGGGCGCTCGGCCTGGCCGCCGGCCAGGCCACGCCACGTGGCGGCGCTGGGCGGTGCCGGCCACCGGCAGGGGGGAGTGGCGCCGGCCACTCCCAAGAGAGAGGGAGAGAAGGAGGGGGGCTGTTGCCCCCATGCTCACCTCAGGTCACGGCCTGGCCTTGCCAGGCCGTGGCCAGGCCAGCCCTGGCCGTGCGGCCAGGGGCGCCAGAGGCGGCGCCGCCGGCCAGGGGCGGCCACGCTGGCCGCCCAAGGAGGGGAGAAAAAGAAAGGAAAAGAAAAGGAAAAGAGAAAGAGGAAAAAGGAAAAGAAGGGAAAGGGCTCGTCGGAGTTGGCCGCCGGCCTGGAGTCGCCGGCGAGATGGTGATGGTGACGGTGGTGGCCGGATCTTGGGGGAGGAACCGGATCTTGGGGGAGGAAAGAAAGAAAATGAAAATGAAAAGAAAAGGAAAGAAAGGAAAAGAAAAGGAGAGAGGGGAAGGAGATGGCCGGAGTTTGGGGGTGGTTGCTCGCCGGCGTGGCGGCCGGAATTGGTCGCCGGAGCGCCCGAGGGGGCCGGTTGGTCGCCTGTCACCAAATGGAGGAGAAGAAGAAGAAGTGAAAAGAGAAGGGGAGGAAAAAGAAAAAGAAAAGAAAAAGAAAAAGAAAAGGAGAGAGAGTGATAGGGATTGATGGATGGAGAGAAATTAAATGAGGGGGGTGAGGTGGTGTCGTCCACGTGGAGAGGAGTGGGCTGGAGTCGGTAGAAGAAAAGAAAAGGAAAGAAAGAAAGAAAAGAAGAGATTCGACAAATAATAATATTATAATATGGTCGCGAAATATCGACTGTTCCAGAAAAATCCCCAAAAATACTCAGAGGTAGAAAACGTCATCCTGAGGAATAATATGAAATCAGTTTTCAGAAATAAAATCCCATTTTCAAATTAAAAATCCTGAAGTCAACCACCGATACCGGTCTACACCGGGTCGGCCGGATTTTGATAAATTATGAAAAATCTCAGAAAATGTATTAAGGAAGAAAATATGATTCTAAGATACAATGCGAAAGCGGAATTTAGAAATTCAATTCCTATTGTAAACTAAAAATCCTGGAATCAACCAGCGATACTGGCCGACACCCAATCCGGTGGAATTTTGATAAATTAATAAAATTCTCAGAAAAAGTATTTAGATAGGAAATGTGATTTTAAGAAATAATGTAAAAAGACAATTCTAGTAATTCCAATCTGTTTGTAATTTAAAAATCTTGGAATCGGTCAGCGGCACTGGTCACACCGGTTTTGAAGATTTTCATTTTAATTCAGGAAAATTTCAGAAAATCACAGAAAATATAAAATATTGGAAAATGATGTTTAAAACTGAAATCGATCAAATCTAAATACTAGAAAGACCAAATCGAGTAATACCCTAGGATCGGGTCCTCGGTTCGGACTAGGGCTGACTCCGAGTCCGCGAATCCGGATCCAAGACAAAACGATCATGCAATAATTCATAATACAAAACGAATACAGGAAGCAAATCGAAAAATACGATCGAAAAATCTGAATACGCAACTAAGTACGTATTCTGGGAGCGGGGTGTTACAGGTTAAGTACAAGTGAGGCACACAAACACAAGCCATGCATATAATGGATATATAGCAATATGAAAGATGCAAGGCACAAATGCAAGCAAGTATGAATGAAATGGCAATATGAATAATGCTATGCACAACACAAATAAAGAGAGAGGGTTAAGAAACAATGGATCAAACGCAAACACAAAGATATGTTTCGAGGTTCGAGCCCCTAGCTCTACGTCCCCGCCTTCACCGAGAAGGATTTCTAATCCACTATCTTGTCCACCGAGGACTCCCACCGAGGGAACCTCCACCGAGGAGGATTTTTACAACAAGGGAGTATCGAACTCCTCTCTCATACACCGCCTCACAACCGAGGGGTAGGCCCGTAGCCAAACAACAACCAACACCTCTACCGAAGAGGGTTACAACCAATCTCCACCTTTCACTAGAGGGAGCAAACACAAGCCTCAACTTCTACCAAAGAGGGAGCAAACCAATCACCCGGTCAACCTCTACCAAAGAGGGATACAACAAAAGTAAGGGTGTTTACAACTTGGAGGTTTCCACAACCTCAAACAATCTCTCTTTTCCACAAAACAAGATCCTAATAGATTAAGATAGAATGATATAGCTCAAGTGTGGAAAACTAGGTGTTTGAAAAACAAAAACTCAAAGAAAAATACTTGGGAAAACTCTTGTAAAAGATAGAAAATGAACACCAAGACAAATCTCCCAAAATACTCTTTTCTTTGATTTTTCCAAAAACCTAAAAACAAAATAAAGATAGATCTTTTTGGCACTTAAACTCTTTTGAAAACTTATTTAAAACACTGGAGATATTAGAAAATTTTGGCACAAAATATCTTATCTAAAACCCTAAAGAGATGGGGTATTTATAGGCCTAAAAGAAAATTAGCCGTTAGGCTGATCTGTCAGCCTGACAGGCTGGCGGTCGACCAGCCAGTCGACCGCCAACGGTCATATTTATGACCGTTGGGCAATCTCGGTCGACCGCCCAGATACAGAGAGCAAAGCTCTCTGGTCTGGTCGACCGCCCGGTCGACCGGCCCACTGTGCTGCCAGACGTGCACAGCTCTGTGCACGTCGGTCGACCGCACGGTCGACCGGCCCTTGGTTCGGTCGACCGTGCTGTTGGCCGACCTGGCCTGTCAGCCACTGCTCTGGGTCAGAAACTGGGGTTAAAAATAATTTTAAAAATTCTTTTATCTCTTCTAAAAATCCCCAAAAATAGTTTTAACATTTTGCATTGATATATAAACTTGTGATAAACATTTAAACTCAAATATCAAGCATATGAAACCATTTTTGTGTTTTAACATTTTTACCAAAAACCAAAACTTGTATTTTATCAAACTTGAATTTTTCAATAGAAAATCTGATTTTTCCTAAAACTCATGAATAGGCATATCAAAATAAGTTTGTTTAAGATATGAAACATGTATGTATATTGAACACATCTAATATACATAAAAACTAAGTAAACTTGTTTTGATCAATCTATTCATGAAAAATCAAATCCAAAACATAAAACTTGTGTGTTGTGCACTTGAGCATATCAACTATGCTAAGCTTTACAAATGGATCTAAACACACTAAACTAAAACTATAATACCTAATCTTCTTGACGATCTTCATCTTCATGTCGACTCGGTCTAAACTCCGTGATCCAACGAGCATGGTTATGAATGATCTTAACGCTCGGGCTCGGGAATCACCAAGTGAAGGCTTCTAAACTCCTCTTTTTGAAGCAATCACCAACTAATATCTTGTTACATGATCTGAAACTAAAATCACAAGATTATTAGTAAACATAACTACATGAGTTAATCATCATCAAAACTAGAGAGGAAGGCCTCCGGGCCAACAATCTCCCCCTTTTTGATGATGACAAAACTCATCGAGTTATATATGCATGGATTAAAGTTAAGCTTCAAGGAAGCTCCCCCTTAACTTATGCATAAACAAATAAACAATAAATATGCAATGAATGACAATGTATAATCATGTATAAACAATAAAAGGCTCTACATACCAATGAAATGTTCAAAAATAAAGCATGCTCTAGATACCAATTAAAATTAAACTAAATTAAACTTAATATATGCAAAACATAAATATGCATATATAAAACATGTACCAATCATGCATATGTAGAGAAGATTTTGAGTTTATATGCATGTTAAACTCTCAAATAATTCTCCCCTTTTTGTCAATCATCAATAAAGGGGTAAAAACCAAAACCAAATCAATAAATTTTTCTCCCCATTTTTGTCTAAAACAAAAAAAATATCAATATAGGGGATATAATAAGCATAAATAAAACAGATATATGTATGAAAAGTTTAATACCAATCGAAATTGATACTATTGGAATTGAAAAACATACATGCATACAAACATATATGAGTATACAAGAAAGGTCAAAATTGATACCAATTGAAAGAATCCAATGATACCAATTGAAACAATAATAATATCAAAGTATAACTCATATAACCTATCCTCCCAACACATGCTTATGTTTAAAAGATTTTCAATGTAAAGCATACACAAGGCATGGTCTCCCAACCAACCGCCCTTGGATGGTAGGGGTTTTCAAAAAAAAGATTTGAAAAATAAAGTGTGTTTGAAAACTCTACCAAAATGAAGAATATCGCAACTAGTTAAATGGAAAATTTGTAAACTAGTACGAAATCCTTCAAGCAAGGAATAAATAAAATTACATTTCATGAAACATGAAATCCACATGATAATCAACACTCTAAGCTAATTAAGCATAAATATGACTCATGAAAACAAAAACATGAGTAAACAATAAATGTGAGTGTACAAATAAGATGTGAAGATCATAATCATGAAAGATGGACAATAAGCTCAATATTCCTTGAAAACATGAAAATATAAAAATAATCAAAACTATTTAATCTTCAAGGTATATGTATGTCCTATACAAACTAAAGTATATATACATATCCAAACACAACGAGTCTACAAAGATATATGCATGAAGGCACGTGGCTCAAAAGAATGTATATGTATAAACAATAATTTAGATAAAATGGATATATACATGAAGTTAAACATAAACACCTAGAAACATGAAAACATGAAAAACTAAATTTTCATTAAAACAAATTTCATTTCAAGATATATGTATGATTTGTCAACACAAAAAGTATACATACATATCCCTAAACACAATTGAGTCCATATGTATAGATTTGCATGAAAAGCAAATGACTCAAGGGGTATACATGTATAACTTAAAGTTTGACAAAATAGACATATACATGAAATGAAAACACGTGATCATAAAACAAAACCAAAATGGGAATACAAGTTTAAAATGCATGGATCATCAAAACTAGACTATACTAGCACATCTAATGGGAACAAATAAGCATTCAAGCACAAACATATATAGATTTATTTGTGGCCCACTATATGCACAAATATATACCTAGTCTTAATGAAAACTAACATTTAAACATATATTCAAATCATGAAGCATAAAAAACAAGACATAATCAACATGAAAAATATAAACATGATTATTATGTCAATCCACATGTTATTAGAGCTATGATAAACATGATAGCTAAACAAAGGTGAGAACACAAAAATATGATCCATATTAAACATGGGCGTCTCAAAAGGGCTATACATGTATGTCAAGGATCTAATAAACATAGCATTGACATAATAATCTATAAACAATGAAACATGCTATAAACAATGAATATGAAAAATATGTAAATAAACGGGAGTAAAGGATTGTCGCCAAAACCGAAGAAGCAACTCTCCTTGTCTCCAAAACATGGTGGTCTTCCCACCAAACCTTCCTTGAAAGTGATGCATCCAAATGATTTTCATGAAGTTCGGAACACATTCACTCCAAGGTACCGCTACTCTCACGTCATGTGAGAGCCCACATCTACATCATAAACAATAGGGGTGGTCTTTGGTACCCACAACTTTTTGGGTCCATGGGGGTTAGTACCATTCCTAACCCAAACAAATTTATTTGCTAAATTACAATCATGTATGCGATCAAAACAAAATTTAGTAAGGTGGCCCTTACGTCCACAATGTGTACAAGTGTACACATGAGCATACAAGTGATGATGGTGTCCGTGAGGAGCATGTGTATGCCGTGGGGGGTGTGCATGAAAAGATGAAACTTGTTTCTTTCGAAACAAAGATTCCAAACGTGTATGACCCACTACACATTGGCTCAAAGTGGAGCCCAAACAATCAACACTCTTCTTTAAAACATTTATATCATTTTTAATTAAAGAAGAAGTGGAGCATGCAAGGGTGATCTAGGTGAAACTACCCTAGCATGGCAAACATGAGAAACAATATCATTTTTCAAAGATTTATTTTTATTTAAACAAATTTCTAACTCTTTTGAAATAAAATCAATTTCTCTTTTTAAAGAATCATTATCTTTTAAAACAAATTCAACTTTTGAAGACAAAAACTCATTTTTCTTCAACACATTATCACAATCATTTTTATTTTTCAAAAATTTATTTTCTTTTAATGTAAGATTAAGTTGAGATTTTAATGAATCCCTCTCATTAGAAATCTCCTCCTTTTCTTGCAAAACTATGTTAAGTCTAGAAAGCAAATTTTTATTTTCATTGTTAAGGCCTAGACTTTTCTTTTTCAAAACATTATATTTTTCAATCAATTTTCACAAACAATAGATAGTTCTTCATTCAAAGCATGGGCATCAACAAAATCATTACATGAAGAACTAGCATCATCATTATCTAGTTGAGATTCTGATTGTACTTCAAGGGAGTCATTCCCTTGGATCATGAAGCATTGTGAGTCGGATTCATCTCCACTAGATTCCTCCGGTTGGATTGGCAATTGAAGCTTGGAGGTGGTGGTGGTTGTCAACTTGTTCCACATTGCAAAGGCGGAATCAAGGTTAGAAACAAGCAAAATATATTCTTTGAAAGCGTGCTTCTAATGGCCTCAAGGGCTTGTGCATTGGCCCCTATATGCTTGCTATCACTGAGGTAGGATTTCTTGGTAATAGCAAGGTGAACCTTATATCCTAGGGTTTATAAATAGATGGACATCTTAGTCTTCCAAACAACAATGTTGGAAGGGTCAAACATAGGTGGGGTCATGAAGTCCATGGGTCCAAACTATATGTGTGCAAACAAGCAAATACAAATGATAGACTAGCAAACAAGGATCTCACTCCTAGGATGTTAAGCCTAAGTATCAGGAGCGTAAGCTCTGATACCAATTGTAAATCACCTAGAGGGGGTGAATAGGTGATAATGCTAATCTAGAAACTAAATGCGGAAGCTAAAAACTAATTTTGCAATCACACTTAATACAACCAACAAGTGTAGCCGAATTCCCCGTGAAGGGCTCTGGACTAACTCCTCTTGATTCCCCTAGATAAGGGTTGAGGTGCTATATGAAGCTCTTGTGGTTAAGTACAAGTGAGGCACACAAACACAAGCCAAGCATATAATGGATATATAGCAATATGAAAGATGCAAGGCACAAATGCAAGCAAGTATGAATGATATGGCAATATGAATAATGCTATGCACAACACAAATAAAGAGAGAGGGTTAAGAAACAATGGATCAAACGCAAACACAAAGATATGTTTCGAGGTTCGAGCCCCTAGCTCTACGTCCCCGCCTTCACCGAGAAGGATTTCTAATCCACTATCTTGTCCACCGAGGACTCCCACTGAGGGAACCTCCACCGAGGAGGATTTTTACAACAAGGGAGTATCGAACTCCTCTCTCATACACCGCCTCACAACCGAGGGGTAGGCCCATAGCCAAACAACAACCAACACCTCTACCGAAAAGGGTTACAACCAATCTCCACCTCTCACTAGAGGGAGCAAACACAAGCCTCAACTTCTACCAAAGAGGGAGCAAACCAATCACCCGATCAACCTCTACCAAAGAGGGATACAACAAAAGTAAGGGTGTTTATAACTTGGAGGTTTCCACAACCTCAAACAATCTCTCTTTTCCACAAAACAAGATCCTAATAGATTAGGATAGAATGATATAGCTCAAGTGTGGAAAACTAGGTGTTTGAAAAACAAAAACTCAAAGAAAAATACTTGGAAAAACTCTTGTAAAAGATAGAAAATGAACACCAAGACAAATCTCCCAAAATACTCTTTTCTTTAATTTTTCCAAAAACCTAAAAACAAAATAAAGATAGATCTTTTTGGCACTTAAACTCTTTTGAAAACTTGTTTAAAACACTGGAGATATCAGAAAATTTTGGCACAAAAAATCTTATCTAAAACCCTAAAGAGGTGTGGTATTTATAGGCCCAAAAGAAAACTAGCCGTTAGGCTGATCTGTCAGCCTGATAGGCTGGCGGTCGACCGGCCGGTCGACCGCCAACGGTCATATTTATGACCGTTGGGCAATCTCGGTCGACCGCCCGGTCGACCGCCCAGATACAGATGAAGGTTTCACCTGGGGGGTGAATAGGTGAAGGCTAATCTAAAGGTCACTTAATGATGAATGATGCAAATAATGCGGAAGCTAAAACTAATTACGACCAAATTAAAACTTTTACACTAAACACTATGTATAACACAAGAGTGTTGCCGAATTCCCCGTGAAGGGCTCTGGACAAACTCCTCTAGATTCCCCTTGAATGGGTTGAGGTGCCGCGTTGGCTCTCTTGGTTGAATACAAGTGTTAGCAACAATCCCACGCAAGTATATATCAATATGAGCACAAGGAATATATCATGCATATAAAGGTAAAGACAAGATAAGTAATGCAAGATATAAACAAGGAGATAGAGAGAGAGAGAGAGAATGAGCAATCGCAAACACAAGGGTATGTTTCGAGGTTCGAGCATACTTGCTCTACATCCCCGCCTTCGACACACGAAGGATTTCCACTATGCAAGATCCCAATGGATCTCTCCTCGGTGCCGCAACACCTACAAGCCCTCGGACTCCCTAGTCCCATACACACCGCAAGCTCACTAGCTCGCCGAGACCGCACCTCAAACACGGAGTTCGCACCCGAACCCGAAACACCAAGTCCACACTAGGACCTGAAACAATCACGAGCACACTTGCCCGTCTCCTCAAAGAACAAAGTAGAACTTTGGTGATCACAACTCTTGATCACCTAAAATCCTCTCACAATAACACTCCCTATAGGGTAGATAGATCAATGGATGCTCAAGTGTTGGTGTGAGAAAACAAGGATGTGAAAGGTGGAGGAAAACTCAAAGACTTTCTTTTAAACACTCTTGATAAAACTTCCCTTTAGATAGAAAATATTTGCTCTCTATTTTGTGGAGGAAAACTTCTGAAAAGAGTGGGAAAAACTGGCTCTAAAAACTTCTCCAAATCTTAGTGAAAATAGTCCACAAACCCCCAAATATATAGGCTGTCAAAAACTAGCCGTTGGGGTTCTGACAGAACTGCCGGTCGACCGCCCGGTCGACCGCCAACGGTCAAAAATCCGACCGTTGGAGCTTCCAGTCGACCGGCCCGGTCGACCTAGAAGAACAGAGAGCACTGCTCTCAGTTCCGGTCGACCGGCCCGGTCGACCGCCCACAGAACTGCCAGACGTGCACGGTTCTGTGCACGTCGGTCGACCGGCCCGGTCGACTGGCCCGGTCGACCGACCTCTGTGCAATGGGTTAACTTGAAGCATAGTTTTAAGGTCTAAAACGTTCGAATTTGGGAATAAGTATATAGGATGAAGTTGTAGATATAGAAGTTTTCTTTCTAATGCAACTTAAATTAATTAAATATCAATTCATAATTGAAAGTTATCAATAAAATACTAAAAGGTATCAAATCAGAAACTGTAAACTATTTTTAGAACAAGAACAGACTTCAACCCAATATTTGACATTCTTAACATTTAAATCAGAAAATGATTATTAAATATTAAATGTAGCTCTAAAAGTCATCTTTAAAATGCAATTTAAATCATGTTAATTGAATATAATAATCAAAAGTTATGACTAAAAAACTAAAAGAATGTCGAGCAGATCAGCAGAACGGTCGGCCGCCCGGTCGACCGAGAAAACCCGAGAGTTCTAAAATGGTTTTGGTTAAAAACACATGTATATTTGAAACACCAAAAACCAAAACGGTATTTTTCTAGAACTAAAAATCTTTTATCAAAACACATATAAATCAAGAGTGTGTATGTGATATGAACTTGAGCAATCCACCAACTATTCTATCCTTTACATTTTGACTAAAACAAAATCTTATAAAAACAAACCTAGACACAAGTCTTGATCTTGAAGTCTTCCCTTGAAGTCTTCTCATCTTCTTGACTTGGTCCACACACGATCCAACGAGCTCAACTCTTGATGTGGTCTTGATGCATAGGCTCGTGAATCAACTGGTGCTAGCTCCAAAACTTGACTTTAAATCCTTTGTTGAAGCTCCACACCTACTAAGATCTTGATCATAAATCTGTCACTAATTAAACACAAGATCATTAGTAAACATAACTTCATGAGTTGATCATCATCAAAACTAGGGTGATGGGCCTTTGGGCCAACAACAGAGAGCAAAGCTCTCTGGCCCGGTCGACCGGCCCACTGTGCTGCCAGACGTGCACAGCTCTGTGCACGTCGATCGACCGCACGGTCGACCGGCCCTTGGTTCGGTCGACCGTGCGGTCGGCCGACCTGGCCTGTCAGCCACTGTTCTGGGTCAGAAACTGGGGTTAAAAATAATTTTAAAATTTCTTTTATCTCTTCTAAAAATCTCCAAAAATAGTTTTAACATTTTGCATTGATATATAAACTTGAGATAATCATTTAAACTCAAATATCAAGCATATGAAACCATTTTTGTTTTAACATTTTTACCAAAAATCAAAACTTGTATTTTATCAAACTTGAATTTTTCAATAGAAAATCTGATTTTTCCTAAAACTCATGAATAGGCATATCAAAATAAGTTTTTTTAAGATATGAAGCATGTATGTATATTGAACACATCTAATATACATAAAAACCAAGTAAACTTGTTTTGATCAATCTATTCATGAAAAACCAAATCCAAAACATAAAACTTGTGTGTTGTGCACTTGAGCATATCAACTATACTAAGCTTTACAAATGGATCTAAACACACTAAATTAAAACTATGATACCTAAGTCTTCTTGACGATCTTCATCTTCAAGTCGACTCGGTCTAAACTCCGTGATCCAACGAGCATGGCTATGAATGATCTTGATGCTCGGGCTCGGGAATCACCAAGTGAAGGCTTCTAAACTCCTCTTTTTGAAGCAATCACCAACTAATATCTTGTTACATGATCTGAAACTAAAATCACAAGATTATTAGTAAACATAACTACATGAGTTAATCATCATCAAAACTAGAGAGGAAGGCCTCCGGGCCAACACAGACTTCTTCCTAGCAATGGCGAAAATGGTCCTGGACATGGCCTGATCTCCTCTTATGTCGGCCGTTCCAGTCAGAGTGAGATACAACACCAGATGGTGATAGGTGGACGGGACGACTTTCATCATGTAGCGCCATGACCTCCCAAGGATCGTGTTATGAGGAGACTCCACGTCAACCACGTAGAACTCTGTGATGACGTTATATGGGTCTACACAAATTGGGAGTACAACCATGCCCGGTGAATGTGTCCCGCTCTAGTCAAATCCATACACATGAGACTGGGTTGAGTGCTAAACATCGCTCGGGTGATCTCCGGGGTGCCCTCCATCCTGTCCAGGGTGCCTTCATATAGGAGCTTGATAGAGTTCCCTCTGTCGACCAAAATATTGGACACTAGACAGTTGCCTATGAGCATTGTGAGGATCAGGGCGTCATTGTACGGGAAGTGCACAACCATGATGTCAGCATCTGAGAACGAGTTTGGTCAGCTTGGAGTTAGAGGCGGAGCTATCAGCACCGTAGGGTATTTTCTCCTACAAGTCTCGTTGATATAGATGGCCTTCTCCTTGGTAGTGATGCTTTCTATCATGGAAGTGCCGAAGATGGAGTTCACTTCTCGATACTGGATGACAGTCTGATTGACCTGACTCCTTGCTGCGGGGCCTCGGGGCTTCCTTTTGCACTTTCATCTCTGAGGGTTGCCCAGGGTTGAGGACAAACTCTTGAGATACCCTCGATTTACTATCTCTTGGAGCTGTCTCCATAGAGAGTGATAATCAATGGTACGGTGGCCCATTTCATCATGGAAAGCGCAGTATTCTCCGGTTCCTGGCCCTATCAGGTTAGGTGGGAGTGTCATCAGGTGCCTCACCCAGTCTTGATCCTTGATGACACTGAAGATATAGTCCACGGAGATTTTGAAACAGGTGAAGTTAGCATCCCCTCATTAGGTCTTAGCAGGGTTCCCTAGGGGCAGTTTGTTGATTGTGCCAGAAGCTCAATTTTTATTCTTCTTTGAGAAGACAAATTGTGACTTCAGTATCTCCCCCTTATTCTTCCCTTTGAAAGAGTGATCGACTGCGTTCCATGTCGCATCCTCGATCTGGATGTACTTCTGAGCCCCATAAAGGATGTCCCTCATCCTGATGACTTCATGCTTCACAAGTCTTTGTAAAGGGAGTGAGAGACTTGCAACCCATTGACGAACGCAGTGAGAGCACATTGTTATTGCAGTTATATTTAACTTTCAAAATAACTGATGTCATGTTAGAGTTTCTCTCGGGCTTCGTCTTGATTGTGAGGAGGTGATTGTTGTTCTTCTTATGCTTTCGTCGGGAAGCGTATTGGTGATAGAAGGACCGCTTCACCTCTTTGAAACTCTAGAGTGAGTGCCTCAGAAGAGAGTATAACCAGTCGTAGGCGGCACATTTGAGAATGGATGAGAACACGCGACTCAAGAGGAGGTCATCGTGAGAGTGGACTGCCATCTTGTCTTTGTACCGTCGGAGGTGTTGGATGAGATCAGTCACCCCAGAGTAGCACTTCAAGTTCGGCATTATGAACTTTTTAGGAAAACGGTGAGAGGTGATTTTCTCTGAGAGTGGTGAGTCAGAGGTTCTCAACCACAAGATCCACTTCCTTTCGAAGTTGTTGACTTGTTTACTCGACTCGCTTATGAACAATATCCTCAATCCTTGATGCAAGGAACCTTCGAAGCCTTGCGGGGGCCAGACTCTCAGAGTGCTAGTTATCACTTGGGAGGTCAGATCTAGAGCGCCTCCAATTGTCTCCTGTGTGGGTGGTTCCCGTGATAAGAGGTGGTGGCAGGGGAGCCTGAGACCCCTCTGCCCCATGATTCCTAGTGGACTGCGACTTTCGAACGATCTCAACCTGAGTGATGAGTTGATTCTTGACGCGAGCCACCACGTCTCTCTCCAGAGCAGTCTCCTCGCACTCACAAGCCGCTCCTGCCCATGGTCGTCCAATTGTCTTCATAGGTTGGCGAGCATTTGGAGGAGCTGACATTGGACAGAGAACTGGGTTTCGTGTCCGTTGTTCCCTGCCTCCGGACGTCGACTTGCCTTTTGAAGTAGCGGCGATGGCAGCCTGGGATGTGCTCTTTATTGGTGGGGCCATTCTGTTTGGCGAGGCTTTTTGAGGAAGGGTTTGGGAAAGAGAGAAGATCTTGAGTGTGGATTCAAAAGCTCTCAATGAAAGCATCAAAATGTGGAGGAAAATTCTCGGAAATTTCTCCATACCACGAATTGTAAATGAATATACAGGTGATAGCAATCGCAAACAACAAGCACGTTACGTGAAAAATCCGAAAGGAAAAATTCACATGAGAAGGATAGAATTCACTATAATATCATAGGGTTACAATAAATTCAGCAAAGTGATCTTGCGATTACAATCTCTATGATTTGATGTAGTAATCAGAAGCCAGCCCCTTTCTTGATGAAAATGAAGGTGTATTTATACCTGCCTAAATTATCATTGTGGGTGCGTATACTTTATATTTATATAACTGCATGATTTGCATATTATGATTTTCTTGTAACCGTTCAGGTTTGCACCGCTCGATTGTTGGGATTGCCATACAGAGATATCTGCCACTATGCATAACAGCTCGCATTGATATATGAGAGTTACAATATTTAGAACGTGGGGATTATCTGGCGGTATAGCTGGATCCGCGAATTGTAGGAATCGTGCTGTCCAACTGTAAGCAGCATAGGAGTAGTAGGCTTCGGAGGGTCTTCGTATCAAAGCCTTCGGTGGCTCCGGGAAGGATCCTTGTACTGATTATTGGCGTCCAGGAGAGTCGCACAGCTCCGGTTGAGTAATAGATCCGGGTGAGTGATATATGATCAGATGTGGGCTCGAGGCAAGGCCCGAGGCTTCTTGTTAGGCTCATGTTAAGCTTGTATGTGAGCTAGGCCTGCTCGCACTCATGTTAAACTTATATGTGAGTTGGACCTATTCGCAGAGAAGTGATGCCCCTGGGAGGTGGGACACATGGCACGATCCTGAAGCGGGTAAAAATCCGACCACTATACAAATAAAGTAGGACTAATATTTGGTGCACTTCTGCGATATTCATAATCTGGTTGTCAAAGCCAGGTTTAACATGTGCATGAGAAGGATTTTGAGAATCTATTTTCAGTAAGAAATTTTTAAATAGCAGTAGGATCCAAAAGGCGGCCCCCGCTGGCCGGCCTCAAGGCCCTGAGGCTGAGACCGGGCCCGGTGATGATTGAATCCGGGCTATGTGCAGACCGAATTTAGGACAGAGTATACTGGGGCTAGGGTTGGGCTTATCCTAGGCCCGGTCCGGTCCGGCCAATTGTCGTCCCAAGATCCACTCAAGTAACTGAGTTTGTTATTTTTTTGAACGGGCCGGCCAAATGTTATAGCCTACAAGCCCAGTCCGCCCGTGATCTACGAATTGCGGCCTGTGGGCGTTGCACATTGGCGTTGCGATCCAGTAAGGGTAATTTCGTAAAGTCTTCTTATTAGGGCTTTCTTTGCCCCTGCGGTTCGGTTTGGTTCGGTTCGGCCGCCACAAATTAGAATTCCACTGGAGCCAGCCTCCTCCTCCTCCTTCTGTTGTTGTTCTAGGGTTAAGGTTTAGATTAGGAGATCTCGCGCTCGCAGCACAATGGCGCCCGCCAAGAAGACGGTACTATAATTTTTTTCTTTAATAATTGATTAATATTTTGACACAGATCCATATATGTTCCATTCTTATATTTTGATTTTGATGATTCTTCTGGTCTCTATCTGTTTCTTCATCTAATTTCTATATAAATATAAAGAAAATGAAATTTTATATTTGATGCAGAAGAAGACCACAGAGAGCATTAACAACAGGTTGGCTCTGGTGATGAAGAGCGGCAAATACACTCTTGGTTTCAAGACCGTCCTCAGATCTCTCCGCAGTTCCAAAGGTTTTTATTATTTTTTTATTTTCTTGTATTTTTCTTTTAAATCCAAAGCACGAGCTTTATACTGATATTTTGTGGAATGTTTTGAGTCCCGTTTGTGCCGGGCTATAGCCTTTTTCTCCCAATAGGAGAAGAAAAAGAACATAGTGTCCCCTTTGGCTTGGCTATTGCATCTCATCTCTTTTCTTGAAACATGTTCCGATTTTCTTAGTTTTGTTAAATAAACCACTATTTTCAATTTTAATCATAGAACCAAAGGAAAAAAAACCATGTGTGCAATGCACATAAAAAGAAGTATTTGTTGAGAATTGTCAAATGAGGTGCCATAAATAATAGTAGACTAGAAAATTGAGGACATGTTAGCAATGTCTAGCAACAAGCCAGAGTGTCCAGGAAGAATCATATTGGGCATCAGTTGCACATGGACATGGCTAATGGTTACTATGTCCATCCTAACCTATAGACTCGGTGTTGGTTGGTGATGTATGTGTAAACACCTAACCATTGCGATGAACCCCAGAATAAAACAACCAGACACTGGCAAGCGAACCCTACTGGCGGCATTTGGTTATTTCATTGTGAATGTTTGCCAGCAACTGCCAAATCCTAGTCTGTGCTTATCATTTGAAATTTAAACCACAGTCCAATTAGTCACTGCTCATGGTTGTGGTGCTGCGGCTACAAGTTCTTCGGCTGTTTAACACCATATATCCAAGTGGCAGATGCTAGTACTCAATTATCGAGTAAAGCTATTGGTTTATGAAATGATGCTTTTGCTTGAAGGATGATGCAGAAGTTCTTTTAAGAGGAATCCTTGTGCTTACAGCTTCCATATTCTTTTTTAATATTTCACCAATTACTTGGTACTATAACAAGGAGTTTTGATTCTTGTATGTGATTTATATGGTCTTATATAGTATCTGGAGCTTTTCCTATTTCCAAATAACTTTATTTCTTCCCTGAAGTTTGTTCTTATTTTACCTATAGCATAATTCTGCATTAGCTGATGCTTTCCACTATTTTATGATCTGGTAAAGTATTATTTGGTAAAAGTATAGCTTTTAGTATACTCTTACTAGGTCTTTTTAAATTAGAGTGGTTTTAGCTGGCATGATCTTTCAAAATCCTAATTTCAGCTTCTTGGTTGACTGAAGCTTATATGCCTTTTTTTTTGCATGACTGTGTTGATTGCTGTATCTTTCATAGCGAATCTTCAGAAATTAGGCTGATGATATGAACAAGTTCCTGAACCTTTTTTGTGAACCATGCCCATTCATATTATTTATTTCATTTAAGATATTTGTGTGTTATTTTGTTTCTCAATTTTTTTTTAATGCTTGGTTGCCTCTTAAATATGGTGTCTGAAGTATGTTTAAGATTATTTATCTTAAACATATTATGAAATTAGAATTTGATTTACTGAAAGTAGTAGCACTGTCTTATTACTCGGTTCTTATTTGACCAGGGAAGCTGATAATCATTGCAAACAACTGCCCTCCACTTCGCAAGTCTCTAATTGAGTACTATGCAATGCTTGCTAAGGTTGGGGTCCACCATTTTAATGGAAGTAAGTAGAACTTTTCTCTAACTGAAATTTCCATAATTACTATAGCACTTTCTATAGGTAGCGTTATGGGCCTTGGCATCTGTCCTCCTGTTCGAAGGCTAGATTTGTTTTATGTTCTGGGTCAACGTTACATTTTATTTTTTGTGGATGTGTAAAGTAAGTTATTTGATTATTTGATTCAGTGGAGTTTAGTTGCGATAGAATTGTTCTTATGTTTACTTTTTTTTACCTGATGTTTCTGTCCCAGTTATCTGACATACTATAAGTTTTAATTGGTTAAACCTGCTGATATTCCGATTAGATAATGTGGATCTTGGAACAGCCTGCGGCAAGTATTATCGAGTGTGCTGCCTGAGCATTATTGATCCAGGTGACCATAGCTGGCCTTCACCGATTAGGTTTTCTTTTCCTTGGCTTGAGTTGCTCATCTTGGCATTAAGCTATTGAACACGTTTTCTGTTTCAGGTGATTCTGATATAATCAAGACCATTCCTGGTGACCAGTGAGAGATGTTTAACAGTGGAGCAGATATCTCTGTACTATTTGTTGGAGGAGACTTGCTATAATATCGAGTGTTTTGCTTGAGTAGATCTATTATTATTGTGCGCTTTGCCGAAATTTTGCCAAGGAGAATGGTAATCATTAGAGATTTTTGTCTATTGAGTGCATGTTCATTACTCTTGAGGAATTAACATTACCACCATTCTATTTCTTGAAGTTCCATTCATGAGCTGTGTATTTTGGGGTAGAAACTTGTAGCGATATTGCAATCAGCTTATGTGTGCTGCAATTCGTAATTTTATGGCTGTTTATTTATTTCCTGTTCTGAGGTTTTCGAACATAACTTTAAGTCTGGCTGTGTGTACGATTTCGTTGAATCTGATCTTGCGTCCATTGTACATGGCAAGCCTGTGTCTGCAGATCTTTGAAGAACTTTCTGAATGGCAGTTCGCAGTGCACTGTTAAACAGTCTGGATATTTACTTCCTAATTCTAGTGAGTAGTGATATGCAGTATCATTGGGAAACATGCACTGCTTTATGTTACTTGTAAAGTTTGCAGTCTACTCTTTTTTATCTTATTATTATTTTTTAATTTTAGCTTTTTTTGGATATATAACCAATATTTGTTTAAAATCCTGTGAACAAAATTCTCGACAACTACGATGCATGTGAAACTGAGATTGGTATGGATTCTCAATGTAGATGCACCAATATGTAATTTTGCACTTATGGGATGCAAACTCATTCAATCGAGCAAGATTTGCAAGAGCGGGAATAGCAGAGGAAGTTCTAATTTCTGTGTTCTGAAGGTTCTGATGGCTGATGGAACTGATTGCTTTGATATTGATGGCTCTGATTATTATGATGACGACATTGATTTGTGGCGATGATAGTTACTTTGAACGATAACGACATTGATAATACGTTTGTTGAAAAAACACAAGAGAAGGGTAAGTGAAACACCAGTTCCCGAACACCTGATCACTCTGAAGTTTTTGGGACAGCAGAGAACAGAGAGGAACACTCAGCGTGACTTTCAGAGTTAGAACTTTTAGGGCTTGTTTGTTTGAAAGAATAGCCCATTTGAAACCTGATCACAACCCGCCAGCTCAGCATTTACATGTGCGAGCGTTTGTTTGCACCAATGTTGAAAAAAAAATCATGATTGCATGGGGGGTCACATAAAATCTGACGTGACCCCTTACATTCTTTCACAACAGAGGTTTTGGCTAAGATGAGGTTCTCGCGTTTAATTTATGGCCAAACAACCCCTTAATGAATCATTCAGAATGATGAAAGCAAAGGAACAAACACAATCTTGTTTAGACTCTGTTTTTTGTGAGCTACAGTTATTTGTGTGTGTGGTAAATGCAGCTTGAAGCTTATCGCAGTTTGCTTTGAATTGTCAATGGGTGTACCATTTGGCAGTGCCATGGAAATGTTTGTAAATAATAGCTTACAAAGCAATATATTTGCACTGCGTCGAAGAAATGATCTCTGGAATGTTCTTCTGTTCTTTTATTTGCAATGCTTTTATATTTTGTAAATGAATTATTTTATCTTTAATGTTTGTTTTGCTACTACAACGATACCATCGTTTACAAGCGCAAACATATTAGATTACATATAGAACTTCTCATATCCATATGATATGTTTGCCAATCTCAAACACGGACACGAATATACTTCAGTAAAAGATATAAAAACCTTGTATCCATATCTGTTAAAATCAGATACGGATATTGATCAGATGTTGGAAACATATATGACGGTAAATCAGATAAATAGATGCAACTTTCTCACCATTCATCTTACTAAAATCAAAACAAGTTGCTTCCATTTTCTTTTATTCTAGTGCCTAGGAATCCAATTCTCTCTCGATACATTCCTCAATAAATCCAATGAGTTAGCTAACATAAATTACCTAACACAAAAAGTCACAAAAAAGTGCAAACATAATATATATCATAGAGATGTAATGAGCTGACCATGCATTCTAATTTCACGAAGCAATTATATACAATGAGCTAGAAAAACTCGACATCATGGATGCTTCGGATATGGATTGGATGTGACATTTATCATATATGTATCAGTTTTTCAATCACAAATTTGGATATAAGAAGAGAAATGCAGTTTGGATATAAAAACTGTTGCGCGCCGGACAACAACCAAATAGAGGAAACCCTAAATCTCAGATGCAAAAGAGCAATACTATCAACAGCAAATAGCACACAATCCCAGAGAAAGAGCAAAAATCAGATTTAACGAGGTTCGGCCTTTTCGCCTACGTCCTCGGGGCAAGAAAGAGAGAGATTTCTATTGATTTTTGTGAAAAATACAATGTTTACAGTAAAGGTAATGAATAGAGCTCTGCCTCTTTCATTCACAACCCTTAAAACCCTAGAAATCCGCTCATCCTTTTAAACAGATTCCTAATTCAGTACTTTCCTAAAGCAGCCCGACCCGACTGTCGGTCGACCGACCCTATGCACCGGTCGAACGGGCCGGTCGACCGTGCCTAACCGAGAGTTAGGCACTTTCAGTCGGTCGACCGGGCGGTCGACCGCTCTCCTTCTGCGGTCGACCGGACCGGTCGACCGCTACTCCTTTGTGCATGTTGTGCACGTCGGTCGACCGGACCGGTCGACCGATCTGCTGTTGCTGCGACGGTCGACCGGACCGGTTGACCGTTCGCCTGCTGTGCTAATTCCTTTTGGATGCTGATGACATCGTCGACTTCCTCGACGACTTCCTCTCTCTTCCTACAATTCTCCACCTCGGTGAAGATTTCTTCAAATCTGAGCTGAACTCCAACGAACCCCAGTCTATCACCTGGCGAAATCGACACACGATCTCGGCGAAATCGACACACGATCTCGGCTTGCGCACACCGGACGAAATCGACACACGATCTCGGCGAAATCGACACACGATCTCGGCTTGGAATCTGTAGCTCAGCTATCCACTGGAATGCACCACACATGCCTTCCCTATACTTCACCTTAGGAGAACTTTCATACATGCCGATCACCAAACGTGTCTCCAACTCAGCAACTTCACGACCTCACGAAGAACTCATCATGAGCCAACACTGACTCTCCAACTGACTAGCTCTATCTAGTCTACATGTCTTCAGCTGACGGTCCAGCCAAGTCTGCGTAGAGCACACCAAACACCATCATCGGCTTCAACAACTGGATGCACACCACTCCTTATGTAAGCTCAACATCTTCTGGCTCACCAGAAGATCAACCTGTTCATCGAGATCACAACACCTCACCTCTACGTGAAGTCCAACTGGCCACAACACTTCACCTCTACGTGAAGCCTCTCCACCTCTACGTGAAGTTTCAATCGGCCACAACTCTTCACCTCTATGTGAAGTTCCAATCAGCTTTCTCGAGAACCCAAACAGCTTCATACGGGTTACATCACCAAATGGCTGCGCCTTTACGGCTGCCTACGTACCTTGCCCAAAGGATCAAGCCAACTGTAGTTCATTTAAAATGAGCTCCATCAAGCTCAAGCACTTGTACCTGAATCTGCAGTAGCGAACCTGTCTGGTTGAGTCATATGAACCTCCTTACGACCATCATGGAGAACAACGACCTTCAACTTGAGCTTGTCGCGATCACAAGCTTCAGATTCATGCTTCTTTAGCCACAAGCGTGATTTTACCTTGGTTCCAATGGCTGCAAACAACTCGACATCCTCAACAATGTCTTCAACCTGTTCAGCATCAACCGTGGTTACATGATCTCCACCCGGTGTCACATCCGGTGAAGTCTTCTCTAATGCCGAACCAACTGGAGATGGTGGAGTAGCATCAACCTCCACCCGCTGCGATACTTCCTTGGTCTCCGTCCTCTCCACCTGCTGAGAGACGGTGGACTTCAACCCTGAAGTCTCTCCAAATGTGACATGCCTACTCAACACGATCTTCTTATTTTCGGGATCCCACGGCCTGTAGCCATTCCTTTTGACACCCAAAAACACAAACTTCTTTGCTCGCGGATTCACCTTGCCATTCTTGGCACTGAAGTAGGTCGGACTTTCAAACTCCCGCAGCAAACCATGATCTTGAGTAGCTTTCCCAGACCAAATTTTCAATGGAGCTTTACCTCCTATCGCAGTCGATCTATTCATGAGATGACTAGCATACACAATCGCCTCAGCCCAAAATGATTTGTCTAATGCTGTATTAGACAACAACCACCGAACCTTCTCCAGCAAGAAACGGTTTACATCCTTAGCCATCCCATGTATACCTTTTGTGAAGTGAGTAGTAATACCTGTGTTCTGACCAAATCGTAGGAATTGGTTCATGTCTCTTCAACATTACCAATCTGCAGCTCCTTGATCTTCCTACCAATCAGCTTCTCCATTCTTCCTCTCCACTTCACCAACATATGTAGGGCTTCATTCCTTTGTCTCATGGGATATATCCAACAATGCCTAGATAAACTGTCAACAAAAGAGACAAAGTACCTGTGACCTCCAAGCGATACAGTCTTAGCAGGTCCCCAAACGCTCACGTGAACACAATCAAGAAGACCTTCTGAGCGGTGAGTACTGGTGCTGAATTTCACCTTCTTCTTGTCCAGAATGTTGTGTTCACCTTCCAACTTGTAGGTAGCAACACCTTTCAACAATCCCTTCTTTGCAGGAGCTTGCAAAGACCTTTCACCTCCATGTCCGACCTTTACCTGCCAGACCTCCGTGCAACCATCATCTGAAGAACTAGAAGTTTCCACCTGACCTGTAACCGTACTACCCTTCAAGTAGTAGAGATTATCCCGGCGGACGCCCTTCATCACCACCATCGAGCCTTTGATCATCTTGAGAACACCATCTCGAACAGATATCACCAGACCCAATACTTCTAAAGCTCCAACAGAGATTAGGTTTCTCTTCAATTAAAGTACAAACCTCACTTCCTTCAGTTCCCTTACCATCCCATCAAACATCTTGATTTGGATTGTACCTACACCCTCCATGATACATGGATGATCATCGCCCATAACGACTGAACACCCCTCCAGCTTCTCAAAGCTAGAAAACCATTCCCTATTATGGCACACATCGTATGTTGCGCCAGTATCCAGAATCCACTCATTTTCTCTTGAGTAGCCAACGATGGGAGTAGTGACTGAGAATGAGAAAATCGACGAGTCTGAGTCTGATCCACCTGCCTGTGAGTTACTGCTCTGAGTACTAACCACTTTTGCAAGATTTGCCTCAGTTTTCGACTCCTTCTTCTTCCTTTAGCCTTTGGACAGTTCACTTTCCAGTGCCCTAATTCTCTGCAGAAGGCACACTGGTTCTTCTTCAGATCCCTATAACCCGGCCTGGACTTTGATCTCCCTCTATCATCTTTGCCCTTCCTATATGAACCCCTGCCTCTTACTGCTAGCGCCTCTACTAATGAGCTTGACTGAGAAGGCTGTCTCTCCTTTCTCCTCGTCTCATAATTTGCCAAAGCAGACGACACTTCATGATAGTCAAGAGTCTGTCTTTCATTAATGAAGGTTAAGGTGAACGTCTCATACTCTTCTGCAGGGAGAGAGTTCAAGAGGATTACCGCCTTGTCTTCTTCATCTATCTTGACATTCACATTGACCAAATCCGTAAGAAGCTTCGTGTAGCGATTTAGATGTTCATTCACGGAGCATCCCTTCTTCATCTGAAACCCGTACAGCTTGCTCTTCAGCTGTAATCTCGATTCAATACTCTTGGTCAGATATTTTCTTTCAAGAGTCTCCCACAACTGCCTCGCAGATGTCTCGTGTAACACAAGGTATTTGATGTCTTGTGTTAGACACGATCTAATCAAGCCACACGCAGATCGGTTCATCTTCTCCCACTCTTCTTTAGTGGTTTTGCTTCGCTTCTTCTCCAGAAGTAGAGTATCCTCGAGGTTCGATGCATTTAGGGCATCCATCACCTCGCATCTCCACATCCCAAAATTGATTTAACGAGGTTCGGCCTTTTCGCCTACGTCCTCGGGGCAAGAAAGAGAGAGATTTCTATTGATTTTTGTGAAAAATACAATGTTTACAGTAAAGGTAATGAATAGAGCTCTGCCTCTTTCATTCACAACCCTTAAAACCCTAGAAATCCGCTCATCCTTTTAAACAGATTCCTAATTCAGTACTTTCCTAAAGCAGCCCGACCCGACTGTCGGTCGACCGACCCTATGCACCGGTCGACCGGGCCGGTCGACCGTGCCTAACCGAGAGTTAGGCACTTTCAGTCGGTCGACCGGGCGGTCGACCGCTCTCCTTCTGCGGTCGACCGGACCGGTCGACCGCTACTCCTTTGTGCATGTTGTGCACGTCGGTCGACCGGACCGGTCGACCGATCTGCTGTTGCTGCGACGGTCGACCGGACCGGTTGACCGTTCGCCTGCTGTGCTAATTCCTTTTGGATGCTGATGACATCGTCGACTTCCTCGACGACTTCCTCTCTCTTCCTACAATTCTCCACCTCGGTGAAGATTTCTTCAAATCTGAGCCGAACTCCAACGAACCCCAGTCTATCACCTGGCGAAATCGACACACGATCTCGGCGAAATCGACTGTAACGCCCCGATTCCACGGATACGGGGACGTCACTGCAACGTATATACGTAGGTCAGAAAGTGCCCCCACGTATATACGCTAAGCATAAAAGTACAAGCAAGGAAATCAGAGTACAACACAAAGCGTGGTATACATACAAATGCCAACATAAAAGGTACATATACAAGGTCATCACAGTGTATGATAAACATTACATATTACATATGTCTTTTATCACAACCAAGTCCAAAAGCAAAATATACAATAAAAATACAAAATGCTCACGAGAAGGGTGAAGATCCCGTGAGTCAAAAGGAGTCTGGCACGAAGGAAGTAGAGCTAGT
Source organism: Agave tequilana (assembly GCA_038442645.1). Taxonomy (NCBI): domain Eukaryota; kingdom Viridiplantae; phylum Streptophyta; class Magnoliopsida; order Asparagales; family Asparagaceae; genus Agave; species Agave tequilana. Next base: position 136,783 of record JAVJIF010033129.1, read on the forward strand.
CTGCCTGCTCACTAAAGAAAGCTCGATCTACTGTGGACAGCTCCACTTCGATCCAAGCTTCAACCTGAACATACAAATCCAAGGGAGTCAGGACCTCCCAACAATGAACAGGCTATGTGCCAAATGGCTAAGCGACAAGAGTAGAAAGGTTAGAACACAAGAGTAGTATACAAGGGCAGGTATAGCATAATCATGAAACGGGAAATGCAAAGTAAGGCTGATTACAGGCAAAAGTGATTGTATATGCTTAAGTCACGGTCCCATGAGACTAATACATCGAGGGGATAATCCAAACAAGGAAACCCTCATATATATACCCTTGTCTCATGCCACAGAAATCCCAAGCATATAGAATCAGAGTTGCAAATCATATGACAGTCAAAACGGGAATATATAACAAGAATACTAAGAATCATAACTAGAAACATAACTGGAATAACGGGAATCACAATAAGTATCACAACTGGAAACATAACTGGAATCACGGGAATCAAAATAAGTATCACAACTGGAAACATAACTGGAATCACTGGAATCAAAATAAGTATCACAACTGGAAACATAACTGGAATCACTGGAATCAAAATAAGGTCCATAACAGTGATCAATTATTATTATAACTCGTCTAACCCATATATCTAGGTATGTGTCTCGGTATCGATCCCAACCCACATACATCCATATATAAGAAAGTCGAGGGTTGTTAACGGAAGTAGATGGAGAACTGATAGAACTTCTTATAGTGGTTTCCATACACCTGGAACCAGTTTGGAGGCTCAAAGTCCCCCTAATAATAGTTGCCATAACACTTTCACCAATGTATATATATATATCCATATATATATACTTGTATTCCATCACTATAAGCAAGGTATCATTCCGGCATCCATCACTTCCTCCCATACCCATACAAGTTGTCCTTTTTATAGCTTTTTAACATAATTATCAGATTTCGGGAATGAACAATATCAGAACAGGTATACATAACAGTAATCAGTACATAACGGTAATCAGGTGTTACATCCCCTTTATCGTGATAATTGTAAGAATCGGTGTATCATGCTTGGTGTCAAGAGATAGCATGACAAGTGGTGATATGAATCAAGTAACCAATCATAATAAGAGATTGATGATAAGCAAGGCAAGTCATGGCCTAACGAGAGGGTCTAGCAAGTCAGGTGATATACATGTGTTAAAAGGAAACATAAAACTGACGTGTCTGGATCATAGCAAGGCAAGGGGAAAACATAGAAGTAAACAGGGTTCAACGACCTCGAAGGGTCTGTCACGCATGGTATAAAGTAAAGAAGCAATAATATCACGGCAAGGTACAAGTATAAGAATGAAACAAGCAGTTGCACGGCAATACATAAACCTGGGAAGATGAAGTGACAAGTGATGATATACACCAATTAATAGATCATAAAGTACAAGCTATGAAGTATAAGTAGGAATAATATATAGTACATGTATCAAGGGTAAGATACATAGTCAAGAAGGAAATCACAATACCAGACAGCCATAAGTTAGTCGACTAGGTTGGAATAGTAGTCGACTAATAGAAGGGTTAGTCGACTAGGAAAATAGGGTGGTCGACTAATAATGTGTTCCAGAGAGTTTGGGTTTCTGTTTCAGGAAGAGTTAGTCGACTAGGTAAAAAGGGTAGTCGACTAACAGGGAACTACAAGTCGACTAATAGACACTTAAGTCGACTAAGTTTGAGATACAGAGAGTTGAGTTTATTTCAGGAGTCGACTAGGGGAATTCTAGTAGTCGACTAGGGATATCTAGTCGACTGGTAATAGGGACTAGTCGACTAAAACTGTGAAGTCAGAAAAGGCTACGTTTCAGCTAAGGGTTTCTAGTCGACTAGGTCCTAGGTCAAGTCGACTAATCCTGGTCGAACACAGTGTACAGAACTGAATCTGTTGGTTGTGTTTGATAGTTTAAAAATGTGATTTTGAAGATGTAAATGTACAAGAATTGTAAATACAAGTATACTAAGAATTTGATGAGTCTTGGTGAGTAAAAATACTCACTAGGATTGGTTAGGTGAAGCTTTGTAGTCTTGAAAGGATCCCAAGGTGGAGATGATCTTGGTGTTGCTTTGGGAGTTGGTGGTTGAAGATGAAGACCTTGATGATGCCCTAGATGAAGCTCTTGAAGTTGGAGGTTGAGTTGAGATGGAGGAGGGATTTTGGTGAAGGGTCTCTCTTTTGGTGAAGTGAAGAAAAAAAGAAAAGGAAATGTAAAGGAATGTTTATATATGATTTGGAATTTGTGAAGGGGTTGTAATTGAGATGGAAAAGAGGGGGTTATTTGCAAAAGGGGAGGTGAGGTGAGTGTCCCTCTCTTGGCCACTTGGCCGGCCATGGGAGAGAGAGAGAGAGATGCATTAAATGGTGGAGGTAGGTGGGAGTTGTGTGGAGAGGAAAAATAGGGATTTTGGTAATTTGGGAAAATTGGAAAAGTGTGTGGCTTGGGAAGGAAGGAAAGAAATAAAGAAAAGGAAAAAGGAAGAGGAATTATAAAGGAGAAGATATTTTCTCTTGAACTCAAATGAAATTGTTGAAAATACAGATACCCGGGTTCAAGTCAAGAATACGGAAAACAATTCAGAAAATACCGGAATCGCCCGAAATTCAAGTATCTCGGAACGACTCGCAAATTTACCCAAAAATCAATAATAATATATGAGGACTCATAGTGAAATCCTTTTTAAGAAATACTTTATAGTTTTAAAGCTAAAAATCCCGGAATCAGTTACCTACCGACTCCGATGGAATTTTCATAAAATCATAAAATTCTCAGAAAAAGTATTTAAGTAGGAAATGTAATTCTAAAAGATAAAGTCTAAAGGACCATCATGAAATTCTAAACAGTTTGAGAACTAAAAATCCGGGAATCGGTCAGCGGCACTGGCCGACACCGGTTTTGAAGATTTTCAACTTAATCACAGAAAATTCCAGAAAATCATAGAAAATCCAAAATATTGGAAAACGATGTTTAAAACTGAAATCGGTCAAATCGGATAACCAGAATGTCTAAAACAAGTAAAACTCTTGAGATCGAGTCCCCGGCTCAGACTAAGGCTGACTCCGAGTTCACCGATCCACATCCAAGGCAAAACAATCATGTAAGGAATTCATAATACAGAATAAATACAGGAAACAAATCGAAAAAATACGATCGAAAATCTGAATACGCAACTAAGTACGTATTCCGGGAACGGGGTATTACATCGACACACGATCTCGGCTTGCGCACACCGTACGAAATCGACACACGATCTCGGCGAAATCGACACACGATCTCGGCTTGGAATCTGTAGCTCAGCTATCCACTGGAATGCACCACACATGCCTTCCCTATACTTCACCTTAGGAGAACTTTCATACATGCCGATCACCAAACGTGTCTCCAACTCAGCAACTTCACGACCTCACGAAGAACTCATCATGAGCCAACACTGACTCTCCAACTGACTAGCTCTATCTAGTCTACATGTCTTCAGCTGACGGTCCAACCAAGTCTGCGTAGAGCACACCAAACACCATCATCGGCTTCAACAACTGGATGCACACCACTCCTTATGTAAGCTCAACATCTTCTGGCTTACCAGAAGATCAACCTGTTCATCGAGATCACAACACCTCACCTCTACGTGAAGTCCAACTGGCCACAACACTTCACCTCTACGTGAAGCCTCTCCACCTCTACGTGAAGTTTCAATCGGCCATAACTCTTCACCTCTATGTGAAGTTCCAATCAGCTTTCTCGAGAACCCAAACAGCTTCATACGGGTTACATCACCAAATGGCTGCGCCTTTACGGCTGCCTACGTACCTTGCCCAAAGGATCAAGCCAACTGTAGTTCATTTAAAATGAGCTCCATCAAGCTCAAGCACTTGTACCTGAATCTGCAGCAGCGAACCTGTCTGGTTGAGTCATATGAACCTCCTTACGACCATCATGGAGAACAACGACCTTCAACTTGAGCTTGTCGCGATCACAAGCTTCAGATTCATGCTTCTTTAGCCACAAGCGTGATTTTACCTTGGTTCCAATGGCTGCAAACAACTCGACATCCTCAACAATGTCTTCAACCTGTTCAGCATCAACCGTGGTTACATGATCTCCACCCGGTGTCACATCCGGTGAAGTCTTCTCTAATGCCGAACCAACTGGAGATGGTGGAGTAGCATCAACCTCCACCCGCTGCGATACTTCCTTGGTCTCCGTCCTCTCCACCTGCTGAGAGACGGTGGACTTCAACCCTGAAATCTCTCCAAATGTGACATGCCTACTCAACACGATCTTCTTATTTTCGGGATCCCACGGCCTGTAGCCATTCCTTTTGACACCCAAAAACACAAACTTCTTTGCTCGCGGATTCACCTTGCCATTCTTGGCACTGAAGTAGGTCGGACTTTCAAACTCCCGCAGCAAACCATGATCTTGAGTAGCTTTCCCAGACCAAATTTTCAATGGAGCTTTACCTCCTATCGCAGTCGATCTATTCATGAGATGACTAGCATACACAATCGCCTCAGCCCAAAACGATTTGTCTAATGCTGTATTAGACAACAACCACCGAACCTTCTCCAGTAAGGAACGGTTTACATCCTTAGCCATCCCATGTATACCTTTTGTGAAGTGAGTAGTAATACCTGTGTTCTGACCAAATCGTAGGAATTGGTTCATGTCTCTTCAATATTACCAATCTGCAGCTCCTTGATCTTCCTACCAATAAGCTTCTCCATTCTTCCTCTCCACTTCACCAACATATCTAGGGCTTCATTCCTTTGTCTCATGGGATATATCCAATAATGCCTAGATAAACTGTCAACAAAAGAGACAAAGTACCTGTGACCTCCAAGCGATGCAGTCTTAGCAGGTCCCCAAACGCTCACGTGAACACAATCAAGAAGACCTTCTGAGCGGTGAGTCCTGGTGCTGAATTTCACCTTCTTCTTGTCCAGAATGTTGTGTTCACCTTCCAACTTGTAGGTAGCAACACCTTTCAACAATCCCTTCTTTGCAGGAGCTTGCAAAGACCTTTCACCTCCATGTCCGACCTTTACCTGCCAGACCTCCGTGCAACCATCATCTGAAGAACTAGAAGTTTCCACCTGACCTGTAACCGTACTACCCTTCAAGTAGTAGAGATTGTCCCGGCGGACGCCCTTCATCACCACCATCGAGCCTTTGATCATTTTGAGAACACCATCTCGAACAGATATCACCAGACCCAATACTTCTAAAGCTCCAACAGAGATTAGGTTTCTCTTCAATTAAAGTACAAACCTCACTTCCTTCAGTTCCCTTACCATCCCATCAAACATCTTGATTTGGATTGTACCTACACCCTCCATGATACATGGATGATCATCGCCCATAACGACTGAACACCCCTCCAGCTTCTCAAAGCTAGAAAATCATTCCCTATTAGGGCACACATCGTATGTTGCGCCAGTATCCAGAATCCACTCATTTTCTCTTGAGTAGCCAACGATGGGAGTAGTGACTGAGAATGAGAAAATCGACGAGTCTGAGTCTGATCCACCTGCCTGTGAGTTACTGCTCTGAGTACTAACCACTTTTGCAAGATTTGCCTCAGTTTTCGACTCCTTCTTCTTCCCTTTAGCCTTTGGACAGTCCACTTTCCAGTGCCCTAATTCTCTGCAGAAGGCATACTGGTTCTTCTTCAGATCCCTATAACCCGGCCTGGACTTTGATCTCCCTCTATCATCTTTGCCCTTCCTATATGAACCCCTGCCTCTTACTGCTAGCGCCTCTATTGATGAGCTTAACTGAGAAGGCTGTCTCTCCTTTCTCCTCGTCTCATAATTTGCCAAAGCAGACGACACTTCATGATAGTCAAGAGTCTGTCTTTCATTAATGAAGGTTAAGGTGAACGTCTCATACTCTTCTGCAGGGAGAGAGTTCAAGAGGATTACCGCCTTGTCTTCTTCATCTATCTTGACATCCACATTGACCAAATCCGTAAGAAGCTTCGTGTAGCGATTTAGATGTTCATTCACGGAGCATCCCTTCTTCATCTGAAACCCGTACAGCTTGCTCTTCAGCTGTAATCTCGATTCAATACTCTTGGTCAGATATTTCCTTTCAAGGGTCTCCCACAACTGCCTCGCAGATGTCTCGTGTAACACAAGGTATTTGATGTCTTGTGTTAGACACGATCTAATCAAGCCACACGCAGATCGGTTCATCTTCTCCCACTCTTCTTTAGTGGTTTTGCTTCGCTTCTTCTCCAGAAGTAGAGTATCCTCGAGGTTCGATGCATTTAGGGCATCCATCACCTCGCATCTCCACATCCCAAAATTGTTAGTGCCGTTAAATTTCACCACGTCAATCCTCGGATGAGGATTCATGGTCCTAACTGATGTACTTTCTTCTGCCATATCTCTAACTGGATCCTCTTATGTAATGCGGAATACCAAACGGAGATACATAAGCAACTGTGATAAAAATCAGATTTTAACCTCCTCACGAAACCCTAGAATGAGTTCCTGATCAGATCTACTCCGCCAATGATTCCTTGAGCACTCCTTGCGCTGTTCTGAGATCAACACACGATCCCACGAACAAGACCACCGCTGATCTGAGATTGACACACGATCTCCACCAAATCAGCACCCTATGCTCTCCGAATCGCCAGAAAATCCCACGAAGAACCTGGGATGCTCTGATACCACTTGTTGCGCGCCGGACAACAACCAAATAGAGGAAACCCTAGATCTCCGATGCAAAAGAGCAATACTATCAATAGCAAATAGCACACAATCCCAGAGAAAGAGCACAAATCAGATTTAACGAGGTTCGGCCTTTTCTCCTACATCCTCGGGGCAAGAAAGAGAGAGATTTCTATTGATTTTTGTGAAAAATACAATGTTTACAGCAAAGGTAATGAATAAAGTTCTGCCTCTTTCATTCACAACCCTTAAAACCCTAGAAATCCGCTCATCCTTTTAAACAGATTCCTAATTCAGCACTTTCTCAAAGCAGCCCGACCCGACTGTCGGTCGACCGGCCGGTCGACCGACCCTATGCACCGGTCGATCGGGCCGGTCGACCGTACCTAACCGAGAGTTAGGCACTTTCAGTCGGTCGACCGGGCGGTCGACCGCTCTCCTTCTGCGGTCGACCGGACCGGTCGACCGCTACTCCTTTGTGCATGTTGTGCACGTCGGTCGACCGGACCGGTCGACCGATCTGCTGCTGCTGCCGACGGTCGACCGGATCGGTCGACCGTTCGCCTGCTGTGCTGATTCCTTTTGGATGCTAATAACATCGTCGACTTCCTCTGTCTTCCTACAAAAACTCATAGTATATGCAACCTGTCATGGATACAAATACAGATTAGATTGGAAATATACGTATGTGTTTGCACCCCCATCTGAGTTATGTCCACCACTCTGTGCATTGTTTTTAACATCATTTAACAATTGTAGAACACGAGCAACAACATCTCTTCTTGAAATATGAGTACTAAATCCTAACAAATCGAAGATCAAACTGATCAGAAAGCCAAAAGCCAACGTCTCTGGATTCCATGGTAGCAATTGTTTTTTTTTCTTTCCCAGTAGAAGGATGAATTTTTACTGATTTTTTACAATGCATACGGCAGGGGCTTTTGGCCTCTCGGACAGCAATTATAACATTAAAACGAGACCCATTATTAGCATCAGATTTCATGAAAGTCTAATTTTGTCAAGAAACTTACCAAACAGTATGTTTGCTGGTACAATATAGAAGAGACCCCCACAAAGCACCAATAATTATTACTGAAAGTAAAATATTTTTCGGATTTATGACTAGAAAATAGATGAACACCAAAGAAAGGTTATCTCCATAAAATAAGTAAGGATAATATAAATTCTATCTGGGCACTAGATAAACACCTAAGTGAAAAGATTATCTCCATAATTATGTACATAAAAGGAGGAAAGACTAGAAAAAGTTAACCTAAATCCTTGGAAAACTTAACAAACACTAGTTGTTGCTAGTTATTAGTGGTGTTGCTTGGTTGTATAGAGAGCGCTTCAGCAATTGATACTAACTCGTAGGGGTTCTTGCCATGTACCCGCTTCAATGCTCTTTCTATTCTCTTGTTCCAATCTGTTAGGATTGTGATTGGAATACATTGTGAAGATAGACGAAGCTTCAGAGAATAAAAACGGACAACTTTGCATGGTTGGAACACAGACTAGTCGACTCATGGCCAAGAATTGTCGACTAATGAAGAATTAGTCGACGAATGGCATCTCAGGAGTCGACTAATGGCGCAAACAGAGAGTGGGTACGTCTCAATAGTCGATTGTATAGTCGACTAATGTGCAGATTAGTCGACTAATGCATCAGTATAGTCAACCAATGGTGGGTCTAGCAGTTTCATTTTCGGGTTCTTTTTTCATTTCGAGTTGGATTCGAGTTTTCTTCTTTTTTGAGGCTGTGTTGTTCGTATTGTTGGAGTTTGTATAGCAATAGGATGATCTTATGGTTTATAAATAACCCCTTGGAGGTAGCCTTCAATGTAATGAGAGAACAATGTAAAGAATAAGAGATTCACGAGAGAAGTTTTAGCCATAATGGTTCGCTATTCTAGGCGGCCATCAAAGGGCTTATAATCTTCTTAGCGAGAGGTGTGAGTGTTTCTCATTATACTCCTCAAAAGTTTAATAAAGTTTCACCCCTTCTCCCGTGAACGTACACACGATCTGTTTGATCGGAACCACGTTAAATTGTGTGTTGGCTTTTTCTACTTTGAAATATCTCATCTCTTCTTCTTGTTGCTTGACGATCCTGTCTTTTCGCTGCGCCGATCCGCAACAACTGGTATCAAAGCATCTCAGCCGTTGTTCAACAATTAGTATCAGAGTAAGGTCAACGTGAAGATGTCTGCAATAAAGTTCGCTATTCAAAAGTTCAATAGTGTAATCAAGCTCAGCAGGTGACAGATTAGGATGACCTAGAGTGGGTTGAAAAAAATATTACTCGAGAAGGAGCAAAAGCCTAAAAACATGAAGGAAGAAACTTGGCAAGAGCTGGATGAGAAAACCTTGACGGCTATTCAACTTTGTTTGGCGGACAAAGTGTTGGATGAGTTTTTTCGGAGAAAACAACATCCTCGTTGTGGGAGGGACTTCAAGATCATTATTTGAAGAAATCGTTGGGAATTGGTTGATTCTGAAGCATCGCCTCTTTTTTCTCCGCATGCATGAAGGTACACCTATCAAGTTACATTGTAAAATTTTTCTCTATTATCAATAATTTAGATAAGATAGAAGTTAAGATAGAAGATAAGGATCAAGCACTTCTATTACTGTGTTCTTTACCTTCTTCACACAAGAGCTTCAGGAAAGCTATCATCTATGGAGGCAAATCAACTATCATGATCAATGAGGTCAAGGAGTATCTGCTCAACAAGGACAAAATTGATAACCAGTTGACGGTGAGTCTCATCGCGATGATTTCGAACAAGCTCACTTTACAAAGGAGAAGAGTAATAATGGAAGCTCCACGGGTAACCCAAAACATAAAATATTGGTGTGCAACTGGTGTTATAAGAAATGGCACATTAGAGCTGGTTGTTGGACTCGCAAGAAGAAACAATAAGATGCTAATGTCATTGAACTAGCTGAAGGGGATGAAGATAAGTGTGATATTCTATCTGTTACAGACAGATCGATTGGTAACAATGATAGATAGCTAACTCTGGCTGTTCACAACATATCAGTTCCAATAGAAAGATGTTCTCCTCATACACTTCGGTTCAAGGGGAGAGGTCTTCATGAAAAATTCTGCTAAGAGTAAGGTGATTAGCGAACGAACAATCCATTTTCGTTCTCATGATGGATGCATCACTACACTTCAAGGTGTTCATCATGCTTTCGAATCAAGGTACAATCTTATCTTTCTTGGAGTCCTGCATGGAGAAGGTTCAATTTCAGTTCTGAAGGTGATCTTATGAAAATTTTCAAAGATACCCAAGTGAAGTTTCATGCCGAGCATGTCGGCAATGGTGCGAAATTCGGAGATTACAGTTATCCTCAGTTTCAAGATTGAAGGTTGTGGAACAATCAGAGACTACGATGGTTTAGAGCTCATATGTTCAGTTTTACTCTGAAGGCAGATTGGGACTAGGCGGTGCTGGCGCACAACAAGAAAGTTCAGATTATTACTCCTGTGTTGGAGAAAATTCTCATAAATCCTGCATGGATCAAAGAGATTGTTGGGTGATCAAGTTCAGGTCGGGCCTGAACTTGTTAAATCTAATCAAGTTGTGAACCCCATGAGGGGTTATGAAGGAGTGAGATGGAGATGAAATCAAGAATTGTTCAATTAAGTATTAATGTGAGCACATGAAGTATAGTGGCTATTCTCGGACTTGGACGTATTAAGTCAAGGTGGAGTGTGTTAGGATTGTGACCGGAATACATCATGAAGATAGATGAAGCTTCAGAGATCAAGAACGGACAGCTTTGCATAGTTGGTGCACAGGCTAGTCGACTATGGCAAAGGGTAATTGAATAATGAAGAATTAGTTGACTAATGGTCTCAGGAGTCGATTAATGACGCAAACAAAGAGTGAGTACATCTCAGTAGTCGACTGATGTGCAGATTAGTCAACTAATACATCAGATTAGTAGACTATTTTAAACTTTATTAGAAATTTGGATTTCAACAAGAAGCACCTACTGATCACAGAATTTGAGTTCTTATTTTATGTTCACTCCTCTTGAACTTATGTATCTGAATTTTATTGTTTTAGTTTGTTGTTACTAACTGATATTCTCGGTTGAATATATAGTATAGGTGTTGTTGTATTGTGCCAGTCAACTTCTAGTTCATTTCACTATTCTATCAGCCTGACTGGCATCTACCAAAATAATTTATTCTTGAAAAATTTCGAATTAGGCCTTAATTATTTTAAAACCCTATTCACCTCCCTAGGGCTCAACATTCATTTTGGTAATAATCAGTTAAGATTTGATTTAAAGATAATAACCAAAAGAGAGAGAGAGAGAGAGGGTATTTAGGTTTTTGTTTAGGACATGATTTAGATGTAACATGTTAGGGTATGATTTAAGTGCTGGAATACAAAAGAGGGATAAAAATTTAGTTCTAGATTTTATATTATAGGTTAGGATTTGATTTGAGAATACAACAATAGAAAAGCAGGGAATAGAATAAAACTTGATTGGATATGTGGAATTCTTGATTAAATTAATACATTGAAAATGAAGAATACGAGGGTAAGAGGGTAACGAAGTTGAAATAGTGGGTATAAATATATTTTGAGTTGTATAACTATAGGGGTGCAAAATGGGCCGGCCCGACCCGCCAACCTGCAGGGACCCGGCCGGTGACCCGAACCTAGAAAGAAGTTGAAATGGTGGGCATAAACCTATTTTGAGTTGTATACCTATAAGGAGTGGGAAACGGGATGGCCCGACCCGCCAACCCACAGAGGCCCCGCCCGAGTTGGCGCTAGCACGACCGACCCCGGCCTGCTCCATTCTACGGGGCGTGCCCGGGTGGGCATATCGCTAGCCACGGCACGGGCGGGCCGGGCCACACCCGAGCCCGTTCCGGGCCCAAGTTGAACCCGTGCCGCGCCCGGGCCTGTCTAGCCCGCCAACGGCTACTCTTTTAGCCGTTGGGGTTCTGGGGTGGGGGTATTTTGCAATTTTTTTGCAAACCCCAAAGGCTATATGAAAGGAAAATTTAGCCATTGGGGTATTTGTAATTTTTTTTACAAATAGCCCCCAATGGATATATTTGCAATTTTTTTAAATAGTCTGATCGGCCCATACCCAATGGATATATTTGCAATTTTTTTAAATAGTCTGGTTGGCCCGAGTCTGGGCCGGCCCAGACCAGGCAGGTCGCCGGGACTGAGTCCCCCAGAGGGGAAACTGGCTCGGGCCGCTCGTTAAATTGAAATCAGCTAGAGGGAGGGTGAATAGGTGATGGATATAAGAATAAAGCAATTATGAGAATCAATGCGGAATTAAATAAACTAGTTAACAACAATATATCAATCAATTGAGCAAGTGTATAGCAATAGCAAATAGAGAGTTGAGTTGAGAGAAAAATTCCAAACACAAACACAAGAATATATTTCGAGGTTTGAGTCACCTGCTATATGTCCCCGCCTTTACTGCAATGAAGGATTTTCACTATACTTCACCCTCATACAACCAATATTCTGATTCCGCAAAGATCCGAAGCAATAACTCAAGCCCGTAAGCTCTACCGAGACCACAATCTCTACAAACATCACAATACAAGATGTAGGTGATCTTTTCAAGACCACAAAAGCTCAACAACACAATCCTATAATCTTGCACAGAGAATGAAAGCTCCAAGATTGTGTGAGTGAGGAAACCTTGTAAATGATTTGAAGTGTAAGCTCAAAAACAATGAGAAATTTGAATTTTAAGGGTCTAAACTTGAAAACTCTTTTATATCTTGATATTTAACTTGTAAAATTGTATTAAGGGATTTTCTAAAGTGCCCCTATTTATAGAAGACAAAAAATAGACATTGAAAATTCAAAATAGTTGTTTAGAGATAATCTAAAAAAATCTAAATTAAAATATTATCGTTAAAGACAAAATCCTGAATTTTGCATAGTGGTCGATCGACCGGGAGGTCGACCGGCAACGGATAGAAAAAGAGCTGCTAGAGTATTCGGTCGACCGCACAATCGACTGAGCTCAAGCAGAGAACTCTATATCTCTGTCGGTCGACCGGTCAGTCGACAAATAGAAAGTCTTGTTAAATCTGTGGTCGATCGGTCGGTTGACTGACATGCATATCTTGGATACGTGCACAAGCCTGTGCATATTCGTCGACCGGCAGAGCTAGCTCTGTTGACGGTCGACCGAGCGGTTAACCGACACAATCAAAATCTCATACATTTTGTATTTTAAATTTTTTAAAAAATCTTTTAAAATACTTTGTAAAATCTTGGAAAAATAAATTTATACAAATTCTTTTTAACAAGTACATGTGATCAAGAATCATCGTGACTTGTAAACTTTGAAACTTCTTTTTGCAATAACAAAGGACTTTTTGAAATAAATCTTTTCAAGATCGTTTTTCTCAAAAATGAATTTCTACAAAACGAAATTCAATACTAAAAATATTTTCAATTTATGCAAGAAAACTTGGTATCAATTTTGTGTGTTGTATTTCAATGAGCCTTCCAAAACTCTAAACAAGATTTTAACAAAACTAAATCTTACATATATGAATTTTTCTATTCTTTTAGAATGCTTCAATGCATCCAAACTTGATTCCTCGAGCTTAACTCTCTCTTGAGTACATGGTGTGTTCTTTGAATTTGAGCTCTTGAATCAATATTTGTTAGCTTCAATCTTGACTTTGAGTCTTTTGTTGAATCTATACAAACAAATTATGATCTTGTTAAACCTGTAAATTAAACAATAAAAAGATCATTGATATAATAACTACATGAGTAATCATCATCAAAATTAGAGTGATGAACTTTTGGGTCAACAATATCTTCTTTTCTTATGATGAAAAAACTCATGGAGTTATTCAAAAACAATAATGGAGAGAGCTTCTTATAAAACTCCCCTGAAGATATGCATGAAGATATATCAATGCAGTTCATTTGCAGTATATACAGATATATCAATTTACAGCTCTATGATGCATACAATAGATAAGCAATTTAAGAATAGTATGCAAAAATAGGCCACCATCCATCCAAACCATCCACCTCCAAAAACATGTTACCACAAAGAGGTATTAAAAACACACGAGAAACTACACATAACATTATCCAAAACATAATCATAGAGTATGTTTACAAACCATCAATCAATGCATAATCCAAAGTCATAGAGTTAAACAAGGAGTTATACATGCCAAGTGTTTCTGAAACAAAAGTACATAAAATAGATAAAAGATAAACAACTCCTAGGATCTCCCAAGGCTTCTAGCTCCAATACTTCTCCCCTTTTTTGTCAACATCAAAAAGGTGGGATCAATTGTAACGCCCCGATCCCACGGATACGGAGACGTTATGGCGACGTACATACGCAAGGCGGAAAACCCCACGTACGTACGCTAAGCCTCTGTACAGTAAATAATCTCCATATATACCTGAGTTCCAGCATGAAATAAGTACAAGAATACCTGCAGAAATAGGTCAGCGATCATAACAGATATAACAAATAGGGACAAATAAGATAACGGAAATAAAGCACCAAGATACCTAGGCATAGTCCCGATGAGGAAGCTCCGATGTGACCCCAAGGCATTCTCTGAAGCTACGATAACTCGGATCTCCAATCTGGGCATACAAACCCAGGGTCGTCAGAAAGCGACCTAGTGAGTGGTAAAATGAAGGAGGCAGTAATATATACAATAGTACTACATACACTACAACCATGATACTAATATATAATATAATACAAGATGTGATAATAGTGATATCATATAATACGCATATACGAAACAGTACAAATATATATAAACATGTTTTATTGTAATACCATCTCTACCTAGCCGGTTATCATCAGGTCATATCTATAGTCGTGTCCAGTTTATATAATAACTAATGTTGTCTAGTGGTGACGTAATAGACATGAACATGATAGTGGTGACGTGATAGAGGTGAACATGCAGATGAGCATATGTCTGCAACAATAAAATATATACAATGCAGAACATGCATAGTATGCCACTACATACAGTGTAACATATACCAGGTAATGTAACAAAGTATACATGTGCATGAGTAGTAGGGCACTAAAGAAAGTGTAACAGGAAACAGAAACAATAGCAATGTATACATGTCACATGATAGCAGATAAATGATCAGGAACAGTAACAAGTACAACTAAACATGTAGCAGGCAGGTCATGTCAAAGTCATGTCATTTATACAATAGTAGCGATCAGTACCACCTGATATTTTAATCACTCTCTTCTAGTGTCCCATACCACTGGCAGTTCATACTGGAGCCCGCACTCCAGTCGAACCCATCCAGACATGGCCTACGGGTACCATTATCCAAACGAGAGAGTAACTAAATAACAAGTGTTCCCGACGTCCACTATTGTGTATACTGTTTTATTATGTTAATTGGAAACCAATGGTCGAGGAGTTCTTATCGGGTGGGTGTATCCCGTGCATACCCGGGACAACGGCCTTAAACAGATCCCTGGCTGCTGAAACCAGGGCCAGCCCGCTAAGGCTGTAACATGTAACATGAACTCAATGAGCTAAAACAATAACGGGAAACTGGAGCTCATGAGCAACAGATGGTAGCCAGCACTACCCGGTCCCCTGCAGTGGGACCTCAATATGGATCCAGTACATCCACCCGATATGATCTAGTCAACCGTCAAGTCTCCCCCATACCCAAGTTATCATTATTATCTGATGTCAAGTATACAGTGTAACAAGAACACATACAGTACATGATACGGGTAACATGATAACTGGACCAGAGTTCTGTTGATAGCATAGAACAATATAACGGAAAACAGGAACAATATAACATGAACAATATAACGGGAACAATATTCCACATATCGCATATCAACAGCTCTCAGGTCCAGTAACGGGAATATCCATATCATTGTAACAGGAATCAATCATATAACATGAATACGGGAACATGGAATAATAATACATGTAATATGAACGGGGAATCATATGACAAAAATAGAGAAACCATACATGCATTGGTAACAGGGTTATGGAAATATGACATACATGTGTAACAGTGATATGTAAACATGACATACAGGTGTAACGGTAATATGTAAACATGACATGCAGGTGTAACAGTAATATGTAGACATGACATAATATGAAATGCGGTAGTCCGTGCATTGGTCTATCTGTGTACTAGTGGAAGATATATGTGTAGCAAGAATCCGTGTCATATCTATATGTGATAGTGGTCAAAATAGTGGTCAGTGTATCATACCATATTCAGTGAACTACGGTATCCGTGTAAGGAGGATATCAGTGCATGTACTAATGGTGTCTAGCAGTCATGTCTAGTGACAGTGTAGTGTCGTCAAGTATCGTGAATCAGTATACATGTGACGAGAGTTATCTAACTGTGAGCTACTACATGAAGTGATCGTATCCACTAATCTGGTGACCTAGTGGTCCGTGGGTCAGTGGCGGTATAGTCATGATATCTGTGTCCGAGTTGTCTATGCTCGTATGTATTGGTCCGATAATTACTTCCTTGTCTTTATTTTATATCAGGACATACCTAACAAGATTCTATGTTATTCCTATTACAGTAACTGTCCGATCATGACCGGTGAGTAATTAATAATTACCGTATTTTATCCAGAATCAGGATATATCAATCAATGTTACTACACATGATAAAATATAATTTATAAAAGAAAAACACTCACAAACTGGCCATAGGATTGTAGCTCTCTTTCCCACGATCGCAACGGATCCAGAATCGCCCGAAACGGAGTCCGGATGCTCCCGATATCGCTTAAATACTAAATCATAACAAATAGGGTTAAATATGTAATAAAAATATTTAAATGCAAATAAGAAATATTAGCAGGGGGTTTTCTGTAAAATTACCTTTATTGGGTTTCGGATGCGGGTTTGGCTCTTAACGGGTCGGATCCAGATCCACAACCCAAACCTATAATTTTAAGTTAAATGGATATTTGGGTTAACGGGTCGGGTTTATTGGGTATTGGGTTTCGAATCAACCAATAGGATTATGGTGGGTTCGGGTGTGAACCCGGACCCAACAACACACACACTCACCCACACACACCCACACACACCCAGCACACCCACCCACACTCACTCACACACACAGCACACACCCACCCACACACACAAACACACAGCACACACACTTCACACACCCACTCACACACGCACATCACACACCCACACACACAGTACACACACACCACACCACACACAACACACACACACCACACCACACACCCAACAGCAAACACACACACACACCCTCACTCACTCACTCACAGCACACAGCAGCAGCAGCAGCGCTGCTGCTGCTGCTGCGCGCGCTGCCGCCGGCCAGCCCAGCTGGCCGGCGGCCAACAGAACCCGCCGGCGGCGGGTCTAGCCGCCGGCGGCGGTCGATGCAAGGGAGAGAAAAAGAAGAGGGGGAAAGAGAGAGAGAGAGAAAAAGAAAAGAATAGGAAGAAGAAGAAGAAGCAGGTGGTGGTGGTGGGGGTGGTTGCCGCCGTGGTTGGGCGGTCTGGCCGGACAGCGGGCGCGACGCTGGCCTCGCCGGAGGTGGCCCTGGCCTGGTCGTCGATCTGCTGGAGAGGGAGTAGAGAGAGAGAGAGAGGGTTAATTAGAAAAGTCATTAGAACTAATTAGAGAGAGGGAGAGAGAAATTGGAGAGAATTAGAGAGAGAGTGTGTGTTAAGGGAGAGAGAGAGGGGGAGGATTTATCGCAGGGGGAAGGCGGTGGGTTTGATTGAAAGAGGCGGTGGGGGATTTCTCTGGAGGATTGGAGAAGAGGAAAGAAAAAGAAAGAAAAATATAATGAATTTAAATAATTAATTTAATAGGGTCAAATTTTGACTAGCTCCGAACGATGCCCAAAAATTACAGAAAATAGAGAATATTATCCTGAGACTTAAGATGAAGACGGTTTGCAGAAACTCAATCCGGTTTGCCAATTAAAAATCCCGGAGTGTCTCGCCGATACTGGCGACACGGTTTGGCCGGATTTTCGATAAATTCGGGAAAATGCCCAAAAATACCCTAAGGTAGATAATATGATTCTAAGACACATGGTGAAAGCGGATTCTCAAAATTCTACACCGTTTGTGAAAGAAAAATCGTAAGGCCGGTTATCGGTATCGGTCGACACTGACAACGGAGATTTTCCAAAATAATCCAGAAAAATTCCAAAAAATTCTGAAAAATCTAAATTATTAGAAAATGATTTTTAAAACTGAAATTAACTCAATCGGACTACCACGGAGGTCAAATCAATTTTGTACGCCGTATCGCGTACCGATACGGTCATACGTACACAGGGGATCAGGGGGTTACATTTCTCCCCACCTTACAAAAATTGCGTCCTCGCAATTTCTATTCAGGTGTGAGAACAAGATTTCCAACCCCAAAGTCTAAAGGTGACGGGTCCACGACACTTCCGCTGCGCACTCTGCTATCTAGAAGGAACCCGAGATGGAGAAATATGATAGTGAACGGATTGGAAGCAACAAGAGACAAAGAAAATGAGAAGGGAATCGGATATTCTGGTTGACAACTGTACAGAAGGTATACAAAAGAGTCAAGGAATGACTTGTCAAGGTCATGGTATTCTTGTACTCGTTGTTGGAACCCCAAATTCAGATACGGACAAGTTAATCTGAACCTGATTGTACTGATGGTAAGAGCCCGAGGATTGACCCAGGTGGTTACCCACACCAGGTGTGAACCTAAGCTCTGATACCACTATGTAACGCCCCGATCCCAAGGATACGGAGACGTTATGGCGACGTACATACGCAAGGCGGAAAACCCCACGTACGTACGCTAAGCCTCTGTACAGTAAATAATCTCCATATATACCTGAGTTCCAGCATGAAATAAGTACAAGAATACCTGCAGAAATAGGTCAGCGATCATAACAGATATAACAAATAGGGACAAATAAGATAACGGAAATAAAGCACCAAGATACCTAGGCATAGTCCCGATGAGGAAGCTCCGATGTGACCCCAAGGCATTCTCTGAAGCTACGGTAACTCGGATCTCCAATCTGGGCATACAAACCCAGGGTCGTCAGAAAGCGACCTAGTGAGTGGTAAAATGAAGGAGGCAGTAATATATACAATAGTACTACATACACTACAACCATGATACTAATATATAATATAATACAAGATGTGATAATAGTGATACCATATAATACGCATATACGAAACAGTACAAATATATATAAACATGTTTTATTGTAATACCATCTCTACCTAGCCGGTTATCATCAGGTCATATCTATAGTCGTGTCCAGTTTATATAATAACTAATGTTGTCTAGTGGTGACGTAATAGACATGAACATGATAGTGGTGACGTGATAGAGGTGAACATGCAGATGAGCATATGTCTGCAACAATAAAATATATGCAATGCAGAACATGCATAGTATGCCACTACATACAGTGTAACATATATCAGGTAATGTAACAAAGTATACATGTGCATGAGTAGTAGGGCACTAAAGAAAGTGTAACAGGAAACAGAAACAATAGCAATGTATACATGTCACATGATAGCAGATAAATGATCAGGAACAGTAACAAGTACAACTAAACATGTAGCAGGCAGGTCATGTCAAAGTCATGTCATTTATACAATAGTAGCGATCAGTACCACCTGATATTTTAATCACTCTCTTCCAGTGTCCCATACCACTGACAGTTCATACTGGAGCCCGCACTCCAGTCGAACCCATCCGGACATGGCCTACGGGTACCATTATCCAAACGAGAGAGTAACTAAATAACAAGTGTTCCCGACGTCCACTATTGTGTATACTGTTTTATTATGTTAATTGGAAACCAATGGTCGAGGAGTTCTTATCGGGTGGGTGTATCCCGTGCATACCCGGGACAACGGCCTTAAACAGATCCCTGGCTGCTGAAACCAGGGCCAGCCCGCTAAGGCTGTAACATGTAACATGAACTCAATGAGCTAAAACAATAACGGGAAACAGGAGCTCATGAGCAACAGATGGTAGCCAGCACTACCCGGTCCCCTGCAGTGGGACCTCAATATGGATCCAGTACATCCACCCGATATGATCTAGTCAACCGTCAAGTCTCCCCCATACCCAAGTTATCATTATTATCTGATGTCAAGTATACAGTGTAACAAGAACACATACAGTACATGATACGGGTAACATGATAACTGGACCAGAGTTCTGTTGATAGCATAGAACAATATAATGGAAAACAAGAACAATATAACATGAACAATATAACGGGAACAATATTCCACATATCGCATATCAACAGCTCTCAGGTCCAGTAACGGGAATATCCATATCATTGTAATAGGAATCAATCATATAACATGAATACGGGAACATGGAATAATAATACATGTAATATGAACGGGGAATCATATGACAAAAATAGAGAAACCATACATGCATTGGTAACAGGGTTATGGAAATATGACATACATGTGTAACAGTGATATATAAACATGACATACAGGTGTAACGGTAATATGTAAACATGACATGCAGGTATAACAGTAATATGTAGACATGACATAATATGAAATGCGGTAGTCCGTGCATTGGTCTATCTGTGTACTAGTGGAAGATATATGTGTAGCAAGAATCCGTGTCATATCTATATGTGATAGTGGTCAAAATAGTGGTCAGTGTATCATACCATATTCAGTGAACTACGGTATCCGTGTAAGGAGGATATCAGTGCATGTACTAATGGTGTCTAGCAGTCATGTCTAGTGACAGTGTAGTGTCGTCAAGTATCGTGAATCAGTATACATGTGACGAGAGTTATCTAACTGTGAGCTACTACATGAAGTGATCGTATCCACTAATCTGGTGACCTAGTGGTCCGTGGGTCAGTGGCGGTATAGTCATGATATCTGTGTCCGAGTTGTCTATGCTCGTATGTATTGGTCCGATAATTACTTCCTTGTCTTTATTTTATATCAGGACATACCTAACAAGATTCTATGTTATTCCTATTACAGTAACTGTCCGATCATGACCGGTGAGTAATTAATAATTACCGTATTTTATCCAGAATCAGGATATATCAATCAATGTTACTACACATGATAAAATATAATTTATAAAAGAAAAACACTCACAAACTGGCCATAGGATTGTAGCTCTCTTTCCCACGATCGCAACGGATCCAGAATCGCCCGAAACGGAGTCCGGATGCTCCCGATATCGCTTGAATACTAAATCATAACAAATAGGGTTAAATATGTAATAAAAATATTTAAATGCAAATAAGAAATATTAGCAGGAGGTTTTCTGTAAAATTACCTTTATTGGGTTTCGGATGCGGGTTTGGCTCTTAACGGGTCGGATCCAGATCCACAACCCAAACCTATAATTTTAAGTTAAATGGATATTTGGGTTAACGGGTCGGGTTTATTGGGTATTGGGTTTCGAATCAACCAATAGGATTATGGTGGGTTCGGGTGTGAACCCGGACCCAACAACACACACACTCACCCACACACACCCAGCACACCCACCCACACTCACTCACACACACAGCACACACCCACCCACACACACAAACACACAGCACACACACTTCACACACCCACTCACACACGCACAGCACACACCCACACACACAGTACACACACACCACTCCACACACAACACACACACACCACACCACACACCCAACAGCAAACACACACACACACCCTCACTCACTCACTCACAGCACACAGCAGCAGCAGCGCTGCTGCTGCTGCTGCTGCTGCGCGCGCTGCCGCCGGCCAGCCCAGCTGGCCGGCGGCCAACAGAACCCGCCGGCGGCGGGTCTAGCCGCCGGCGGCGGTCGATGCAAGGGAGAGAAAAAGAAGAGGGGGAAAGAGAGAGAGAGAGAAAAAGAAAAGAATAGGAAGAAGAAGAAGAAGCAGGTGGTGGTGGTGGGGGTGGTTGCCGCCGTGGTTGGGCGGTCTGGCCGGACAGCGGGCGCGACGCTGGCCTCGCCGGAGGTGGCCCTGGCCTGGTCGTCGATCTGCTGGAGAGGGAGTAGAGAGAGAGAGAGAGGGTTAATTAGAAAAGTCATTAGAACTAATTAGAGAGAGGGAGAGAGAAATTGGAGAGAATTAGAGAGAGAGAGTGTGTGTTAAGGGAGAGAGAGAGGGGGAGGATTTATCGCAGGGGGAAGGCGGTGGGATTGATTGAAAGAGGCGGTGGGGGATTTCTCTGGAGGATTGGAGAAGAGGAAAGAAAAAGAAAGAAAAATATAATGAATTTAAATAATTAATTTAATAGGGTCAAATTTTGACTAGCTCCGAATGATGCCCAAAAATTACAGAAAATAGAGAATATTATCCTGAGACTTAAGATGAAGACGGTTTGCAGAAACTCAATCCGGTTTGCCAATTAAAAATCCCGGAGTGTCTCGCCGATACGGGCGACACCGGTTTGGCCGGATTTTCGATAAATTCGGGAAAATGCCCAAAAACACCCTAAGGTAGATAATATGATTCTAAGACACATGGTGAAAGCGGATTCTCAAAATTCTACACCGTTTGTGAAAGAAAAATCGTAAGGCCGGTTATCGGTATCGGTCGCACCGACAACGGAGATTTTCCAAAATAATCCAGAAAAATTTCAAAAAATCCTGAAAAATCTAAAATATTAGAAAATGATTTTTAAAACTGAAATTAACTCAATCGGACTACCACGGAGGTCAAATCAATTTTGTACGCTGTATCGCGTACCGATACGGTCATACGTACACAGGGGATCAGGGGGTTACATCAATCCTCCTTCTCCATGAAGTCGATGTCAGGTGCGAAGAGAGGATCATCTGGAGGATTAACGACTGGTCAATATACACCCATTGGCTCAGTATTAAAAGTCATCTAGGGGTGAATAGGTGATAGCTAATCAAAATGCCTAAATGCAACAATTAAAAATAGTAACTAAAATGGCCAACTCAAAAACAAAAAGTGAAGTCGAATTTCCAATTAAGGGGTCTAAAACTTCTCCTCTTAATTTCTCTTGAACAAGAGTTAAGATACACAATTGTCTTCTTGCTCAAATGAAGAAAGCCGACAAATATGAATAATATAAGCAATATAGAGCAAGTAAAATGTATGAACAACATAGAGCAATAAAAGCAAGTATGAATTATGTAGAGCAAGTAGAGTAGGAGCAAGAGTAAGAGAAATGACAATCGCAAATACAAAAAATCTGTTTCGAGATTCGAGCAACTTGCTCTACGTCCTCGCCTTCACCGCATGAAAGATTTCCACTATCCACCAAGGATTTTCACAAAGGACTCGATACAACAGTCTACACAGGACCGGAAGTTCCAATTTCGATCTTCAAACCTCCACACAATAGGTGAGCACAAAGCTAATGAAGAATACAAGCACTTGGTGACCACAAAGATCATAAACTCTCTCTTTACAACTTTCTAGAATTTAGAGATGAAATTTGAGGCTCAAGAAGCCTGTGTGAGAGAAAAAATAGTTGAAAAAGAATGAATTTGAGAGCTTAAAACTTTTAGAAATTGATTTGAAATGAATGCTTTTTGAAACTTGAAACTTTGAAAATCTTCAAATAATTGAAAAAATTTCTCTTGATTTTTCATGATCACTCTTGATAATAATTGATATGAAACTCTCTCCAATGACTATTATTTATAGGCAATAAGTAAATATTATTAGAGAATTAATCTGGGCATAAAACAGTTGCTAAAACTTTAATAAAGTGAAAAATGACTGTTTGGGAAAAGACAAAATCAGTTTAAATTAAAAACTAGCCGTTTTGCCCACTATGGTAGTCTGGTGGTCGACCAGCCACGACTATTCAAAGTAGCCATTTCCAGGAGAACTAAAGCGGTTGACCAGCCGATCGACCGACCCCAACGGCTAAGTGAATTTCAGAGTATCAGTCGGTCGAACGATCAGCTGAATCCCTGTGCACAAATACATTAGTGTTTGTATGCACATTCGATCAACAGCTCGGTCGACCGATATCTGTGCAGAACTCATTGCATACTCGGGTGGTCGACAAAAATCCCAAAATTTTTGTTTTTAAATATCTATCTAATTTTTGAAATAATATATATATATATGTTTAAAAATAATTTGGCAATGATTAAAACTATGAAATATATGTAAACATTTAAAGATAAAAATCATGAAGAATAGATCAAAAACATGTATAGATAAACTAGTTGAAAAACTAGTTACTTTGAAAAATCTTTTTGTGTGTGTGAGACTTCTTAAGCATCAATATAACACTCTAAATTTAAACAATCCAATTTCTTACAAGAGTTGCACTATCTTCAAGTCTTCTTCAAGGGGACTTTTAAAAAATCCATGCTTTGATCTTCCGAGCGTGAATCCCATGCTTGAATCAACTTGAACACTTCAATACATTCCTTTTAAGAAAGAATAAAATGTGATTTTAATCCTTGTAATCTCAAAAACACTTGAACTTGATTAGTACCTCATAACCACATGAGTTTTGTAATCATCAAAATATAAATAGTAATTGTACCTTTGGGCCAACAGTGCAATCCAATGATCAAAGGGAGGGCCTGCAGATGGTAGAGGATGAGAATAGCCATAGGGCATAAGAATGGCCACTCATTCTTGGAATAAGTGAAATCATTGCACTTTTAAAGACATAGAATAGCCGAGCACATGTGAGCAATATCATTCCGAAATTCTGCTTGATTAGCAAGAATCTTTTCGGAGGAAGTGGAGAAATTGAGCTCTAGAGAGTTTACCTTATCCATCAAAGCAGTGAGTTGGATAGAGGAAGACGAACCAGAGTCAAAATGTTGGAGGAGGTTGTGCCTGAGGGACATGGGCGTTCTCACGAGCTCTTACTTGCGTCCTTTTTGTAAATCACTTAGAGGGGGATGAATAAGTGATGATGACAAATAATACAGAATTAAAAAATTACTTGCTAGCAACCTAGCAAATATCAATCACAACTAAAAAATACTTGAAAATAAGTAAACAATATTAGAGTGCAAGTAATTAAAGAGAGAGAGTAGAGTGAAGGGAGAAAGGGTAAGCAATCGTAAACACAATGATTTATTTCGAGGTTCAAGCCACTGCTCTACGTCCCCGCCTTCAACACTATGAAGGGTTTTCCACTATAACCGATCTCACTAGATCGTCAACCGTTACAAGTTCTCACTAGAACTCAATGGACTCACATGTTCGCTCTCGCGGTGCCACAACACCAACACGGAGCTCACTAGCTCACTTGAGGCCGCAATCTGTACAACTTCTCAATAGAAAGAAAACGGTGATCTACACTTGATCACAAATGGCTCACAAACACAATCCTATAACCAAGATGAGAAATTAAAACTCTCTGAAAATAGTTTGTAGAGATGTAGAGGGAGGGCTCAAAATAAAAACAAGAGTTTGAAATTTTGGCTCAAAAAGAAATCTTTTATGAAAAAGCTAACACTTGTAAAAACTTGATTTAAGCTTTAGAAATCTTGTTTTTGAGTTTTTCCATAGTTCCACTATTTATAGGGGATAAAAAAATGAGTAAAAAACCCAAAGAGCATTTGGAAAAAAATCCAGAAAAAGACAAAACAGAATATAGTCGTTGAGAAAAGTTACAGAAGAAAAGTCTTCTGTCGGTCGACCGGCCAGTCGACTGCCAACGGTCAGATTTTTGACCGTTGGGGATAGCGGTCGACCGGACGGTCGACCGTAGTTTCCAACCAGGGAGCCAAACTCACTTATCGGTCGACTGGGCCGGTCGACCGGATCCAATCGAGAGCAAAGCTCTTGCAGTCGGTCGACCGCCTGGTCGACCGGAGTGCACAAATGCATTTTGGTGCATGTCAGTCGACCGCTCGGTCGACCGACGGAGCAATTTGCTCTGCCTACGGTCAACTAATCGATCGACCGACAATGGGCAAAAGGCAGGTTATGGAAATCTTTTTGAAACCATTCTTTTCCTGATAAGATTACTTTTGATTTTTTAACACAAAATAGAGTTCTAGGGACTTGAAGAACCAGTGTGTGATCATGGATCAACACAAAATAAAGTTAGAATCATACTTTGTAAAAAGTACTTTTCTAAATCGAAAACCTGATTTTTTCGAAACATGTTTTTTCGAAACTCGATTTTGAAAACGATAAAGAGTATAATTATAAACTCTCATTAAAAACATAAAAGAGTATGAAATGTGTGTGTGTGTGTGTGTGTCAATCCCAAAAGCTATCAACCTATATCATCTTGGTTTTAACAAATGACTATAAATCCTATCTAAAATACAAAACGTAAAAATACAAATATTGAAATAGTCTTCTCTAGTATACTTGATCCTTGAGCTCTTCTATGTGCTTAGGCTCTGGGATCTACATCTTCTTGGCTTCCAAATATGTGAGTCTTATGATGGAGCCAAAATGCAACAAATAATTAACCTGAAATTTTGTTAAACAAAATTATTAAAAATATAACTACATATGTATTGTTATCATCAAAACTAGGGCTAATGACCTTTGGGCCAACAATCTCCCCTTTTTTATGATGACAAAACACATAGAGTTATCACAGATAACTTGGGACGAGACTTCAAGCGAAGCTCCTCCTAAACACATGCATATATCAAAATGTGACATAAAAGTTAAATGCATCAATAAAAGCATATGAATAGGATATGTCAATCAAGCTCTATGCATACTAAGAATACAGAATTACAACGGTGTATGCACAAACAATTTTCTCCAACCAGCCAATAATCTCCAACCTCCAAAACAAGTGGTAGATGGTTGGTTTATAAAGGAAATACTAAAAATACAAATATACCACATAACACACACAGAGAAGATATGTATCAAACAGATCAACAGAAATAAAGAGATATAAAGACAATAGAGATATTATAAAATAAATTTGTCCATCCAGAGGTTCATGTCAACCTTAAAGCAAGTTACATACCACAAATAAGTACTGCAACGTAAAAACACATATCCACCAAATACTACACGTCCACCAAATACTACATGTCCACAAATAAAAAGTACATGGATAAAAACTCAAATAAAGACAAAAACAAAAACACCCAGGATAACTCCCAAAGATAACTCCATAAAATCTCTCTCCCCCCTTTGTCGTCAACAAAAGGGGTCAATTCTCCTGAAAGTCAAGATCTTCTGGAGGAGCCGGTACCTCAGAAGGCGCTGGAGGAGGTACCCATGTATCAAACGGAGGACCTGATGTAGGAAGGAGCTGCAAGTGGCCTCTCGAAAGTGGAACAGGCCAAGCATTCCTACTGTAGGTCTCGTCGACACAGGTCTAGAGATAGCGAATAGAGGCGCAGATATACTGCAAATCATTGTCAACTCTTTGCTCCATCCTCTGAAAATTTGCAGACATCTTCATGTCATGCTCCTGAAGCTGAGCAGAAAGGGCCGATTATGGAACAAAAGATGCAGAAGAAGCTGAGAAGGATCCAAGAACAACAATAGGAATGATAGGAGGGGTCTGAGGAGAAGGAACACGCTCCCTAACACACATCCTCTTTAGAAGAGTGTTGTTGATGTCAACTGACGATCGATGGACCGTTCAGTGGAGAGATCAAATTTTAGTTGCTTTAGGAGGCCGGTAATGAGCATCCCAAATGGCAAGTGCCGGTTTGGGATCAGGAGATGCTCGGAAGCCATGTAATCGATGATGAGTTTTGAAATATTAACTCTAATGTCTTTCAGAAGGTAATAGATCAAGAGGGGAGCAGAACCTCGTGCATGACTATATTCTCCTGATTTTGGCAGGAGATTATAGAACATGATTTTGGTTAGGACTTGAGCGGTGAGAGTATGGAATTTCACCTCCTCATGCCTAACTAAAGCGGAGTTATCATTATCGTGAAGCAAAAGAGATGCGGTGAGGGCAGATTCATTGTCAGGATAATCATACTCATGAGGATCAACATTATAAATATCTACACCCTCACAGGAGAGGTGTAGCAGATGGGCAAATCGATCTAGAGAAATATTTATGTTCTTACTCAGAAACCTAGATCTGACGTGATTGTTTTGAAATGTCAGATTAGAGTAAAAGTAGTGTACAAGCTCAGGATAGACAGGTTCTTTAATAGTAACAAGATGTTCAAGAGAGCTTGTGTTCAAGATGGTAGCTAGATTCAGGTGCTCAAAATCAGCGAGCACCACGGTTCTACCAGAGATAACATGTTTGTTATAAATTATAGAAAATCTATAAGAGGCATTTTGAGAAATGAAAGGGTTGGAGGATGATTCAAGTTGTTTACCCTTCTCAGATCTAGCCCTTTTTAACATTTTGGAGATGACAAATAAAGATTTGACACGAAATATAGAAAGATTTACTAGAAAAATTATGAATTCAAGAAGATTTAGAGAGATGAGAGGTTATACCTTGAGAACAAAAAAAATCTCCTTGAAAACAACAGCTCTGAAATGTTAAGAGAAATCCAACCAATTTTTAGGATTTGATTTTGGAATAGAGGTGATTTGGGAGGATAGAGTGAAAGGGGGTGAGAGAAAATAGGGTGGAAGAAAAGAGAGTGATGGTGGAGGAACAAAGAATGAAAGAAATTTGGGTTTTTAGGGTTTTAAAAACGGGTAAACCACAGCCAGACCTGACTCACGGTCGACCGTCCGGTCATCCGGGGTGTAACTGAGAGCAATCTTGGTTACAGTCGGTCGACCGGTTTGACGACCGGTTTTAGGCCAATTTGTTTTTTTGTATACCAGGCTCCTTCGGTCGACCGCCCGATCGACCGAAATTATGCCAGGTCAACTCGGTCGACCGAGACAGCCCTAAAACAGTTTTAAAAAAATAGGATATTAGGGCTTTTGAGGAATTATTTTTACTTGTATATTTTTACACATAAAACAGGGAAATAATACCCGAAATCTTATAGGCATGAATTTTTTTTATTTTATTGTTGTTATATTAACAATATATTTTTCAACAATTAACTCATATATAAAGCTATTAAAACAAGATATTGAAGCCGAATACCCTTTACGGGTTCTGAACTTCTCTTCGTCATTCTTCTAGATAAGAGTTGAGGCGCGAAATTGCTATCTTGATTTATTCCTTAAATATGATTTAAATACAATACCCAAACACAAGATAGATATATTGACAATATATACACACACACATATAACCAAAGATATCTATCAACCAAGTGAGTAAGGAAAAATACTCTTCATAAAGGCAAGCAAATCATGGGCTAGTAAAGAATAAAAGCAAAGTTAATAAACTAGCTCAATTATAGGTAAGATACAAAAATAAGAATAGGCATGTCTACACAACTGAAGCATATTTTCACAAAAAGAAACTAGCAAATCCTATGCATGCATAGATCTCGCTAGAAATAAAATTTTCAAGTGGAGAAGTTGTCAAATCATGGGCAATCTCCAAAATAGGTGCCTCTCGATGGCGATGCAAGGTGACGGTTGATCCTTTGAACTTCGATGCATCCACCGCTAAGGCATCATCTCCCCTTATGTCTTGGAGGAGGACGACACACCTGCATCAATCAAGTTTAGTGTGTTCTTTGGTACCCAAATCTTTTTGGGTCTTATAGGATTAGTACTTTCTCGAACCCAAACAATTTTATTTAGCATATTTAACTTAGCATAACAATATTTTGCTAAATGGCTTTTGCGGCCGCAATGTGTACATGTGTACACTTTGCAATACATGAAAGTATGCTTATGTGTGTGTGTGTGTGTGTGTGCATATTTTTTATGGTGTGTTAGATGAATGAGACGTATGTTTCCTTTGAGTTTTTCTCTTTGAAAACATAGATGCAAATTTGTTCATATCAAAAACACATTTTTTCAAAGTGGTATCCAAAACATCAATACGTTTTTGGATATCTAAAAATTCATTTTTGTTAAAAGTAATATTAGGGCTTTTACCCTTACAAACAAGTTTGTATTTATTAAAATCCTTTTCATTTTCTCAAAAGAAATGGACAAGTCATTTTTCTCTTTAAAAACAACTTCTAGCTTATTCTTTAGAAAAATCATTTTCTTATTTCAATTTTTTATTTTGTGCAAAAGAAATATTATATTTATTTTGTAATTCTTCAAAAAATTGTGAAAGTTCATCCATAGTTAAATCATTATCTTCTAAAGAGCTTTCAAGATTTACCATGGACGCTTCCTCTCCGTTTGTCATGAAGCAAACGTGTGCGGCATCAATTTCCTCTTCAAAATCCGTCTCCGAATCATCCCAAGTGGCTACCATCGCCTTCTTCTTCTTATACACGTTCTTGAAGGTAGTGGCTTGAAGTGAGGGGCAATCCGTAATTAGATAGTCCGTCTTCTTGCAATGAAAGTAAGGACCCGTCTCCTCCTTCTTCTTTTAAAATCTTCCTTGATGTTTTTCTCTTCGGAAGTTGATTTTTCTTCCTTTCTTGTAAAATATTTTGCCCACTTTTCTAATGAGCATGGCAGAATCCTCATCACCGTCTTCTGACGATTGTTCTTCATCAAAGGATGATGGAGTAGCCTTGAAAGCTACCACTTTCTTCTTTGGGGTCTCCCTTTCTTCTCTCACCTTCAGTTTCATCTCATAGATTTTGAGATTTCCGATGAAGCCGGAGAAGTCCATCTCTTCTCTATCGTTGAGCTCCTTGAGGGTGTTGCCTTGACTTCCCAAGCTTTGGAAAGAGCTCTAATGACCTTCATGATCTTTTGATCATTGTCAATGGTGTCACCTAAAGAAGATAAATCATTAGCGATCTTGGTGAACCGAGTGAGCATCTCATCTATATTTTCATTTTCAAGCATATAAAAATTCTCATATTGAGAACGGAGCAAGTCAACTTTAGATCTCTTGACTTACGACGTCCCCTCATAAGTAATGACAAGATCATTCCAAACCTCATAAGCGAATTTGCAATTTATTATACGAGAAAAATCATCATCATTTAATGCTTGTGTAAATGTATATTAGGCTTTAGCATTGGCCTCATAGTTCTTAGTGGTTACTTCGGATCGTGTAATTTCATCACTGTGAGGTTCAACAAGTTCTTTGGTAATGGCCTTAGCAACTTAACTCCTAGGGACTTAAGGAATATGTTCATTTTGACCTTCCAAATGGGGAAGTTCAACCATCAAATTTGGGTGGGGACTTGATGTTAGAGAAGTCATGTGATGGCATGAAAACAAATATAAGTGCACAAATAAATGCAACAAATGAATTTAGCCAAATGAAAGGATCTCCCTAAGGTGGTTAAACCAAAACTAAGGTTAGGCTCTGATACCAATCGTAAATCACCTAGAGGGGTGAATAGGTAATGGCTATGCTAAATGACAAATAATGCGGAATTAAAAAATTACTTGCTAGCAACCTAGCAAATATCAGTCACAACTAAGAAACTTGCAAATAAGTAAACAATATTAGAGTGCAAGTAATTAAAGAGAGAGAGAGAGTGAAGAGAGAATGGGTAAGCAATCGCAAACACAATGATTTATTTCGAGGTTCGAGACACTGTTCTACGTCCCCACCTTCAACACTATGAAGGGTTTCCACTATGACCGATCTCACTACATTATCAACCGTTACAAGTTCTCACTAGAACTCAATGGACTCACAAGTCCTCTGTCGCGGTGTCGCAACATCAACACGAAGCTCACTAGCTAACCTGAGGCGCAACCTTTATAACTTCTCAATAGAAGAAAAACAGTGATCTACACTTGATCACAAATGGCTCACAAGCATAATCATATAACTAAGATGAGAAAGTGAAACTCTTTAGGATTGTGTAGTGAAAATAGCTTATAGAGATGTAGAGGGAGGGCTCAAGTTAAAAACAAGAGTTTCAAAATTTGGCTCAAAAAGAAATCTTGTATGAAAAAGCTAACACTTATAAAAACTTGATCTAAGTTTTAGAAATCTTTTTTTGAGTTTTTTCACAGTCCCACTATTTATAGGGGATGAAAATATGAGTAGAAAATCCAAAAGAACAGTTGGGAAGGATACAGAAAAAGACAAAACAGAATATAGCCGTTGAGAAAAGTTACAGAAGAAAAATCTTCTGTCGGTCGACCGGCCGGTTGCCTGCCAACGGTCAGATTTTCGACCGTTGGGAATAGCGGTCGACCGTAGTTCCCAACCAGAGAGCCAAACTCTCTGCCGATCGACCGAACCGAACCGAGAGGAAAGCTCTTGCAGTCGGTCGACCGGACCGAATCGAGAGCAAAGCTCTTGCAGTCGGTCCACCGCCCGGTCGACCGAAGTGCACAAATGCACTTTGGTGCATGTCGCTCGGTCGACCGACAGAGCAATTTGCTCTGCCTACGGTCGACCGACAATGGGCAAAAGGCAGGTTATAGAAATCTTTTTGAAACTATTCTTTTTATGATAAGATAACTTATGATTCTTCAACAAAAAATAGAGTTCTAAGGACTTAAAGAATCAGTGTGTGATCATGGATCAATACAAAATAAAGTTAGAACCATATTTTGTAAACAGTACTTTTCTAAATCGAAAACCCGATTTTTCCGAAACTTGTTTTTTCGAAACTCTATTTTGAAAA
Source organism: Agave tequilana (assembly GCA_038442645.1). Taxonomy (NCBI): domain Eukaryota; kingdom Viridiplantae; phylum Streptophyta; class Magnoliopsida; order Asparagales; family Asparagaceae; genus Agave; species Agave tequilana. The sequence continues at coordinate 169,118 of JAVJIF010033129.1, forward strand.
CGATAAAGAGTACAGTTATGAACTCTCATTAAAAACACAAAGGAGTATGAAATATGTGTGTGTGTGTCAATCCCAAAAGCTATCAACCTGTATCATCTTAGTTTTTAACAAATGACTATAAATCCTATCTAAAATACAAAAAGTAAAAATACAAATCTTGATATAGTCTTCTCTAGTATACTAGTAAACTTGATCCTTGAGCTCTTTTATGTGCTTAGGCTCTGGGATCTATATCTTCTTGGCTTCCGAATGGGTGAGTCTTGCGATGGAGCAAAATTCAACAAATAGTTAACCTTAAACTTTGTTAAACAAAATTATTAAAAACATAACTACATATATTTTGTTATTATCAAAACTAGGGCCGATGGTCTTTGGGCCAACACTTTTAAGTAGGATTCAATCAATGTTAACAGAAGGAGCAAAAGCAGTCTCACAAGAAATATCGATTTTGAAGTATTTAATGAGATGAGTAAACATCATTCCAAAAGAAAGATTCCTACTCGGGATCAGGAGATTTTCAGAAAGCATGAAATCAATAATGAGCTTAGGGATATTTACTCTAATATCTTCCAGAAAGCAATAGATGAGAAGTGGAGCACAACCTCTAGTGGGACTATATTCTCTCAATTTGGGAAGGAGGCTATAGAATATGATCTTGGCAAGAACTTGAACAGTGAGAGTATAGTACTTCACTTCTTCATTCTTGACCAAGGCAGGATTGTCATAGTTATGCAGCAAATATGAGGCAGTGTATGTGGATTCATCTTCAAAACTCAAAATCTTCAAGATCATAATTGTAGATATCAACACCATCGCACGAGAGATGGAGTGCTTGAGCAAATACTTCTAGGGGAATTTTCATCTCATAATTTCCTACCCCATTATAAATCACATTCCCATGAAAAGACAAGTTCGAATAGAAAATGGCTACAAGACTCAGGTAGACTTGTTCTTTGATGGTGCAGTGGGTAATTTCCTATGAAATTTATCCACGCATCGATACTATGAAGATGGGTCAAGAAAATCTAAGAAAAACCAACACAAACACAGAGATTTACGTAAAAAATCAAAAAGGAAAAACACAGAGAGGGAGAGAAAGATTCCATTACAATAATGGCGATTACAAGGGTGATTCTCTGGTGTGCTAGAGTTTCTGGGCTCAATTGATCGTCCTCTTCACGTTGGAAAGGATTTCCTCTTTATACAGGTAGTGTTTATTGGATAAGGCTGTAGAGTCCAGCTCTATTTAAACATCTAACTGCTTATCTCAGAGACGGTTAGAGCTAAACATCCTGGTTTAAATTTGTTGAGCGAGAGTTCATCTTTATCTGATAGTCTGTGTCTAGATGTTGATGTGGTTGATCTATTCTCGAACTGTAACTACCGAATTCGAGTGAAGATTTGGCTTACAGATAAAGATACTCATAACCAAATTTATCTCTTTGTTTTAACTGCCCGATCCACTTGGAGTTTGAATTGACCAAAGACTCATGCACGAAAGTTCTGAAAGTGGATACGTGGTGTGCGTCTATTTGGTGCTTGATGAACACATGACATAATCTCGAGAGGATCAAAAACTCACCACTACAAATGCCTTCTCTGCTTTCCTCTCTTTAGAGGTGGTCGGGGACTTTCTTTTGGGAGTTATAGGTTCCCGGGAACTGAGAGATAGAGGGATAGCAGATAGAGAAGGAAACTCTGGGTTTGGTTTAATCGACGTCGCTTCATTCTTGTCTTTTAATAGCGTGTGTGGCTCTACATGCTGCCAGAGCCTTAAATGTGTGTCCCATCCGCTACAGCGTCGATCAAGTTATCGTCAATTATATGGGGCATGAAGCTCGAGATGGGTACTGCGTATACAATTTTGATCTGATCCGTGGTAATACGTGTAGGGTCCTGATCGAGCGATGCTCATTCCCCTAGGATTTAAATGCAATGCTCTGAGGCCTTGATTATTTTTCCGAAATCTCTGCGTCTTCTTCTTCTTTCTTGCCTTCTTCAGATCCTCTGGTTCTCAGATCTTGACTATTTTCCTCATTTCTGTTGCGATGAAGAAAGTAGATAAAGTCCGTCCAGCGGTAGAGGCAAGGGAAAGCCCATAGTGGAGGAAATAGGGAAGAAAGCCCTCTGCGCTTTGTTCACTCCTGAGGCATGTCAGTATGAGGTCTTCAGCACTGCATATACGCTAAGGAGGACCCTTCATGTAACGCCCCGATTCCACTGATACGGGGACGTTACTGCAACGTATATACGTAAGTCCGAATTACCTTCCCGTATATACGCTAAGCATCAGTACAGACAAGAATCAGAGTACGGAAGCATATGGTGCATTATACATTCCACACATATATATACAATCACAGAGTTATCACCAGAGGTGATGAATATTACAATAATATAACATCACAGATATGCGCAAATGCGGGAATACAAGAGATATACACATATATGAACGATACAAAAGGGAGTTCACATACAAGTATACAAGGATAGTACAAGTATGAACAGTATAAAAGAGCATGGACAGTATAAGTATAAACAGAAGGGCACTCACGAGAAAACTCGAGAGGCACACAGGGGGTCTGGAAGGATGGAACTCTGAAAGGCCTGCTGGGGATCCACGCTACCACTGCGCTACTCCGATCACACGCTCCTAGCTCCATGACCTGGACGTGAGGATCCAGGGGAGTCAAAAGATACTCCCCAGGCGAGTGTAGAAGCAAAACCAAGTGGTGAAGCAGGGTAAGCACAATAATGCATATATCAAGTAGGAAATACTCAGGAGGCAGATAGGATAGAGCAGGTAAGAATAGACGTGGCATGAGAATCATAAAACAGGAAATCCGAATAAAACCAATCCGAGCTACTAGGTAGTTATAACATAATACTCATAAAACAGGAAATCCAATATAAAGTCCCGAAGAATCAAATACGGTAAGGCACATCACGGATTCATAGCTATTTAAGCTGCAGGCTTGGTATGCGTCCCATTCCACATACCTCTACTTACAACTTAAAGAGCCGGTTATTATGACACTTTATTATTACTCGTCTTACCCATATATCTAGGTATGTGGCTCGGTGTACGGCCAACTCACATACATCCATATATAAGCAAGTCGAGGTTGTTATTGGAAACAGCGGGGTATCAACGAACTATGTTTACAGTGGGTCCCGTGCATACCGGGACCACGGCCCAGTATTGTTCCGTTGCTTGAAGACGGAACCTGCCGCAAGGCTAAACAGGAGGGACTTATGTATGCCCTTGTCATGACAGTAAACAGGAAAGGGAGAAAGCACTCCCCTCGGTCCCCTGGAGTACCACAGGTAAGACCGGATATATAGTGCACAACCTAATGCCACTGTAAACACGAACACATATCGATATCCGCATGTTTCCCCCGACCCAATACAAGTTGATCCATTTTAAGATTCAATAGTTTAATTATCACTTTACGGAAAAACAGGAAATAGACATGATCAGGAATCAGGAGTACATAAGTATAACATAGTCAGGTCACTGCATGTAAAGCAGGAAAACAAGTCACTGATCATGATACAGGATAATGAGTCAAGTTCCCGTAAGAATGATAATCACAAGTCAAGTATATCATGCTGGGTGTAAAGTGATAGCATGACAGGATGATGATAATTAACAAGCAACCAAGCATATAAGAGATTGATAGTAATCAGGTGGCAAGTTATGTCAAGAGATTGATAATAGTCTGGGTAAGTCAGGTCATACCAATAGGGTCTTGCCATAGAGCATGCCAAGTGGTCAGGTGATAACACACTAGATGTCAGGTGATATACATATGTCAAATGGTAGCACATAACTAACAGGTCTAAAGTAATGCCAAGTGGTAATATAAAAGTAAGGACCCAAAGTCCAACAAGTCCAACGACCACGAAGGGTCGGCCACGCATAGCATAAAGCAATAAAAGACATAGCACATGAAATAAAATACATGAAAGCTAAAGCGAGAACATGCACATAATCAATGAAATAAGAAGTAAGAGGGTAGCGAGTGAGAACACTCGCCTGAGTCACCAATATACCGAAATATCCGAAATTCACGGAAGCCTGGGATGCGCCATAACCTGTGATATAAATATGTGGAGTGAGAAAGAAGGTAGGGTAGATGATGTTTGTCAAGTGACAAGTCAAGTGAACCTATATGTGATGTAAGTCTAAAGGGTAAGGTTCATATTCAAGAAAGAAATCAACTAAGACAGGTAGGCAAGGTTAGTCGACTAGGATGGAAGAGTAGTCGACTAATAGTGGAGTTAGTCGACTAACAGTCTGGTATAGTCGACTAGAACTGGGTTCCAGAGAGTTTGGGTTTCTGTTTCAGGGAAAGTCAGTCGACTAGATTAGAAGGGGTAGTCGACTAATAGGAGGGTCAAGTCGACTAACAGATACTTAAGTCGACTAAGTCTGAGATACAGAGAGTTGGGGTTTCTGTCTCAGGATAAATTAGTCGACTAGGGAAGAATGGGTAGTCGACTAATAAGCTATAGTCGACTAATAATATAGTCAAGTCGACTAGGGCCGAGAGTTAAGGTTTCTGGTTTCAAGCAAGGTTAGTCGACTAGGGTAGAATAGTAGTCGACTAATAGTGGAGCTAGTCGACTAGGAAAATGGGTAAGTCGACTAATACTGTGTTTCCAGAAAAGGTTAAGATTCAGCTAAGGGTTTCTAGTCGACTAGGTTCTAGGTCAAGTCGACTAATCGACTGGAAACAGCATACAGAACAGGTTTTCTAGGGTTTGTATTTGATGGCTAAAAATATGATTTTGATGGCATAATTGAACATGATATGTGAACTTAAGCATGCTAAGAAGTAACCAAGTCTTGGTGAGTGAAATACTCACAAGGATGGGTTAAATCTGAAGCTTGATCCAAGGGAAGAGGTGTTGGCTTCAATCCACCACTTGATGTTGAAGCTAGGGTTGAAGAACTTGTTCTTGGAGTTGCCTATGGAGTGATGGTTGAAGTTGAGCTCCCTTGATGAAGCCCTAGTTGAATCCTTAGAGACCTTGAGGTGAAGGTGAAGAGGTTGGGTGTTCTCTTGGAGCTAGGGTTTGTTGAAGAGGAAGGAGGAGAGTTTGGGAGAATTCTTCTCTTGGTGAAGAAATGAGAAAAGGGTGATTTGCAAATGTATAGGAATTTATATGTAGGGATCTTTTGTAAAGGGAGTGGGATTAAAGTGGATGTGAGGGGTTTCCTTGCAAAAATGTGGGGGTGAGGTGTCCCTCCCATTGCCACTTGGCCGGCCATGGGGAGGAGAGAGAGTTAGTGGGGTTAGGTGAAGTGGTGAGTGGGAAATGAGGTGGCACATGAGGTGGAAAAGGAATTTTGCAAATTTTGGAAAAATGTCCGAAATTCAAGTATCTCGGATTGGTCTGGAAATTTTACCAAAAATCAAGAAAAATATTTGAAGACTCATGGTGAAATTCGTTTGAAGAAATACTGTATAGATCTTCAATTAAAAATCCCGGAATCAGTTATTTACAGACTCCGAAAGAATTTTCATAAATTTATAAAATCCTCAGAAAAAGAATTTAGGTAAGAAATAGGATTCTAAGAAATAAAGTCTAAAGAACCATCATGAAATTCTAAGCCGTTTGTAAAATAAAAATCCTGGAATCGGTCAGCGGTACTGGCCGACACCGGTTTTGAAGAAATTCCTTTTAATCCAAGAAAATTCCAGAAAATCATATAAAATCCATATATTGGAAAATAATCTTTGGAACTGAAATCGGTCAAATCTAAACACCGAAAAGGCCAAATCGGGTAATATACTAGGATCGGGTCCTTCGGTTCAGACTAGGGCTGACTCCGTGTCCACGAATCCAAATCCAAACAAAACAATCATATAAGGAATTCATCATACAGAACAAATACAGGAAACAAATCGAAAAATATGGCTGAAAATCTGAATACGCAACTAAGTACGTATTCCAGGAACGGGGTATTACAATCCACCCACCTTACAAAAATTGCGTCCTCGCAATTTCGTTAAGGGGCAAATTGAATACAAAGGGAACAAAGGTGGAATTTATACTAATTAAGATATGAAGCACTATAGGTAGGGCTCTCAAGTCAACTGAATAATAATCATACTCTGCATTTCCGGCTGATGATGCCGTGGCTGTGTAATAAATCTTTAGAATAATGCCGAATAATACTGATGATGTCGTGGCTGTGAAATAGATAATACCGATGATGTCGTGGCTGTGTAATAAAGAAACCCCGAAAATCCTGAGCATAATAAAGAAGACCGATAATTAAGAATCCGACTGCTGTCCTCTGAAAGATAGCCAGATCAAGACCGATCTGGAGAATACCAAGCTTCATAGAATTAGCCGAAGAGATCACATATAGCTTCCTTCTGAACCAGCCACTACCTCTCTAGTCTAGTCATATCTTAAGATAGTATAAGGCTTTATAAAACCAAAACATAAAACAAAACAGGAAAGGATAGGAGGAATTTGGAATCAAAGGAAAGATAGTCAAGGAGGGATTTGAAATCAAAGGAAAGATAGTCAAGAAATAGATAACTCTGCACTTGCAGTTGGAATGTATAACCAAGACTCATGTATTCCAGTTGCAAATCGCTTTACCATTGATTTGCCTTCTGGACGTACTGAGGAGGTTAGAGCCTAAGCTCTGATACCAACCTGTAACGCCCCGATTCCACTGATACGGGGACGTTACTGCAACGTATATACGTAAGTCCGAATTACCTTCCCGTATATACGCTAAGCATCAGTACAGACAAGAATCAGAGTACGGAAGCATATGGTGCATTATACATTCCAACACATATATATACAATCACAGAGTTATCACCAGAGGTGATGAATATTACAATAATATAACATCACAGATATGCGCAAATGCGGGAATACAAGAGATATACACATATATGAACGATACAAAAGGGAGTTCACATACAAGTATACAAGGATAGTACAAGTATGAACAGTATAAAAGAGCATGGACAGTATAAGTAAAACAGAAGGGCACTCACGAGAAAACTCGAGAGGCACACAGGGGGTCTGGAAGGATGGAACTCTGAAAGGCCTGCTGGGGATCCACGCTACCACTGCGCTACTCCGATCACACGCTCCTAGCTCCATGACCTGGACGTGAGGATCCAGGGAGTCAAAAGTTACTCCCCAGGCGAGTGTAGAAGCAAAACCAAGTGGTGAAGCAGGGTAAGCACAATAATGCATATATCAAGTAGGAAATACTCAGGAGGCAGATAGGATAGAGCAGGTAAGAATAGACGTGGCATGAGAATCATAAAACAGGAAATCCGAATAAAACCAATCCGAGCTACTAGGTAGTTATAACATAATACTCATAAAACAGAAATCCAATATAAAGTCCCGAAGAATCAAATACGGTAAGGCACATCACGGATTCATAGCTATTTAAGCTGCAGGCTTTGGTATGCGTCCCATTCCACATACCTCTACTTACAACTTAAAGAGCCGGTTATTATGACACTTTATTATTACTCGTCTTACCCATATATCTAGGTATGTGGCTCGGTGTACGGCCAACTCACATACATCCATATATAAGCAAGTCGAGGTTGTTATTGGAAACAGCGGGGGTATCAACGAACTATGTTTACAGTGGGTCCCGTGCATACCCGGGACCACGGCCCAGTATTGTTCCGTGCTTGAAGACGGAACCTGCCGCAAGGCTAAACAGGAGGGACTTATGTATGCCCTTGTCATGACAGTAAACAGGAAAGGGAGAAAGCACTCCCCTCGGTCCCCTGAGTACCACAGGTAAGACCGGATATATAGTGCACAACCTAATGCCACTGTAAACACGAACACATATCGATATCCGCATGTTTTCCCCGACCCAATACAAGTTGATCCATTTTAAGATTCAATAGTTTAATTATCACTTTACGGGAAAAACAGGAAATAGACATGATCAGGAATCAGGAGTACATAAGTATAACATAGTCAGGTCACTGCATGTAAAGCAGGAAAACAAGTCACTGATCATGATACAGGATAATGAGTCAAGTTCCCGTAAGAATGATAATCACAAGTCAAGTATATCATGCTGGGTGTAAAGTGATAGCATGACAGGATGATGATAATTAACAAGCAACCAAGCATATAAGAGATTGATAGTAATCAGGTGGCAAGTTATGTCAAGAGATTGATAATAGTCTGGGTAAGTCAGGTCATACCAATAGGGTCTTGCCATAGAGCATGCCAAGTGGTCAGGTGATAACACACTAGATGTCAGGTGATATACATATGTCAAATGGTAGCACATAACTAACAGGTCTAAAGTAATGCCAAGTGGTAATATAAAGTAAGGACCCAAAGTCCAACAAGTCCAACGACCACGAAGGGTCGGCCACGCATAGCATAAAGCAATAAAAGACATAGCACATGAAATAAAATACATGAAAGCTAAAGCGAGAACATGCGCATAATCAATGAAATAAGAAGTAAGAGGGTAGCGAGTGAGAACACTCGCCTGAGTCACCAATATACGAAATATCCGAAATTCACGGAAGCCTGGGATGCGCCATAACCTGTGATATAAATATGTGGAGTGAGAAAGAAGGTAGGGTAGATGATGTTTGTCAAGTGACAAGTCAAGTGAACCTATATGTGATGTAAGTCTAAAGGGTAAGGTTCATATTCAAGAAAGAATCAACTAAGACAGGTAGGCAAGGTTAGTCGACTAGGATGGAAGAGTAGTCGACTAATAGTGGAGTTAGTCGACTAACAGTCTGGTATAGTCGACTAGAACTGGGTTCCAGAGAGTTTGGGTTTCTGTTTCAGGGAAAGTCAGTCGACTAGATTAGAAGGGGTAGTCGACTAATAGGAGGGTCAGTCGACTAACAGATACTTAAGTCGACTAAGTCTGAGATACAGAGAGTTGGGGTTTCTGTCTCAGGATAAATTAGTCGACTAGGGAAGAATGGGTAGTCGACTAATAAGCTATAGTCGACTAATAATATAGTCAAGTCGACTAGGGCCGAGAGTTAAGGTTTCTGGTTTCAAGCAAGGTTAGTCGACTAGGGTAGAATAGTAGTCGACTAATAGTGGAGCTAGTCGACTAGGAAAATGGTAAGTCGACTAATACTGTGTTTTCAGAAAAGGTTAAGATTCAGCTAAGGGTTTCTAGTCGACTAGGTTCTAGGTCAAGTCGACTAATCGACTGGAAACAGCATACAGAACAGGTTTTCTAGGGTTTGTATTTGATGGCTAAAAATATGATTTTGATGGCATAATTGAACATGATATGTGAACTTAAGCATGCTAAGAAGTAACCAAGTCTTGGTGAGTGAAATACTCACAAGGATGGGTTAAATCTGAAGCTTGATCCAAGGGAAGAGGTGTTGGCTTCAATCCACCACTTGATGTTGAAGCTAGGGTTGAAGAACTTGTTCTTGGAGTTGCCTATGGAGTGATGGTTGAAGTTGAGCTCCCTTGATGAAGCCCTAGTTGAATCCTTAGAGACCTTGAGGTGAAGGTGAAGAGGTTGGGTGTTCTCTTGGAGCTAGGGTTTGTTGAAGAGGAAGGAGGAGAGTTTGGGAGAATTCTTCTCTTGGTGAAGAAATGAGAAAAGGGTGATTTGCAAATGTATAGGAATTTATATGTAGGGATCTTTTGTAAAGGGAGTGGGATTAAAGTGGATGTGAGGGGTTTCCTTGCAAAAATGTGGGGGTGAGGTGTCCCTCCCATTGCCACTTGGCCGGCCATGGGGAGGAGAGAGAGTTAGTGGGGTTAGGTGAAGTGGTGAGTGGGAAATGAGGTGGCACATGAGGTGGAAAAGGAATTTTGCAAATTTTGGAAAATGTCCGAAATTCAAGTATCTCGGATTGGTCTGGAAATTTTACCAAAAATCAAGAAAAATATTTGAAGACTCATGGTGAAATTCGTTTGAAGAAATACTGTATAGATCTTCAATTAAAAATCCCGGAATCAGTTATTTACCGACTCCGAAAGAATTTTCATAAATTTATAAAATCCTCAGAAAAAGAATTTAGGTAAGAAATAGGATTCTAAGAAATAAAGTCTAAAGAACCATCATGAAATTCTAAGCCATTTGTAAAATAAAAATCCTGGAATCGGTCAGCGGTACTGGCCGACACCGGTTTTGAAGAAATTCCTTTTAATCCAAGAAAATTCCAGAAAATCATATAAAATCCAAAATATTGGAAAATAATCTTTGGAACTGAAATCGGTCAAATCTAAACACCGGAAAGGCCAAATCGGGTAATATACTAGGATCGGGTCCTTCGGTTCAGACTAGGGCTGACTCCGTGTCCACGAATCCAAATCCAAAACAAAAACAATCATATAAGGAATTCATCATACAGAACAAATACAGGAAACAAATCGAAAAAATACGACTGAAAATCTGAATACGCAACTAAGTACGTATTCCAGGAACGGGTATTACAATCCACCCACCTTACAAAAATTGCGTCCTCGCAATTTCGTTAAGGGGCAAATTGAATACAAAGGGAACAAAGGTGGAATTTATACTAATTAAGATATGAAGCACTATAGGTAGGGCTCTCAAGTCAACTGAATAATAATCATACTCTGCATTTCCGGCTGATGATGCCGTGGCTGTGTAATAAATCTTTAGAATAATGCCGAATAATACTGATGATGTCGTGGCTGTGAAATAGATGAATACCGATGATGTCGTGGCTGTGTAATAAAGAAAACCCCGAAAATCCTGAGCATAATAAAGAAGACCGATAATTAAGAATCCGACTGCTGTCCTCTGAAAGATAGCCAGATCAAGACCGATCTGGAGAATACCAAGCTTCATAGAATTGGCCGAAGAGATCACATAATAGCTTCCTTCTGAACCAGCCACTACCTCTCTAGTCTAGTCATATCTTAAGATAGTATAAGGCTTCATAAAACCAAAACATAAAACCAAAACAGGGAAAGGATAGGAGGAATTTGGAATCAAAGGAAAGATAGTCAAGGAGGGATTTGAAATCAAAGGAAAGATAGTCAAGAAATAGATAACTCTGCACTTGCAGTTGGAATGTATAACCAAGACTCATGTATTCCAGTTGCAAATCGCTTTACCATTGATTTGCCTTCTGGACGTACTGAGGAGGTTAGAGCCTAAGCTCTGATACCAACCTGTAACGCCCCGATTCCACTGATACGGGGACGTTACTGCAACGTATATACGTAAGTCCGAATTACCTTCCCGTATATACGCTAAGCATCAGTACAGACAAGAATCAGAGTACGGAAGCATATGGTGCATTATACATTCCAACACATATATATACAATCACAGAGTTATCACCAGAGGTGATGAATATTACAATAATATAACATCACAGATATGCGCAAATGCGGGAATACAAGAGATATACACATATATGAACGATACAAAGGGAGTTCACATACAAGTATACAAGGATAGTACAAGTATGAACAGTATAAAGAGCATGGACAGTATAAGTATAAAAGAAGGGCACTCACAAGAAAACTCGAGAGGCACACAGGGGGTCTGGAAGGATGGAACTCTGAAAGGCCTGCTGGGGATCCACGCTACCACTGCGCTACTCCGATCACACGCTCCTAGCTCTATGACCTGGACGTGAGGATCCAGGGGAGTCAAAAGATACTCCCCAGGCGAGTGTAGAAGCAAAACCAAGTGGTGAAGCAGGGTAAGCACAATAATGCATATATCAAGTAGGAAATACTCAGGAGGCAGATAGGATAGAGCAGGTAAGAATAGACGTGGCATGAGAATCATAAAACAGGAAATCCGAATAAAACCAATCCGAGCTACTAGGTATTTATAACATAATACTCATAAAACAGGAAATCCAATATAAAGTCCCGAAGAATCAAATACGGTAAGGCACATCACGGATTCATAGCTATTTAAGCTGCAGGCTTTGGTATGCGTCCCATTCCACATACCTCTACTTACAACTTAAAGAGCCGGTTATTATGACACTTTATTATTACTCGTCTTACCCATATATCTAGGTATGTGGCTCGGTGTACGGCCAACTCACATACATCCATATATAAGCAAGTCGAGGTTGTTATTGGAACAGCGGGGTATCAACGAACTATGTTTACAGTGGGTCCCGTGCATACCCGGGACCACGGCCCAGTATTGTTCCGTTGCTTGAAGACGGAACCTGCCGCAAGGCTAAACAGGAGGGACTTATGTATGCCCTTGTCATGACAGTAAACAGGAAAGGGAGAAAGCACTCCCCTCGGTCCCCTGGAGTACCACAGGTAAGACCGGATATATAGTGCACAACCTAATGCCACTGTAAACACGAACACATATCGATATCCGCATGTTTCCCCCGACCCAATACAAGTTGATCCATTTTAAGATTCAATAGTTTAATTATCACTTTACGGGAAAAACAGGAAATAGACATGATCAGGAATCAGGAGTACATAAGTATAACATAGTCAGGTCACTGCATGTAAAGCGGAAAACAAGTCACTGATCATGATACAGGATAATGAGTCAAGTTCCCGTAAGAATGATAATCACAAGTCAAGTATATCATGCTGGGTGTAAAGTGATAGCATGACAGGATGATGATAATTAACAAGCACCAAGCATATAAGAGATTGATAGTAATCAGGTGGCAAGTTATGTCAAGAGATTGATAATAGTCTGGGTAAGTCAGGTTATACCAATAGGGTCTTGCCATAGAGCATGCCAAGTGGTCAGGTGATAACACACTAGATGTCAGGTGATATACATATGTCAAATGGTAGCACATAACTAACAGGTCTAAAGTAATGCCAAGTGGTAATATAAAAGTAAGGACCCAAAGTCCAACAAGTCCAACGACCACGAAGGGTCGGCCACGCATAGCATAAAGCAATAAAAGACATAGCACATGAAATAAAATACATGAAAGCTAAAGCGAGAACATGCGCATAATCAATGAAATAAGAAGTAAGAGGGTAGCGAGTGAGAACACTCGCCTGAGTCACCAATATACCGAAATATCCGAAATTCACGGAAGCCTGGGATGCGTCATAACCTGTGATATAAATATGTGGAGTGAGAAAGAAGGTAGGGTAGATGATGTTTGTCAAGTGACAAGTCAAGTGAACCTATATGTGATGTAAGTCTAAAGGGTAAGGTTCATATTCAAGAAAGAAATCAACTAAGACAGGTAGGCAAGGTTAGTCGACTAGGATGGAAGAGTAGTCGACTAATAGTGGAGTTAGTCGACTAACAGTCTGGTATAGTCGACTAGAACTGGGTTCCAGAGAGTTTGGGTTTCTGTTTCAGGGAAAGTCAGTCGACTAGATTAGAAGGGGTAGTCGACTAATAGGAGGGTCAAGTCGACTAACAGATACTTAAGTCGACTAAGTCTGAGATACAGAGAGTTGGGGTTTCTGTCTCAGGATAAATTAGTCGACTAGGGAAGAATGGGTAGTCGACTAATAAGCTATAGTCGACTAATAATATAGTCAAGTCGACTAGGGCCGAGAGTTAAGGTTTCTGGTTTCAAGCAAGGTTAGTCGACTAGGGTAGAATAGTAGTCGACTAATAGTGGAGCTAGTCGACTAGGAAAATGGGTAAGTCGACTAATACTGTGTTTCCAGAAAAGGTTAAGATTCAGCTAAGGGTTTCTAGTCGACTAGGTTCTAGGTCAAGTCGACTAATCGACTGGAAACAGCATACAGAACAGGTTTTCTAGGTTTGTATTTGATGGCTAAAAATATGATTTTGATGGCATAATTGAACATGATATGTGAACTTAAGCATGCTAAGAAGTAACCAAGTCTTGGTGAGTGAAATACTCACAAGGATGGGTTAAATCTGAAGCTTGATCCAAGGGAAGAGGTGTTGGCTTCAATCCACCACTTGATGTTGAAGCTAGGGTTGAAGAACTTGTTCTGGAGTTGCCTATGGAGTGATGGTTGAAGTTGAGCTCCCTTGATGAAGCCCTAGTTGAATCCTTAGAGACCTTGAGGTGAAGGTGAAGAGGTTGGGTGTTCTCTTGGAGCTAGGGTTTGTTGAAGAGGAAGGAGGAGAGTTTGGGAGAATTCTTCTCTTGGTGAAGAAATGAGAAAAGGGTGATTTGCAAATGTATAGGAATTATATGTAGGGATCTTTTGTAAAGGGAGTGGGATTAAAGTGGATGTGAGGGTTTTCTTGCAAAAATGTGGGGGTGAGGTGTCCCTCCCATTGCCACTTGGCCGGCCATGGGGAGGAGAGAGAGTTAGTGGGGTTAGGTGAAGTGGTGAGTGGGAAATGAGGTGGCACATGAGGTGGAAAAGGAATTTTGCAAATTTTGGAAAAATGTCCGAATTCAAGTATCTCGGATTGGTCTGGAAATTTTACCAAAAATCAAGAAAAATATTTGAAGACTCATGGTGAAATTCGTTTGAAGAAATACTGTATAGATCTTCAATTAAAATCCCGGAATCAGTTATTTTACCGACTCCGAAAGAATTTTCATAATTTATAAAATCCTCAGAAAAAGAATTTAGGTAAGAAATAGGATTCTAAGAAATAAAGTCTAAAGAACCATCATGAAATTCTAAGCCGTTTGTAAAATAAAAATCCTGGAATCGGTCAGCGGTACTGGCCGACACCGGTTTTGAAGAAATTCCTTTTAATCCAAGAAAATTCCAGAAAATCATATAAAATCCAAAATATTGGAAAATAATCTTTGGAACTGAAATCGGTCAAATCTAAACACCGGAAAGGCCAAATCGGGTAATATACTAGGATCGGGTCCTTCGGTTCAGACTAGGGCTGACTCCGTGTCCACGAATCCAAATCCAAAACAAAACAATCATATAAGGAATTCATCATACAGAACAATACAGGAAACAAATCGAAAAAATACGACTGAAAATCTGAATACGCAACTAAGTACGTATTCCAGGAACGGGGTATTACAATCCACCCACCTTACAAAAATTGCGTCCTCGCAATTTCGTTAAGGGGCAAATTGAATACAAAGGGAACAAAGGTGGAATTTATACTAATTAAGATATGAAGCACTATAGGTAGGGCTCTCAAGTCAACTGAATAATAATCATACTCTGCATTTCGGCTGATTATGCCGTGGCTGTGTAATAAATCTTTAGAATAATGCCGAATAATACTGATGATGTCGTGGCTGTGAAATAGATGAATACCGATGATGTCGTGGCTGTGTAATAAAGAAAACCCCGAAAATCCTGAGCATAATAAAGAAGACCGATAATTAAGAATCCGACTGCTGTCCTCTGAAAGATAGCCAGATCAAGACCGATCTGGAGAATACCAAGCTTCATAGAATTGGCCGAAGAGATAACATAATAGCTTCCTTCTGAACCAGCCACTACCTCTCTAGTCTAGTCATATCTTAAGATAGTATAAGGCTTCATAAAACCAAAACATAAACCAAAACAGGGAAAGGATAGGAGGAATTTGGAATCAAAGAAAGATAGTCAAGGAGGGATTTGAAATCAAAGGAAAGATAGTCAAGAAATAGATAACTCTGCACTTGCAGTTGGAATGTATAACCAAGACTCATGTATTCCAGTTGCAAATCGCTTTACCATTGATTTGCCTTCTGGACGTACTGAGGAGGTTAGAGCCTAAGCTCTGATACCAACCTGTAACGCCCCGATTCCACTGATACGGGGTCGTTACTGCAACGTATATACGTAAGTCCGAATTACCTTCCCGTATATACGCTAAGCATCAGTACAGACAAGAATCAGAGTACGGAAGCATATGGTGCATTATACATTCCAACACATATATATACAATCACAGAGTTATCACCAGAGGTGATGAATATTACAATAATATAACATCACAGATATGCGCAAATGCGGGAATACAAGAGATATACACATATATGAACGATACAAAAGGGAGTTCACATACAAGTATACAAGGATAGTACAAGTATGAACAGTATAAAAGAGCATGGACAGTATAAGTATAAACAGAAGGGCACTCACAAGAAAACTCGAGAGGCACACAGGGGGTCTGGAAGGATGGAACTCTGAAAGGCCTGCTGGGGATCCACGCTACCACTGCGCTACTCCGATCACACGCTCCTAGCTCCATGACCTGGACGTGAGGATCCAGGGAGTCAAAAGATACTCCCCAGGCGAGTGTAGAAGCAAAACCAAGTGGTGAAGCAGGGTAAGCACAATAATGCATATATCAAGTAGGAAATACTCAGGAGGCAGATAGGATAGAGCAGGTAAGAATAGACGTGGCATGAGAATCATAAAACAGGAAATCCGAATAAAACCAATCCGAGCTACTAGGTAGTTATAACATAATACTCATAAAACAGGAAATCCAATATAAAGTCCCGAAGAATCAAATACGTAAGGCACATCACGGATTCATAGCTATTTAAGCTGCAGCTTTGGTATGCGTCCCATTCCACATACCTCTACTTACAACTTAAAGAGCCGGTTATTATGACACTTTATTATTACTCGTCTTACCCATATATCTAGGTATGTGGCTCGGTGTACGGCCAACTCACATACATCCTATATAAGCAAGTCGAGGTTGTTATTGGAAACAGCGGGGGTATCAACGAACTATGTTTACAGTGGGTCCCATGCATACCCGGGACCACGGCCCAGTATTGTTCCGTTGCTTGAAGACGGAACCTGCCGCAAGGCTAAACAGGAGGGACTTATGTAGCCCTTGTCATGACAGTAAACAGGAAAGGGAGAAAGCACTCCCCTCGGTCCCCTGGAGTACCACAGGTAAGACCGGATATATAGTGCACAACCTAATGCCACTGTAAACACGAACACATATCGATATCCGCATGTTTCCCCCGACCCAATACAAGTTGATCCATTTTAAGATTCAATAGTTTAATTATCACTTTACGGGAAAAACAGGAATAGACATGATCAGGAATCAGGAGTACATAAGTATAACATAGTCAGGTCACTGCATGTAAAGCAGGAAAACAAGTCACTGATCATGATACAGGATAATGAGTCAAGTTCCCGTAAGAATGATAATCACAAGTCAAGTATATCATGCTGGGTGTAAAGTGATAGCATGACAGGATGATGATAATTAACAAGCAACCAAGCATATAAGAGATTGATAGTAATCAGGTGGCAAGTTATGTCAAGAGATTGATAATAGTCTGGGTAAGTCAGGTCATACCAATAGGGTCTTGCCATAGAGCATGCCAGTGGTCAGGTGATAACACACTAGATGTCAGGTGATATACATATGTCAAATGGTAGCACATAACTAACAGGTCTAAAGTAATGCCAAGTGGTAATATAAAAGTAAGGACCCAAAGTCCAACAAGTCCAACGACCACGAAGGGTCGGCCACGCATAGCATAAAGCAATAAAGACATAGCACATGAAATAAAATACATGAAAGCTAAAGCGAGAACATGCGCATAATCAATGAAATAAGAAGTAAGAGGGTAGCGAGTGAGAACACTCGCCTGAGTCACCAATATACCGAAATATCCGAAATTCACGGAAGCCTGGGATGCGCCATAACCTGTGATATAAATATGTGGAGTGAGAAAGAAGGTAGGGTAGATGATGTTTGTCAAGTGACAAGTCAAGTGAACCTATATGTGATGTAAGTCTAAAGGGTAAGGTTCATATTCAAGAAAGAAATCAACTAAGACAGGTAGGCAAGGTTAGTCGACTAGGATGGAAGAGTAGTCGACTAATAGTGGAGTTAGTCGACTAACAGTCTGGTATAGTCGACTAGAACTGGGTTCCAGAGAGTTTGGGTTTCTGTTTCAGGGAAAGTCAGTCGACTAGATTAGAAGGGGTAGTCGACTAATAGGAGGGTCAAGTCGACTAACAGATACTTAAGTCGACTAAGTCTGAGATACAGAGAGTTGGGGTTTCTGTCTCAGGATAAATTAGTCGACTAGGGAAGAAGGGTAGTCGACTAATAAGCTATAGTCGACTAATAATATAGTCAAGTCGACTAGGGCCGAGAGTTAAGGTTTCTGGTTTCAAGCAAGTTAGTAGACTAGGGTAGAATAGTAGTCGACTAATAGTGGAGCTAGTCGACTAGGAAAATGGTAAGTCGACTAATACTGTGTTTCCAGAAAAGTTAAGATTCAGCTAAGGGTTTCTAGTCGACTAGGTTCTAGGTCAAGTCGACTAATCGACTGGAAACAGCATACAGAACAGGTTTTCTAGGGTTTGTATTTGATGGCTAAAAATATGATTTTGATGGCATAATTGAACATGATATGTGAACTTAAGCATGCTAAGAAGTAACCAAGTCTTGGTGAGTGAAATACTCACAAGGATGGGTTAAATCTGAAGCTTGATCCAAGGGAAGAGGTGTTGGCTTCAATCCACCACTTGATGTTGAAGCTAGGGTTGAAGAACTTGTTCTTGGAGTTGCCTATGGAGTGATGGTTGAAGTTGAGCTCCCTTGATGAAGCCCTAGTTGAATCCTTAGAGACCTTGAGGTGAAGGTGAAGAGGTTGGGTGTTCTCTTGGAGCTAGGGTTTGTTGAAGAGGAAGGAGGAGAGTTTGGGAGAATTCTTCTCTTGGTGAAGAAATGAGAAAAGGGTGATTTGCAAATGTATAGGAATTTATATGTAGGGATCTTTTGTAAAGGGAGTGGGATTAAAGTGGATGTGAGGGGTTCCTTGCAAAAATGTGGGGGTGAGGTGTCCCTCCCATTGCCACTTGGCCGGCCATGGGAGGAGAGAGAGTTTAGTGGGGTTGGTGAAGTGGTGAGTGGGAAATGAGGTGGCACATGAGGTGGAAAAGGAATTTTGCAAATTTTGGAAAAATGTCCGAATTCAAGTATCTCGGATGGTCTGGAAATTTTACCAAAAATCAAGAAAAATATTTGAAGACTCATGGTGAAATTCGTTTGAAGAAATACTGTATAGATCTTCAATTAAAAATCCCGAATCAGTTATTTACCGACTCCGAAAGAATTTCATAAATTTATAAAATCCTCAGAAAAAGAATTTAGGTAAGAAATAGGATTCTAAGAAATAAAGTCTAAAGAACCATCATGAAATTCTAAGCCGTTTGTAAAATAAAAATCCTGGAATCGGTCAGCGGTACTGGCCGACACCGGTTTTGAAGAAATTCCTTTAATCCGAAAATTCCAGAAAATCATATAAAATCCAAATATTGGAAATAATCTTTGGAACTGAAATCGGTCAATCTAAACACCGGAAAGGCCAATCGGGTAATATACTAGGATCGGGTCCTTCGGTTCAGACTAGGGCTGACTCCGTGTCCACGAATCCAAATCCAAAACAAAAACATCATATAAGGATTCATCATACAGAACAAATACAGGAAACAAATCGAAAAAATACGACTGAAAATCTGAATACGCAACTAAGTACGTATTCAGGAACGGGGTATTACACTTCAAGACGCGCACTACTTTATCCCCCAGAGCGGGGTTGATAAGATTATCATCAATATACTTGACAGTGACTATGGCATGTGAGATACCATTATCCGGTGACCGGTCGTGGGAAGCGGAATTAGAGGATGAGCGTGAAGCCATCTCGGTCATCTGAAACTTGGGCCTTGTCCCTCGCATTGAGGCCTTGCTCACAGTTTATATTGAGGCAAAGTTGCGGAAGATGAATGACCATCGTCTGGGATTACCGCGACTGAAGTTGGCTATTAGACCCCAACTATCCTTATGTGCCCCCAGTTCTCCCTAAGGTGCCTGGTTCAGGCAAGAACCAGCCCGCCACTGAGCCGGGGTCCCCCGCTTCGGAGAAGAGCCCAACAGCTGTCGACCTTGGGAGGTCTAGGGTTCCAGATCGGATGGTTCATACCAAGGTAAAGAGGACCCTAGCTCAATCTTCACAATCTTCACACCCGAGGTAAATTCCCGCTTCCTTTGGCTTTCTGTCTAATGGGTTGATTTTTGATACTTATTTCTCTTTTGCAGAAGAGAATGAGGCTCAACTTTGATAAGTCTGATGAGGAGATGACAGACGTGCATGCCTGTTTGACCACTGCTTCGGAGTAGCCCTCTATGGCTGGAGATGCTCAGGTAAGGCGCCATGAGCCAGTAGACTCTAGGGCTCGAGCAGCTTCTCCCATCTTTGAGGTTCCCGTGGGAATTATAGGGGTGCCCCCACTGCCGTAGAGTTACCCTCTGACAATGAGGTGAAGGGAACAACGCCTCTTACTCTAGCTAGAGGTGAGCCCGAGTCCTCGCCTAGGTTCAAGGAGGCGGAGGGTACTGAAGCCTCGTCATCGGGAGACCACGTGAGTGTTATTGGCAATGTCGGTCCTTCAAGAGCTACTATTGAGTCTCCAGACCTGTCGGTGGAGAGGCCCCCGAGAACCCTTCATCGGGTTGTATCTCCGGAGGGGAGATGTCGAGACTGCTCTCAGGTATGATGACTTCCTCGGAGGGCTTGAGGAAATCAAGGCCCTGCCTTTGAGGGACCGGAGGCGGCACCTGAAGAATAAGGTCTTCAGGGTAAGCATCACGTTGCCTATATCTTTATGTCACGCCCGCCTCCCAAAATACGGAGGGGTACGTGACAACGACCATTAGATACTCACGAAGAGAGAAATCTCTTCTATGAATACCTTACGCTATAGTAAGGAGCCAAATTTTCACACACATATACACAAAAAGATAACCAGGTGTTTCATTTTCACATATAAGACATACATCTATGTTATAGTCTTTGTCTGGTTATAAGACTGGAAAAATAACAAAAGCAGAAATACAAAGTATACAATTTTGACATCGGGTCATCATAACAAGACAAAATGCCAAAATACATAAGAACAAGGAACTTCGGACTCATGCCTGGTAATCTCCCTAGGTTCCTTCGAACAGTGGCTCGTCGGTTTCCTCAAACTCTGATGCTGAAAAGTCAAGGTCCGTCAGAAGCGGACTAGCAAGTGCACACACGAAAAGAGGGAAACATAAAATAGAAATATAAAAGTAAAGGGCAATATAAGTAGAGCATTAGAATGAAAGAATAATAAATGTGATAGTAATATAACTGACAGATAAAACACTAGTGAGAGTAACAGAATAATAGATCATGTGGAATAAGGTCGTGCATATACGTTATGACATGAATATATTGAACATGGAGCACCCTGGACGAGTAATATCGTATAACATAATCACAAGAACACAAGAACATAGGGTCACAAGTTAAAATAACATGGTAGGTCCATGAACATCATGTAGTCAAGGTCAAGATCATCCATGTCACAAATAACAATCCTAAGTCTGACATATTTTAGTACGCTAATTAATGCAACCATATTGTGTCCCATCCCACAGGACAACTGCATATCATACAAGTGATGCGTTAGTAGATTCTGATAGCAGAGAGAAACAGTTCACTGTACTCAAGTATCATGTAACATGTAATAACATGTGCGCGCATAAATCACAAGAACACAAGATCACGTGTGGCGAGGCCCTCGGAGGAGCCGCCCTTTCAAGCACACCTTTCTGATCCCCTGCTACCATTCTCCCTCAGTAACCCCGATTTGATTAATTTTATTAATCAATGCAAGTGTAAGATAGTGTGTGACTTAGTGTAACGGGATCAGGAATCGGTATCAAGAATATCAGTGTCAGATAGTAAATATAATGTGTATCAAGATCACGAGACAATGTAAACGATGACAATATCAAGTGATAAATACAAAGTAGTGCAGGTGATGTCAGTGTCATCTAGATGTCATCCAATGGTCATAGCAAATCGGTCATTATCATATGTAATATAATCCAATAAAATATTCTCGAATAATTTTTCAGAATACAATGGTCGATTTCCTCGATATAAATTTCATATTATTCATTTATCCTCGAAACAATTTAGGTCATAAAATTTAGTCATTATCAATATAGGTTTACATGTCAGGATCTACCATATACAAGCAAAATCATGTCAATTTTAGTTGGATGCATGCGTGTACATGAAAGAGATGCAAACATGATATGTAAGATAATGTAACATGATCAGGAGGCGGTACTGGTAATGATAGCAAGAATACAATAATTAGTCATATAATCAGAGAAGAAAAAACTGATATGTAAATGTGATCACAAGACGGTATCGACGATCATTAGATAGGTATCCAGAAATTATAATTAAGAGGCAAAATTAAAACCAATATGAAAGTTAACGAGGAGAGAATCGTGTAGACTTGCATGAAATGACGCGGTTTCGGGTCCGAATCGCCGTTGGATCTGCACTGCACGAACAAGTACGGATCTCCTGATCATCCCATTGGTCGGTCTTTAAATCGCCAGTATATCGGGTGCACAACGAGCACAATCCGAATCTCCCATTACCGAGTTCAGATTGCAAGACTGAGTCCGAAATCACTCAAACATCCAACCGTGCACAGAGAGGGAGGGGAATTAACACACTCACACGTGCACACACATACACACACATACGAAATACACACATGTTCATAATACACACACACACACACACACACACACACACACACATATATATGAGAAAAATGTATATCAGCCGACGGCTGAGAGACCCTCTCAGCCTGCGGTGACGTGGCACATTATTAGCCACACTAGAAAGGACGCTCCGCCTATTGAAACAGTTGAAAATACTAAATGCCCCTGCAGTAAAAGGCAGTGGATCTGTATAGTTTATTATTTTTATATATTTCTGACGTTAGTCAATATTGTCACAATTATCTTTTATAACTGCGACCAAACTGCGAACAATTTCATCAAATCACGAAACTAATTTGAATGCTTCTTTATTAATTTTTTTTGTTTACTAATTTGAAATTTACTGATTTTGAATATAGTCGCAGTTTACTTTTTTTCGCATGTAATGTATAAATTATTATTATTTTTTTTACATATTGAATGCGGATAAGGACTGCGACTATGATCGTAGTGCTGAACGAGAGCAAGTCGTGGACGTTTTTTTTTGCTAGGTTAAATGTAATAACGGTGACTAAGAACTGATACTATAATCGCAGTTTACGTATTATTTTATATATTTGTTCTTCACTGTGACTGTTGTCTCAGCCGCCTATAAACTATTAAATTTTTTTTCATATAGCATGCGTTCAAGGACTGCGACTATGGTCGCAGTACTCACGACAACATTTTTTGTGGATGAATTTTTACTAAGTTAAATGTAATAACGGTGACTAAGGACTGATACTATAGTCACAGTTTACGTATGATTTTATATATTTTCTCTTCACTGTAACTGTTGTCTCAGCCGCCTATAAACTACGAATTTTTTTACTTATTGCATGCGAAGTAGGACTGCGATTATGGTCGCAGTGTTTAACGACAGCAGTCGCAGTTTTCTACTTTGTGATATACAGTGAAATATACTGATTTGAGAGGACTGCGATAATGTTCGCAGTATTATCTGTTTATATATTTTAATTTTGGACTGCGACCATGGTAGCTGTTTTTAACTTTATTGAATTCAAAACGATCAAACTGTTTATGACTGGACAGCGACCGATCAAACTGTTTATGACTGGACAGCGACCGTGGTCGCAGTTTTCATATATAATTATTATATGAGTACTGCGTCCATTATCACAGATAAGATGCAGAAATAATAACTATACGGTATACTTTATATGTATTTTAAAAATATGAAAGATTATTTTACAGATAGAAGTAAATTTTATTTATAATATAATATGGTCAGAAAGAGACCTTACAAAAAAAGAGCATTAAAAGCTCTTAAAAGAAGACAAAATAACGTTGAATATCAGAAGATCAGGAAATCCTAATCCTCGTCGTCATCACCATCATAAGCAGATTTGTCGTCTTCATTCTCCTCATCTTCATGTTCATCACTTATTTCCTCATCATCTTCTTGTTTTTGAGGATTTTTTGGTTCATCGATAAACTCCCAGAATGGATCGTCTCTATCAAGCTCTTCGTCCGATCCGTGTCGAGAAAGCGAGCCTCCAGCATCAGAGGACATGCTTTCATCAAGCATGTCTCTGTCAAGTGGCAGAGGAATAATTTCCTCCTCACTAAGCCCCATGAAAACTTCATCATCCTCATGAAGAGGAGGATCAATTAAAATATTATTTGATGCAGTGAGATAGTCAAAAGGAGTGAAGTCCAGACTGGTATCAGATTCACTAGAATACCCTGAAGAAAGAGGACCGGTGGGAGAATGATTGAAGTTGAAATCTGAGTGCTCAGAGGAAGAAGATGGGGAAGACATGATTCAAGAATGAATTGTTTTCTGGAAGTTTTTAAAATCAAATTGAAAAGGAAGAGCAAAATATAGTTTTTAGATATGAGATAATATATTAGTTACAAGCACTATATAAAGGTCAATAATGTGAAAGAACATGAATAGTAATAATAATTGTTATAGGTGACGGTTGAGTATTGGAAGAAGTGATAAAAAAAATTAAATATTTAATTGAAGAGTTATGCGGGAGAATCCGAAGAGTTCCTTTTTTCAGAGGTTTACTAAGTGAAGTACAAATTAACTTTTTATAGAATATTTTTCCTATATCTTTAGATTACGTATGGTGCACATCTTTCCTTTATCGAGATTAATATTAGTGCATCTCTTTTTTCGAGACTGTTGTTGTATCACGGTAGATAGAATATTAATTACTTCATTTAATTCAGTGTAATTAATATAGTATTTTATAAGATGTGATATACGTCTTCCTGATCTCAGGATAGCATGGCTAATCTACTTTGTAAAACTATCAAAAATCTATTACATAAGGCATGCGAAAAAAGATAGCGACTTTGGTCGCAGTGCTGACAAAAGATTGCGACTTTGGTCGCAGTGCTGAACGAGGTCGCAGTGCTGAACGATAGCATGTTTCGTCTGTTATTTTTATGCGAATAAGGAATGCGACTAGGGTCGCAGACGTGATATAGAATTGAAAGTTATATTATATTAAGTGCGACCATGGACGCAGTGATAGAAAGTGCGACCATGGACGTAGTGATAACAATAGTTTTTTTATGTTTCAAACATGTTTTTTACTTTTCAATGATGAATTGAAAGTTATATTATATTAAGTCTGCGACCATGGACGCAGTGATAGAAAGTGCGACCATGGACGTAGTGATAACAATAGTTCTTTTATGTTTCAAACATGTTTTTTCCTTTTCAATGATGAATTGAAAGTTATATTATATTAAGTCTGCGACCACGGACGCAGTGATAGAAAGTGCGACCACGGACACAGTGATAACAATAGTTTTTTATATTTCAAACATGTTTTTTACTTTTCAATGATGCTGTTTATTTCACATTATCTTGATCCAAATTTTTTCTATTATATTTTCAATGTAGTAGAATTAGGAATTTTATAATTGTAGATATATTCAACTGAAAATTCTTTAGGTAAATTTTGTTTGTGGATGAGTTTATGCTAGTTTAGAAGTAAAAAAAGGGTATTTTTCTCAATTTGATTCACGATTCTTTAGGCGGGATTTTTTTGATTTTTTTGGCGCCTACACTTTGCGACCGATATGTGGCATATATTCAGCCACGTCACCGCCGGCTGAGAAACTCTTTCAGCCGTCGGCTGAGGTACAGTAACCCCTATATACACACACACACACACACACACACACACACACACACACACACACACATGCAAACATTATATATATATATACACACACACACACACACACATACCCACACATGCAAACATTACACACACACACACACACACACACACACGCAAACATTTTATATATATATATATATATATATATATATATATATATATATATATATATCCCCCATGCATGTACTTTCATATAACAACACACCAAAATATATATACATAGTACCATGCAATTATTCATATATAAACACACGCATGCATATACTTTGATACTCGCACTCATCAAATATGTTTACACAGCCATGCACAGACCCACTCACGCCAACACCAACGCCAACACCATTAATCTACATGCTAAAATTAACACACATTTAAATATTCACACACTCATGCACATGCACATACATGCACTCACACACACGTTCACCATGTAACATCCGCAATAATACGGAGAGAGGGAAAGAATGCTCACGGCGAGGAGGAGATCGGACACGGCGGAGTTCGCGGAGAATGACGATGGCTCCGGTGGAGGATGATGGTCACGCGGAGTTGCTCGGTGGTTGTCGCGGCCAGGGGGGATGCGGCTGCCGGGATTGTGCAGAGATGGGGGAGAACTTCTCAGTGGCCAGTGGAGGAAGGAGATGCGTGCTCGGGCAACACACGGTAATACGCGCGGGGTGGCGGAGTTCGCCGGCTCCGGCGGAGGATCGTAGAGGTGATTGGGGAGTGGCGGCCATGGTGGGGGTGAAGGAGGAGCTCGCGGGCATGGAAAGCAGTGTCCTCGTGTGATGGAGGTGGGCATGGCTGTTGACTTGGTTGGCTGGGTGTCGCGGCGACGTTCTCGGGCTGCTGCTGATCTGCGGCAGCAAGGGGGATAGGTGAAAGAGAGAGGGAGTACGTGATAGAGAGAAGGGAAGCAGGTGGAGAGAGTGAGAGAGAGACAGAGGGAAACATGGGATAGAGGAGGGGAGCAGGTGAGAGACGTGGGTTTGCAGGTGAAGGAGAAGATGAAGTAATTAGTATTTAAATACATGTGCGGTGTCCAACCGTACGCCAAAGTGGCCAAGTGGTGTGGGCTATGGATATAGGAAAAGGCGGGTCATGTCATGGGTTCTCGACGGCTGTTGCAACATTGGGGGGTTTTTTTATTTATTAGTAAGTATATGGCTGCTTCTTTATACACCAATCCATCAAGGTGTCATGGTTGGTGCATTCAATGCCTTATTGGTGGTTTGATTTTGGGGTCACAGGTTCGAAACCGTGAACTCAAAACAAGGAGGGTTCTTTTTTCATATTTTTATTTAATTGCATTTTTTTTTATATAAATCAGTATTTAATTATTAGTTTATTAGATTAAATTCCTATTAATTCAGAAAATCCTCAAAAATTCATAAAAATAGAAAATGTCATCTTGAACATTGTTGTGAAGTCGGATCCCCAAAATTCATCTTCGATTGTTAATTAAAAATCTCGGAGACAGGTTCGAAACCATGAACTCAAAACAAGGAGGGTTCTTTTTTCATATTTTTATTTAATTGCATTTTTTTTATATAAATCAGTATTTAAGTATTAGTTTATTAGACTAAATTCCTATTAATTCAGAAAATCCTCAAAAATTCATAAAAATAGAAAATGTCATCTTGAACATCTAATAATTTTCAAAAAATCCGTAAAAATTCAAAATATTGAGAAATAATATCTTGAGATGAAATGACCACAATTCAGTTTTTTTATTTGTTGGCAAGCATAAAGGATAAAGAGAAAGAGGTTGAATGTTATGGCTACTTTTTTAAGCTCAAATTCATGAAGGCATCATGGTTGGTGCATTCATTGCCTTTTTGGTGGTTGATGCGGGTCACAGGTTCGAAACCGTGAACTCAAAAAAGGAGGGTTTTCTTTTTAAATTTTTATTTTATTTTTATTTAATTGCATTTTTTATATAAATCAGTATTTAATTATTAGTTTATTAGACTAAATTCCTATTAATTCAAAAAATCCTCAAAAATTCATAAAAATAGAAAATGTCATCTTGAACATTGTTGTGAAGTCGGATCCCCAAAATTCATCTTCGATTGTTAATTAAAAAATCTCGGAGACAGATCCCGAATTGAGATTCTTCTCTAATAATTTCCAAAAAAATTCAAGAAAATCCGTAAAAATTCAAAATATTGGGAAATAATATCTTGAGATGAAATGGCCTCAATCCAGTTACCAAGATGATTAAGTCGGGTATCTGATACCAGTATTGACACACGTACATAAGAAACCGAGGGTTACACTAACTTTTTTGCCCTTTGACTCAAGCTTTGATCTCAGAATGCTGTGCTTATTTTCAAGCTGCTAGATGAGCATCGTGAGGCCCTGAGGAAGAAGGAAGGCAAGATTGATGAGCTGCTTCGGGAGGTGGAAAAGCTGAATGTCGCGGGGAGGCAGCGACTGCGCAGATTAGTCAGCTCCAAGCAGATCTGGACTACAATGCAATGGTTCATTCAAGTTGAGAGAAGAAGCTGGAGCGGCTTAGGGGGGAGCTAGAGAAAAAGGGCTCAGAGATGGTAAAGAGGGACTCCTAGCTGCAACAAAAAGAGTTCTCGCTGCAGATGGCTCGACAAGAGCTTGAGGAGATGTGTCAGTGTGCTGAGGGGGCAGAGGCTATCCTGGGGTTAGAGACTGCTGCCTTCGACGCGATGAAGGCATGCCTCGAGGATGATTTGAATTGAGTGCTGGCCAACCAGGATGAAGCGAAAGTGCGTGAGCAAGCGACGATAAATCATTGTCAATGGGCCATGAAGGTTTTCAATTTTAAGAAATATAAAGATGGGTACAAAGACGGAAAACGAGGTGCGTCCTTGAGGTACCCACTTGAAATTGGATCCTTTCTCGGGAGTCAAGGCGAGGAACCCCCTAAAAGCAATGCTGCCCTTGCTATCATGGCTGAGACCTTTCCGAGCATTCCATCCAGCAATGTTGCATCTTTGGCAGCGAGCCCTTCGCTAACTGCTTTCGCCACTGGGCGTGTGGCTCGGCTTTCCATGAAGACGCTGCGCTTTCGACTCTCCCTGCCGAGGCATCTCAGAAAGGCAAAAGAGAGTTTGCCTTGTCATTTTTTCTTTTGTCACTTGTAATAATCAAATGTAATCTTTTTGAACGGAATAATTAAATCTTCAGCTTTCACCTCTTTTGAATGTCTCACTTCCTTTGTGTTTCAAGGCCGTTGTGATGTCGTGTTGGTGGACCCTTCTCGACTAGCTTCTGACTTGGCAGTCTCCGTAGGCTTGGAGGGTTATGATCATAGAGGGATCCTTCGGGAGCTACGGATGTCCCTCGCCTACATAAACTCTGATGGGGCTAGCTCTTTCGGAGTGAGGCTCTCCGAGGAGGCCGAAGGTTTTGACCCCGAGGGCGGAGATGAGGGGTGAAAGTAGATCTAAATGATGAGCCTGGGTCGTTGCTAGACTTTCTGAATGCCTGACGGAAGATCGCTGCAAATTTGTTTCGGGTGATACTTGGGCTTTCTCGCCATATAGCTCGAATTGCTCATCTCTTAACTTCCCGGCTGGATCGCGAGCTGATCACCTCTCAAAATGTGATGGTGGAAGATCTCAAAAAGAAGATGGGCGGAATGTTCCACAAAGGGCACGAATTGCAAGAGGCGATGGCTAAATTGAGAAGAGGGAAGGCGGACCTCGATGTAAGGCTCTTGAGTAGGCTTGAGGAGCTGCAAAAGACATGGAAAAAGGTGTCTAACCTTCAAGAGAAAGTTGCTTCAGCCTAGTCGGTGATCTCTTCGCTTCAGGAACAGATCGATAAGGGGCGTGTCGAGAAGCTGGCGCTCAAGTACGATATTCGGATGTTGAAGAATAACTTGGAGAATCGTGAGAAGGATGTGGAGGAGTTGAGGGCTGAGGCTTCGCGTCAATAGGAGCATTATGATGGGCTTCGGAGAGCTCGTGGGGTGCTGCTTGAGTAGGCACATGTGATGCGCTCTCAAGTTTTAATCCTTAGATTAGGTGGCTGGGTAAAGAGCACCAGAGGATGGCCCGGGAGTACGAGTGGTGACCTTGAGGGACCTAGTTTCGAGCTCAGGAGTTCGCGTCGCCAGTGGGGGAGGCCAACAGATCACGCTGAAAACTCCGTTGGCTAGCACAAGAGATTTTGGGGACAGTCGGAGGATCAAGGTAGTGGTCATAAGCGGGGCTAAATGAACTTACCCTCTTTTTGTAAGAACTAGTGTAATAAGGAGATGTGTATTCTATTTTGTTTGAGTGTTGAATCACTGCTCTTGATGGTCCTATGTGACGCCTTGGATCTTTGTTTTTTGGTGGACTCTGAGGGATAGTCGTCAGGGTAGGACCCGTATAGGCTATTTTTCTATTGTAGCCATCAGGGTAGGACCCGTCTAGGCTGTTGACTCACTCGAGTGGCTGTTAGGGTGAAGACCCGTATAGGCTGACTCCAAACAGTCATTGTGGGCGAGTCCCCGTCTTTTAGGGGACTCCCCGAGGGACAGCCATTAGGGTAAGACCTGTAAACGATGTTTTTCCTTGTAGCCATCAAGGTAAGACCCTTATAGGTTGTTGACTTACTCAGGTGGCTGTTAGGGTGAAAACCCGTATAAGCTGACTCCGAGCAGTCATTGTACGCGAGATCCGTCTTTCAAGGGGCTCCCCGAGGGATAGCCATTAGGGTAGGACCCGTATAGGCTGTTTTCCTCTTGTAGCCATCAGGGTAGGACTCGTTGAGGCTGTTGACTCACTCAGATGGCTGTCAGGGTGAAGACCCGTATAGGCTGACTCTGACTAGTCATTGTGGATGAGTCCCCATCTTTCAGGGGATCCCCGAGGGATAGCCATCAGAATAGGATCCATATAAGCTGTTTTTCCTTATAGCCGTCAGGATAGGACCCGTATAGGCTGTTGACTCACAAAGGTGTCCGTCAGAGTGAAGACCCGTATAGACTGACTCCGAGCAGTCATTGTAGGCGAGTCCCAGTCTTTCAGGGGGCTCCCCGAAGGATAGCCGTCAGGGTAAGACCCATATAGGCTGTTTTTCCCTTGTGCCATCAGGGTAGGACCCGCATAGGCTGTTGACTCACTCGGATGGCCATCAGGATGAAGACCTGTATAGGTTGACTCTGATTAGTCACTATGGGCGAGTTCCCATCTTTTAGGGGGCTCCCTGAGGGATAGCCATCAGGGTAGGACCTGTATAGGCTATTTTTTCCTTGTAACCATCAGGGTAAGAACCATATAGGTCGTTGACTCACTCGGGTGGCCGTGAGGGTGAAGACTCGTATAGGCTGAGTCCGAGCATTCATTGTGAGCGAATCACCATCTTTCAGGGGCCTCTCCAAGGGATAGCAGTCAAGGTAGAACCCGTATAGACTATTTTTTAATATCTGTCAGGGTAGGACCTATAGGCTATTGACTGTGCTTATCGTACCTAGAGAAGATATTGAACATCTAAGAGAGTCTGCATAATTTTTATTGGATATTACATGGTTTTAACACGTAGTATCATTTCGGGTGAGAAGAACTCCGTTGCCTGCCGGGGGGTCTTCCTGTTCTGAATGGCACTGATAAGTGAGCGCTTTAGTCGACGGTCTCGGCCGGGGCCTCTTCGACCTCCGGATCTTCCTCCAGGTCAAGGATGAACTTGTCCAGGTATCCACGTTGAATTAGGTCCTCGAGGTGTCTTTTGAGGGCCTATCAATGCAAGGTGGCGTGGTCCCGACTACCATTGAAGGAACAGTTTCCCTGCTTCCAGAGAATCTGTGTCATGCTTGGCTGGCTTAGGGAGTTTCACCCATGGCTGATGCTTGATAACATGAAGGATCTGGTCAATCGGCAACTTCAGGGGGTGAAGACTAGGGAGTCCTCGGTCTTCACTGTTATCGGGGAAGCGTTCTCCTTTGTGTTAGAGCATGATGTCCCCTCGCACGCTTTTGTGAGTTATCGTTTCAAAGGCTCTGGGGATCCCCATGTGGAGAGGTTAATTTGGAGCGCATCTTGTTTAGCTTGGAACATAGGTCGGTCGCCGGGGCCACGGGATGTTGGTTGATCTCGGAGGAGGTGTCCACCTGAGTCTCCCTGGCACCTAACTCGATGACTCATCATTACGATTCTCGAAGAACCTTTGTCTGAGTGAGCAATTGATGGTTGACCGTCATTACTGCCTCTGGCTAGCGTTCTACAGTATCGCGATGAATGGCGACTAGTTCTAGCTCGTGGTCTGCCTTAGCCCACTGTTCGCCCAACCGTCATCGCAGGTCGATCTCCATTTGGACGAGTAGCCCGTGAGAGAGGACCGATGGGTCGATTTTGCTAGGAGTGTTGGCGTACATTTGTGCTCCATGATTGTTGTGCGAGAGTATTTTGTGGAAGGGTTAGGGTATTGGATGGGGGATCTTAAGAGTGTAGACTCAAAGATCTCAATGAAAGCACCAAATGTAGTAAGTAATTTCCTATGGAAGTTATCCACGTACCGAAATTATGAAGATGGGTCAAGAAAATCTCAAAAAAATCAACACAAACATAAAAATTTACGTGAAAGACCCGAAAGAGAAAAATCATGGAGAGGGAGAGAAAGATTACACTATAATAATGGCAATTACAAGGGTGATTCTCTAGTGAGATAGGATTTCTGGGCTCAATTGATTGTCCTCTTCATGTTGGAAAGTATTTCCTCTTTACACAAGTAGTTGTATGTTAGATAAGGCTCTAGAGTCCAGCTCTTTTTAAACATCTAACTGCTTATCTCAGAGGCGGTTAAAGCTGAACATTCTAATTTGAATTGGTTGAGCGAGAGTTCATCTTTATCTGGTAGTCTGTGCCCAGCTGTTGATGCGGTTGATCTATTCTCGAACTATAGCTACAAAATTCGAGTGAAAATTTGGCTTTGATATAGAGATACTTATAACCAAATTTATCTCTTCCTTCTAACTACCCGATCCGCTTAGAGTTTGAATTAACTAAAAACTCCTGCAAAGAAGTTTTGAAAGCGGCTACGTGGCGCATGCCTGTTTGGTGCTAGATGAACATGTGGTATGATCTCAAGAGGGTCAGAAATTGACCATTATAGATGGAAATAAAGTGCTCAAGATGATTGGCCCTGAGAACTTGGCCAAGATTGAGATGCTCAAAATCATTAAGTACTACTGATATACCATATATATTCTGCTTTTTACAATGCATAGAATGTTTATATTTAGCACTTTCGGAGACAAAAGGACCAAGATTTTAGGATCAGGTTTCTTGGATTTGTCATGCTTATAGATCTAGGTCTCTTAGAAGACATGACGACTCAAGAAGAGAAATAACTAGGAAATTGAAAGAATTGAGATTGGAATAGAGGGAATTGAAATAGAGTGAGATTTATAAATTTTACCAAAAATTGAAGAGGAGCTCCACCACAAATCAACTCTAGATGTAGAAACCAAAAGAGATTTGGGAAATATTGAGTTAATATGGCTGGATAATGAAGAAATAATGAGTGGATTGGAGAGAGAAAATCGACAACAAAAGAAGAAAGGAGAAGGATTTGGGGATTTAGGGTTTTAAAATAGTTAATATAGGCCGAATCCATCATCCAGTCGATCGGACAGTCAACCGACCCTCGCATTGTTGTTTTTGCAGATGCAGCGCTCGAACGGGCAGTTGACCGATGGAGAGAAACAGAAACATCTGTAAAAAGTTCGGCCACCTGATTAGTCTACAATTCTACATCATTATATCGCATTTTCCCACCGATTTATGAATAAAATGTCGGTCTAAACCGTGTTTTGGTCTCTCTTGCGGATAATCAAGACAAGGAGGGCAAATGGGTAATAAGAGCTTAATTAAACCCATTTTCGGGTAATTAAATCCGCAATTCTTGGTGGCCAAGCAAGGGATCTTCTAGATAATACATCGAACCTAGACCTTTGTGCACGTTAAACGAATATCCAGCCAAAATACCCGAAAATGAATATACCAAGAAAGTCCTAAAAGCGACGGGGACTCGCTCGCCAAAAGCAGGGATTTATGTCCCTGGTATTGCCGCGGATCCACGACAATTGGGTGGAGTCACGTGTCGATCTTCGACGCGTGGCCCCGTCTCGTCTTCTAGAAGCCCTTTTCGCCTATAAAATCTCCTGCAGAGGCCTGAAACGAAGGCAGTTTTTAATTTTAGGCTAGGGTTTCTATCTTTAGTGTAGTGTAGGTGTTCTTCATTTCTTATATTTTGTATTTTTATTTCATTTTTAGATCTTGTAGTAGGGCTGAGAGATTCAGAGAGAGATAAAGAGGGATTGATGTAACAGATGGTGACAATCTATGTAAAGGTGCTTCCTTTCTTCTCCATTGTAATCTTCTCCATCTTCTACAATATGCTTAGCTAATTTCTTCTTCTCATGGCAATCTAACTACTAACCACTAACCATCTAACCACTTACTTGATACTCCACATGAATCTAATAGCCTCTACAAGGCCTTGCTCTTGCAAGAGCCATTGATGGCTCATGATGATGGATTCTAATATTCTAACATTTTTAACACCTAACCCACTAACTTGCTAACTTGCAATGTCTTCTTTATTTCATGCTCACCTCTAACTGGTTTTGATGATTTAATAATAGCTTGCAACTTGTTATGTGGTATGGATGTGTTGTTTGAATGTAGAAGAACCTTCTTATGTGTCATGCTCTGTATCGTCTCTTGAAGTCAAGAATTAGTGATGGCGAAGGATCCATGTGAGGCAACTATCACTAAGAGGTTAGCATGGTTAGTGGAGCAATTAGTAGTTAGTAGCCATGAGTTTTCTTTTATCTTGTTTTGAAAATCATTTATTTTTATCATCCTCTTAGTTCACATTTATTTTAATTTTCTTTATCACAAGCTTCATCTTCTTTTTTATTTGTTTTCCAAACCACTTCTCTTTTTTTCACGTCGCCGCTTTCATCGCACCTTCTCCACCTGTCACGTTCAGGTTTCTTTTCTTTTACTTTTTATCATTCTTTTAACAAAGAAGAACTGTTAACAACCAACGTGAATAAAAACTGTTAATGTTTCTATCACCTCCCGTCCCTGTGGATTCGACCCGTTGAGCCAATGCTATAACGGAAGTATCGAGAAAACATTAGCACATACGAGTTTTTCATTGATTTCATAATACACACGTTTTCGAGTGCTTGTTCCGCATCGATCACCACCCGAGCAGTCGACTGACATGGGTTACAAAGAGTTCTAAAGTTTCTCAGACTCTCAGTCGACCGGGACAACAAAAAAAAATTAAAAAAATTATTTTATATTTTAAAAGACTTTGGTTTTATAAATAACTCTTAAATAAATTATGAGAAATTATTTGGTAAATCATTTTGGAAATATACAAATTGAAATACCAAAATAAATATACCATCAATTTCATAAAGATTGTTTTCAAAAAAATATCTGTTCAAAACATAAACTATTATTGTCCAAAGATTTATATCATTTTAACAATTATAATTTTAAATCTATATCAACAATGATTAATTCACTCTCAATCAAAGCAAATACATCATAAGCTCATAAAATTTTGGTATAGATCAAATATGTTTAAGATAATTGCACAAATGTCTAAATCATCAATTTACAAACACGTATTAAGAATCAATTTCAAGAAATGAAACTGTATACTCTTGACGGGTTATGAACTTCTCCTCATAGCTCCTCTAGATTATGAGTTGAGGTGCTCAATTGTTTTCTTTAATTTTTGTGCTTAATAAACAATCATCAAAATATTTATATAAACTAGCATACATGCATGGATAATAGTTAAACAATCTATATGAAAAGTCTAGGCTATTATCATGATATGTAGACAAGAAATCTTAAATAGATAGAGATGTTACCGATACAACTTTGGACAACAATCTCCATTTTCACAAAAGTGGTGTCTCCACCTTATCTCCTTAATAGTGATGCACTAAATAGATTTGTCATTCCAATAACAAATACACCAACCATCAAGGCACCTACTCTCCCTAAGTCTTGAAGGAGGACGTACCTACATCATGTAAAATTTGTGCTCTTTGGTACCCATATATTTTTGGGTCCTAGAGGGTTAGTATCCTTGCGAATTCAAAAATTATTATTTTTCAAATTTAGTCTACTATACCAAAATTGTGCAAGGTGCCCCTTTCGGCCACAATGTGTATATTAGTACACCTTTTCATACAAATAAGCATGATATGTGTGTTGTATTTTGTGAACATGCTTTGTGTGTTATGCTTGTGGTGAATGTTTTCCTTGAGTTTTCCTCTTAGGAAACAAAGAGCTAATTTGTTAAAATCAAAAGCACATTTCTTTAAAGTATCATCAAAAATATTTATTCTCTTTTTGATGCAATCAAATTCATTTTTATCAAAAATAATTTTAAAACTTTTTCCTTTACAAATACTTTGTGAAAATCAAAATTCTTTTGCAATTTTTCAAAACAAGTAGATAAATGTTCTTTTTCTTTCAAAGTAATTGTAACGCCCCGATCCCAAGGATACGGAGACGTTATGGCGACGTACATACGCGAGGTGGAAACAACCTCACGCGTACGTTAAGCCTCAGTACAGTAAATAATCACCATATATACAGGAGTTCCAGCATGAAATGAGTACAAGAATACCTGCAGAAAGAGGTTAGTGATCATAACAGATAGGAAAACAGGGATAAATAAGATAACAACAATAAATCACAAAGATACCTATGAATGAATGAGCTCGATGATGAATCTTCTATGTGAACCCAATGGACTATCTGCCGATACGCTAACTCGGGTCTCCGACCTGGGCACGCAAACCCAGGGTCGTCAGAAAGCGACCTAGTGAGTGGTAAAATGAAGGAGGCAGTAAATAAACTATAGTAATACAAGCACGATACTAATATAATAATGTTGTAGTCGTGATTACCATATAATAAGCATATAATGAGCAGTAGAAATATATAAACATAAACAGGTCATCTTTTAATACCTTCACTACCTAGCCGGTTATCAGCGGGTCATGTCTATAGTCGTACCCAGTTTATATAAATGCTGTTATCTAGTGGTGACGTGATAGAAATGAACATGCTAGTGGTGACGTGATAGTAGTGAACATGCAAACGGGCATATGCTATCTAACCATTATACGGTGTGGTGCATAGACAGTATATAGACAATGCAAAATAGAATATAAGCAACGCAAGGTATACATGTGCATGAGTAGTATGCCACCTCAGAAAGTATAGCATGAAACAGGTAAAGTAACAACGTATACATGTAACATGATGGCGAATAAATGATCAAGAACAGTAACAAGTATATCTACACAATAGGATACATATATCAGGCATGTCATGTTATTTATACAATAGTAGCAATCAGTACCACCCGGTATTTAAATCAATCTCTTCCAGTGTCCCATACCACTGGCAGTTCATACTGGAGCCCGCACTCCAGTCGAACCCATCCGGACATGGCCTACGGGTACCATTATCCAAACGAGAGAGTGATCAAATAACAAGTGTTCCCGACATCACTATTGTGTATATTGTTTTATTATGTTAATTGGAAACCCATTGTCGAGGAGTTCTTATCGGGTGGGTGTATCCCGTGCATACCCGGGACAACGGTCTTAAACAGACCCCTGGCTGCTGAGACCAGGGCCAGCCCGCTAGAGCTGTAACATGTAACGAGAATCTCAATGAGCTAAAACAATAACGGGATGCTCATGAGTAACAGACGGTAGCCAGCACTACCCCGTCCCCTGCAGTGGGACAAACAATAGATCCAGACATCCACCCGATATGATCTAGTCAACCGTCAAGTCTCCCCCAAACCCAATTTATCATTATTATCTTTCACTATACAGTATATCAGGAACAAGTACAGGATATGGTACATGTAATATGATAACATGACATGAGCTCTGTTGATAGCATGAAACATGATAACGGGAAACGGGAAACAATAGATGCGGAATTCCACACATTGCATATCAACAGCTCTCATGTCCAGTAACGGGAATATCAATCTCAGAACGGGAATAATCATGTAACGGGAATAACAATATCAGTCACGGGAAACATAACAAGGTCCAGTAACGAGAATATCAATCTCAGAACGGGAAATAATCATGTAACGGGAATAACAATATCAGTCACGGGAAACATAACAAGAATACGGGGATAACATGGAATAATAAGACATGTAATATGCACGGGGACCTATATGACAAGAATAGTGAAACCATACATGCATGTGTGACCGTGATATGTAAACATGCCGTGTATGATGATATGTATGATGATAATAATAATATGAAATGCGTTAGTCCGTGCATGGTTATATCCGTGTACCAGTGGGATATCTATGTATAACATAATCCGTGTCACATCTCTGTGATCGTACATGTCGTAAGTGATGAACTTACAGTGTCCGTGTCATGATGATACTAGGACATG
This sequence comes from Agave tequilana, assembly GCA_038442645.1. Classification (NCBI taxonomy): domain Eukaryota; kingdom Viridiplantae; phylum Streptophyta; class Magnoliopsida; order Asparagales; family Asparagaceae; genus Agave; species Agave tequilana. Next base: position 207,184 of record JAVJIF010033129.1, read on the forward strand.
AAATAACGATGTCCAGCATTACTACCTAGTGATATGGTATCGAGTACCGAGGATCAGTATACATGTGACAATAGTTCTCGAACTGTGATATTCTACATGAAATCATAGTGTCCAAGTAGTGGCCCGAGTATCAGTGGCTATGCAGGTATGATGACTGGGTCCGAGTTGTTTATGTCAGTATTTCTTGTTACTACAATTGTCTCCCTATATTATATTACATCAGGAAATACCTAACAATATTACAGGAATCACCTATTACAATAGGTGTCCAACAAGTACCAGTTAATAATTAATTATTATCGTCTTTTATCCCTAATCAAGATATATCAATCAATGTCACTAAACATGGTAAAATATAATTTATAAAATAAAAACACTCACAAACTAGCCATGGGGAGGTAGCTCTCTTTCCCACGATCGCAACGGATCCAGAATCGTCCGAATCGGAGTCCGGATGCTCCAGTTATCGCCCGAAGACTAAATCAGAACAAAAAGGGTCAAACGTAACTAACAATATTGCAAACGCAAATATTGAAATGTAATAGGGGGGTTTTATGCAAATTACCTGTAATGGATTTGGATGCGGGTTTGGGCTCATAACGGGTCGGGTCCAGATTCACAACCCAAACCCGTTTAACTTAAATTAATGGGTATCAGGTTATTGGGTTAACGGGTGTAATGGGTAGTGGGTAGTGGGTGTCTATGGGGTTAATGGGTTTGGGGAAAAACCCAAACCCAACAAAACAAAGCAACAGCAGCAGCAGCATTTTGCTGCTGCTGTGCTTCCTGCACAGCCGACCGGCCAGCCCAGCTGACCGGTGGCGCCGGCCGGCCTGCCGGCGGCGGTCCCGGCCGCCGGCAGCTGCTCAGGTGAGTGAGAGAGAGAGAGATGGTGAGGGAGAGAGAGAGGAAAAGAAGCAGCAGCACAAGGGAAGAAGAAGGAAAAGAAAAAGAAGAAAGAAAAAGGAAAAAGAAGAAGAAGAAAGGAAAAAGAAAAAGAAGAGAGAGAAAGGAGGTGGCTTGGCCTTGGGGTCGCGGCCTGGGGAGGGCGCCGGCCGGAGGGGAGGCGCCGGCCGGGCTGGGGTGCGGCCTGCGGCCTGGCCTGGTTGCAGGTTGCCCCCCTTTTTGGGGTCACACAGAGAGAGGGAGAAAGGTTAGAGAGAGAGAGAGGTTAGGGAATTAGAGAGAGAGATTGTGAACGAGAGAGAGGGAGTGAGGATTTAAGGGAGAGGGAGATGATTGGGTTAAGTCGGTGGGAGGAATTCGCTGGAAACCGCCAGAGAAGAGAAGAAGAGAAAGGAAAAGAAAGGAAAGAAAAAGATTAAATAAATTAATATTTTAATATTAGAATATTGGCCCGATATTCGACCAGCTCCGAACGGTACCCAAAAATTACAGAAAATAGAGAATATTATCTGAAGACGTAAGATAAAGACGGTTTGAAGAAATTCTATCTGGTTTGCAAATTAAAAATCCCGGAGTGTCTCGCCGATACCGGGCGACACCGGTTTGGCCGGATTTTCGATAAATCCAGAAAAATCCTCAAAAATACCCTAAGGTAGATACTACGATTTTAAGACACATGGTGAAAGCGGATTCTCAAAATTCTACTCCAGTTGTGAAATAAAAATCGTAAAGCCGATTATCGGTATCGGTCGATACCGACTACAGAGATTTTCCAAAATAATCCAGAAAAATTCCAGAAAATCCTGACAAATCTAAAATATTAAAAAATAATTTTTGAAACTAAAATCGGCTCAATCGGACTACCACGGAGGTCAAATCAATTTTATACGTCGTATCGCGAACTGATACTGTGATACGTACACCGGGGCTCAGGGGGTTACATTTCTCCCCACCTTACAAAAAATTGCGTCCTCGCAATTTCCATTCAGGTGTGAGAACAAAATTTTCAACCCCAAAGTCTAAATGGTATAAGTCCACGACACTTCCGCTGCGCACTCTGATATCTATAAGGAACTCGGGATGGAGAAGTAGTGTAGTGAACGACAACTCATAGATTGAAAGCAAGACGATGAAAAGAAAGCAAGAAAGAAATCAGATAGTCTGGGGGATAACTATTATTAAGGAATAGAAAAGAGTCCAGGAATGAATTGTCAAGGACATTGTATTCTTGTACTCGTCGCTGGAATCCCGAATTCAGATACAGACAAGTTTGAATCTGAATCTGATTGTACTGTTGGTATGAGCCCGAGTTTGACCCAGGTGGTTACCCACACCAGGTGTGAACCTAGGCTCTGATAGTAATATTTAATGTACTTTGTAAAAATTCATTTTCTTTTCTCAATTTCTTATTTAGAAATTTGAAATCTCATATCGTTCTTACAATTCTTCAAAGAAAGCAAGCTCATCCACGATTAAGTCACAGTCATCGAGTTTTGGATTTACCATGGTGAGATGCTCATTATTGGCTATAAAACATACGTTGGCGACGTCCACCTCTTCTTCAGACTCACTTTTCGAATCGTCCCAAGTAGCCACCATAGCCTTCTTCTTTTGTAGCCTTTTAGAGGAGATAGCTTTGAGAGACGGGCAATCGGCAATTGGATGTCCCGACTTCTTGCAATTATAGCATGGACCTATATCCTCTTTTCTTCAGTCACTCTTGTCTTGCATTATTGATATAAGGAGGTTGCTTATTCTACCTTTCTTGTAGAATATTTTACCAACTTTTCTAGCGAGCATGGCAAACTCGTCTTCTTCATCCTCGTCCATAGACTCATCATCTTCCAATGCGGATGGAGTCACTATAAATGCGATGTTCTTTTTCTTTTGAGGTTCTCTTTCTTTTTGAATCTTCATCTCCATCTTACGAGTTTTGAGATTCTCAATAAATTCGAAGAAGTCCATCTCCTCCCTATCATTGAGCTTTGATTAGTATCCAATATTGCATATTTTACATCATAACTCCCATGCATATTACAAATAAATATGTGATTTTTACTCCTCTTCTCTACATATTTGCAGGTACACACTTAATGGAGAGATATCCAAATAATCACTTAATTAACACTAATTAAGTGATTAATCAAGATTAAAGATAAAGCCAAATTCAAATCAAGATCCAGAGAAATCCGCGCAACAAACGAAGATTCTAGATATACCACGTGGCTAACAACCTTGTAACTAATCTCCACCAGAAAGTTGTTAGCCAACGGCCACAAAAGTGCCGCGACTTGCGGCGGATCCACCGCAAAATCCGGGCCGTTGGATCTCAGATTTTGCGCCAACAAACTAGGCTCTCGAAGGTTCTCATCCATGCTATAAATACTCCATGAAGACCTGCGTACAAAAACTGAATGGAGAAGAGAGGAGATTAGTTTAGTTGTTGTAATTTTCATGTATTTTTCTCTTTAGGTTTTGTTCTTTAGATCCCTCTTCTTCTTCCCTAGAATTCAATGTAAAAGAGAGTGATTGTGAGGGAGAGAGCTTGTGTAATCAAGGGTGACACTTGAAGCAACAAGGATTGATCCATCCTCCTTCCTCTACTTGAAGCTTGGTTCTAGTTTTCTTGCATTCTTACTTGCTTTATTTCACTTCTTGCTTTAATTACTTGCAATTTACTTCCATGCTTTGTTTTACCTTTCTTATGGCTTGTTCTAGCTAATTCTTTCTCCATGTACTAGTTTACCACTAGATTTGCCATCTTAACTAACTCAAGTGTGATTGCTCTACTTCATCTTGCAAGTGTATGATCTTCTCTTCTCCGATGGTTAAACCACCGTCTTCCAAGTGAGAAAGCAATTAGGTCAACACGCTAGACGAACCCTACGCTAATGGAGTGACAACATTAGGCACGCATTCGCTATCAAGAAGTCTAGTAAGTCTTGGCAAGCTAGCAAGGTAAGCTAGTCATGGTGTTCTTTCATTCAAGCTTCTTTAAGTTTTCTTTCCTTTTCTTGTGAACACCACATCCACTTCTTGATTTCTTTTCCAACGATTTTCCACCATGAACATAGACATCCTTTTAGTTTTTTTTGCATTTGATTCACTAAATTTATAAGCAAGAGAAGAATACTCGTTTGTTCACTTCACTACCACACGTAAAGCTTCCATCGCGAGCTCTCCCTGAGATTCGACTCGGTATAGTCCTATACTATAGCGGAGACAAGAAAGGGTACATCAAATACATTCTTATACACATAATAAGTACACCTCTCTTTCTCGTCTAATCAAAAAATGGCGCCGTTGCCGGGGAGAGCAACGTATTTTTTAGGTTAAAGTGAAGTACTAATCGATCCTTCTTCTCTGTTGCAGGTTACAGGAGAAGAAAACAGGAAACTATTCATTGCAGTAACATACAAGTGGACCTGGGACTCTGCTCAAGAAAGCAGAGCCCAGGATCCCTCCAAATTGCCGCGGATCCACGGCACTTTGCCGTGGGAACGCGGCAATAAGGAGTTCACTTCTCATCAATTTTCTGCAGGGCCTCTGGTTCTGTAAAATACATCTGTTTCTATACTTTATTTCCTGTCTTCTGCATCCTACTCCTGCTTAATTAAAAAACAGTAAAAAGTTGATTGAAATTGCTAAAAATTGTTTAGACACTTGCATTTTAGGCACGTGTCTCTTCAATTCTTTACTTTTACTGTTGAAGAGTGCTGGAAGCAAGGTACGTGTCGCATTGCATATTAGACTAGGACAAACTCTTGCTTGATTTTCTTGCCTAGAGTGAATCCTTGTTATTTCTTGTACACTTGCACAATTCAATTTAAGGGCATACCCGTAAATAAGATAAGGTGGGGGAGTTCATTACCCTTTCCTTAGCCCGAAAACCATTTTCCCAAGCACTCACTAACCCAAGCCTAATTTAATAAAAAGTAGACGTTGGCCCTAGGGACATCTCGGACTCATTTAGGAGATTATCCTAAGGGGGAAAAGTGTTGGAACTTAACTCTTGCAAAATCGGTGTCTAGGAAAGGGTTGAGGGCCGAAAGCCCGAAGGTTGCTGGTTACTTAATTAAGGAACGTCTCCGGACGGAAAACCTCCCACCAACCTTACCCTTCCCTGGCTGATTAGCTTGTTGTTAGAGTCTGCACTAAACCTCCCGTGGACGGTCTATTTGTTAGGAGTCGTCTAGGTCTAAGTCTACCCTAACTTAGGTTAGAATTTTCTTTCTTTCTTTTGTTTGTTTGTTTGTTTGATTTTTGTTTGTGATTGTGTGATATGGCTTACAATTACAATTCTTTCCATCCATATGTCACACACACTCCATATTCGGATAATTCCAACCCGGTGTTTTATAATATGCACCAACCACATGCACCGGGTTGGCCTTATCCGAATCAAAATACCCATACCCCCCATCTAATAATTATAATGTCCAAAATAATTTCAACTCTTCATCGAGTCATTGGGGATTCCAGTCCCCCGAGTTTAATTATCAACCTCCTTGTCCACCATTTCCACCAAGTCCACAATATTCACAAGATTCATTTCCCGATTCCGCTTCATATACTCCTTTTTCTGAATCAGTTGAAGAAAAATCTGATTTACTAAGGAGTTTAGAAGCTAATTTACAGAGAGCTGAGCAAACACTTCCTGAATTATTTCCCTCTCCAATTCCACAGTATTTTCAAGAGTCTTACTCAGTTCCACCATTTCCTAATGAACAACCATTTGTCATGGAAACGAGTAAAGATTTCTTGTGTGAGTCCACTTTTCCATCATCACATACTTTTGACTCACAATTTCACCATCACTTCCAAGACAACACTTCATCTTTTCATCCAAATAATGAAGTCATCAATTTTGAAAAGATGCTTGAAGACATGACTCATGCTCAAAATGCTCGTGCCCGTGACTTAGATTTGCTGATCCAAACTCTTCATCCTATTTCTAAGGTCACTAGCCACTCTGTCAAAACCAAAGAGTCATGTAGTCTTGGAAGTCCAAATTCAATTTCAGCACATTCACCTGAACTTGTCCACACTTCTGAAAATCCAATTGATATATTGGCAAGTTTCCTTTTTCTGAAATTGAATTGGAACATGAATTTGATCCTGAACTTCCACTTGATGATTCCAATTTACTTCCTGATTCAATCATGACTTCCATATCCTTACCTGATTTCAATCCATTTCCCAAGTCAGAATTGGATCCATTTCCTATCCATTGTGAAAATGAATCACCAATCTTTTATGATGATCACATAGAACTTGGCCAATTCCATACTTCTGAAAATCCAATTGATAAATTGGCAAGTTCTCCACATTTAATTGAACTACATGAGGAATGTGATCTTGAACCCCAACTTTGTGATTCAATTCTTCTTCCTGATTCCATAATGACTCTGGTATCTTTACCTTACTTCAATCCTTTTCCGGAGTCAATTTTGGATCCTTTCACAATTCACAATGAAGTTGAATCATCCATCTTTGAGGATCATATTGAACTTGCCCAATTCTACACTTTTGAAGATTCTATTGACATTTTGGCAAGTTCTCCATCTTGTGGAATTGAACTCAATGAGAAATGTGACCTTGATTTTCTCGATCTCTTTACTTCTGAAACTGATTGTACAATTCTATCAGAAGATTTTGACTTAAGTTTTGAAGAATTGTATGGCGATGAGCTTGAATTCCTTAATATTGGAAGTAAAGAGATATCACCCATATTAGGTCACATCCCATTGTTGGACAATGATTGTGGACTTGAGTTTTCATTTCTTGACTTGGATCCAATTTTTGAACTCACTTCGACTCCGGCACCATCACTTGACTTAATTCACTTCCCTGAGTCGGTAGTCGTTCCTGTTCTTCCAGAGTCCAAGTCAACTGCTCTATCATTTCATCTTCCATTCTGGGACAAGGATCTTGATGAAAATGACTCTGAAATTATTAGGAAAATCTTGAAATTAGATGGGGTCATGTACATAATAAAGAGCCTTCATGCACACATCATTCTTGTGGGTCATATTTTCGCTATTTTTGGTGGGTTCCTGAAAACCCAAAGAAAAGATGATTGGGCCATGTTCCGTGGACCAATCAGACCACCACCGGAACCACCACCTTCAGGTAATTTTTGTTCCTCCCCTTTCCATTTTGTTTCATGCATATATATATCATGATGCATTGAGGACAATGCATGAAATAAGTGTGGGGGAGGGTTTACTAACATAGAGTTTTTAGACTTTCTTTCTTTTACATTTCCTTTCTTTCTTTTTACATTTCTTTAGAAATAATAAAAATAAAAAATAAAAAAATAAAAACTTTTTGAAAAAAAAAGACAAAGTTTTGATCTATTTTTAAGAAAATTAAGATGTATCTTAGAGATTAAGAAAGCCTTAATTATGACATCTTAAACATAGTTGAAGTAATAGATCTTGTTTGAAAATTATAGACTAAGTAAGTAAAATTGGTGAGATATTTTTATCTTGAATTTTTACCTTAGATAAATATGCACTTTACACTTACACATTTCTTGGGATGGAGACAAAGACCAAAAATGCCATTAAAAAAAAAAAAAAGAAATTATAAATAAAAGATCACTTATTAAGCTGGATAACTATGCCTCAAGAAGCATGGTTACTCACGCCTAACGGTGATCTCACTTATTAAGCTGGATAATTGTGCCTCAAGAAGCATGATTATTCACGCCTAACGGTGATAAAAAATAATCCCCTTTAGTTTCGTGGCCTTTTCTACTCGAGACCTTAAACCCGAGGGATGTTTTCTCATCTGGTGCCCTAAGACCGTCTGGTTTGGGAGTCATCGGTTAAAGGCTCGTTACAAGGGTAGACTAGAAAGCCTAAACTAAGGGAAGAAAAAAGCATAAAAAAAAATAAATATATAGATAAATAAATGGCTTTATGGTTGGAGTTGAAATCCCAAGAAACCTTCACTTACACGGTGTGCATATTATCTAGGTTTTATGAAAGATAAAATATTCAATCCAATTTTGAATTCTTACCTTAATTAAAAACAAGATCTTGCATGAATACTAAGTTTAAGGGAGAATAATTATAGGTGGACTTATGACCTAGGATCACTTATATTTTTGCAAAAATAGTTCGTAAACATGTCTCTTATTCAAAATGCGTTTTCAAAATACTAACATTTGTCTTCTTTCTTTATGGATTTTGTGGGTGTAATCCGCTGAAAACCCTCAGGAGACAACACTCCTCCTCTAGGGTAACCTAGAGGTTTAACGGCTTGTTGCACATGCTCAGTGCAATCGCGTCACCTGCGAAAGTGGTGTAATAAACTGGTAGTTTAGATTTTTCTTTTCTTTTTCTTTGTTTTTGCTCGGGACGAGCAAAAGAATAAGTGTGGGGGTGTGATTAGTATCCAATATTGCATATTTTACATCATAACTCCCATGCATATTACAAATAAATATGTGATTTTTACTCCTCTTCTCTACATATTTGCAGGTACACACTTAATGGAGAGATATCCAAATAATCACTTAATTAACACTAATTAAGTGATTAATCAAGATTAAAGATAAAGCCAAATTCAAATCAAGATCCAGAGAAATCCGCGCAACAAACGAAGATTCTAGATATACCACGTGGCTAACAACCTTGTAACTAATCTCCACCAGAAAGTTGTTAGCCAACGGCCACAAAAGTGCCGCGACTTGCGGCGGATCCACCGCAAAATCCGGGCCGTTGGATCTCAGATTTTGCGCCAACAAACTAGGCTCTCGAAGGTTCTCATCCATGCTATAAATACTCCATGAAGACCTGCGTACAAAAACTGAATGGAGAAGAGAGGAGATTAGTTTAGTTGTTGTAATTTTCATGTATTTTTCTCTTTAGGTTTTGTTCTTTAGATCCCTCTTCTTCTTCCCTAGAATTCAATGTAAAAGAGAGTGATTGTGAGGGAGAGAGCTTGTGTAATCAAGGGTGACACTTGAAGCAACAAGGATTGATCCATCCTCCTTCCTCTACTTGAAGCTTGGTTCTAGTTTTCTTGCATTCTTACTTGCTTTATTTCACTTCTTACTTTAATTACTTGCAATTTACTTCCATGCTTTGTTTTACCTTTCTTATGGCTTGTTCTAGCTAATTCTTTCTCCATGTACTAGTTTACCACTAGATTTGCCATCTTAACTAACTCAAGTGTGATTGCTCTACTTCATCTTGCAAGTGTATGATCTTCTCTTCTCCGATGGTTAAACCACCGTCTTCCAAGTGAGAAAGCAATTAGGTCAACACGCTAGACGAACCCTACGCTAATGGAGTGACAACATTAGGCACGCATTCGCTATCAAGAAGTCTAGTAAGTCTTGGCAAGCTAGCAAGGTAAGCTAGTCATGGTGTTCTTTCATTCAAGCTTCTTTAAGTTTTCTTTCCTTTTCTTGTGAACACCACATCCACTTCTTGATTTCTTTTCCAACGATTTTCCACCATGAACATAGACATCCTTTTAGTTTTTTTTGCATTTGATTCACTAAATTTATAAGCAAGAGAAGAATACTCGTTTGTTCACTTCACTACCACACGTAAAGCTTCCATCGCGAGCTCTCCCTGAGATTCGACTCGGTATAGTCCTATACTATAGCGGAGACAAGAAAGGGTACATCAAATACATTCTTATACACATAATAAGTACACCTCTCTTTCTCGTCTAATCAAGCTTCTTGAGGATAGTAGCTTTCACTTCTCAAGATTTGAGAAGAGCTTTAATCACTTTTCTTATCTTTTGATCATTATCAATGACGTTACCTAAGGAAGAAAGCCCATTAGTAATCTTAGTAAAATGGGTTAATATCTCATCAATAGATTCACTTTCATTCATATAAAATTTTTTATATTGCGCATGAAGTATATCAAATTTAGATATTTTTTTCTTGAGATGTACCCTCAGGGGTAACAATTAAATCATTCCACACTTCCTAAGCCGATTTATAATTGATGACTCGTGATAAGTCATCATCATTTAGTGCTTGTGTGCATATTGTGCCTTAGTATTAACCTCATAGTCCTTAGCGGTGGTTTCAGACCAAGTGTCCCCATCACCGTGGTGTTTAATGAATTCTTTAGTCACGATCTTGGCTTCTCTAAATCTCAAAGACTTAAGGAACAAAGTCATCTTCACCTTCCAGATAGGAAAGTTTAAAACATCAAATTTGGGTGGGAATTTAATATTAGAGAAATCATGGGAAGTCATAAGTGTGTGTAAGCAAATAGTGTGACAAACAAATATGGATCTTTAACTCTAGAATGTTAGGCCTAAAAACAAGAGCAATACCAATTGAAATTACTTAGAGAGGAGTGAATAGTTGTTGGCTATAAGGATGAGGTAATTACGAAAATCAATGCGAAATTAAAAAACTAGCTAACAACAATGTATCGTCAATTGAGCAAGTGTATAGCAATAGCAAATAGAGAGAGTTGAGTTGAAAGAGAAAATTTCAAACGCAAGCACAAGGATATGTTTCAAGGTTCAAACCACTTGATATACGTCCCCGCCTTCACTGTATGAAGGATTTTCACTATACTTTATTCTCTTACAACCAATGTTCCGATTCCACAAGATTCGAAGTAACAATTCGAGCCCGCAAGCTCTACCGAGGCCGCAATCTCCACAAACTTCACAATACAAAATGTAGGTGATTTTCTCAAGACAAAAGCTCAACAACACAACCTATAATCTTGTATAGAGAATGGAAGCTCCAAGATTGTGTGGGTGAGGAAAACTAATAAAGGATTTGAAGTGTAAGTCAAAAACAATGAGAAATTTGGATTTTAAGGCTCTATATATGAAAACTCTTTTATCTCTTGATATATAATTTGTAAAATTGTTCTAGGGGTTTTTTTTTTACAGTGCCTCTATTTATTAAAGGACAAAAAATAGATGTTGAAAACCAAAATAGCCGTTTAGAGATAATCCAGAAAAGTCCAAATTAAAACATAGCCATTAAAAGCAAAATCCTGGATTTTGCACAGTGGGCAGTCGACAACAAGTAGAAAAAAGCCATTGAAGTTTCTGATTGACCGCACGGTCGACCGAGCTCAAACATAGAGCTCTGCATCTCTGTCGGTCGACCAGTCGATCAACCGAGATTAACAAACAGAAAGTCTTGCTAAATCTGCAATCGACTGGTCGGTCGAGCGACATGCACAACTTGGATACGTGCACAAGCCTATGCATATCCGGTCGACCGGCCGATCAACTGACACAACAATTAACTGACAGAGCAAGCTTTGCTGGCGGTCGACCGGGTGGTCGACCGGCGCAACCAAAATCTCATACATTTTGTATTTTAAAAACTTTTTGGAATTTCTTTTAAAATACTTTGTAAAATCTTACAAAAATAAGTTTATACAAATTCTTTTTAACAAAGTACATGTGATCAAGAATCATCATGACTTGTAAACTTTGAAACTTTTTTGCAATAACAAAGGACTTTTTGAAATAAATCTTTTCAAGATTGTTTCTCTAAGAAATGAATTTCTGCAAAACAAAACTCAATGCTAAAAATCTTTTCAATTTATGCAAGAAAACTTAGGATCAATTTTGTGTGCGCGTATATCAATGAGCCTTTCAAAACTCTAAACAAAATTTTAACAAAGTTAAATCTTACATATATGAATTCTTTTATTCTTTTAGAGATGCTTCAATGCATCCAAACTTGATTCCTCCTGCTTGACTCCCTCTTGAGTGTATGGTGTGTTCTTTGCGCTCATGTGTTAGCTTCAATCTTGACTTTAAGCCTTTTGTTGAATCTATAAAACAAAGTATGGTCTTGTGAACCTGTAACTTAAACAATCATAAGATCATTAGTACAATAATTACATGAGTTAATCATCATCAAAACTAAAGTGATGGACCTTTCGGTCAATAAAAAAGACCCCTAACGGCTATATGAATGGGAAATTTAGCCGTTGGGTTATTTGTAATATTTTTTTACAAATAACCCCCAGCGGATATATTTGCAATTTTTTTTAAAATGGCTGGGCCGGCTCGGGTCTGACCGGCCCAGATCAGGCAAGTCAACGGGTCGGGATCGAGTCCCCCAAAGAGGAAACTGGCCCGGGTCGGGACGCCCGTTAAAGGGTGAGGTTCCGGGCTTGGCCCGACGGGTTCGGGACCGAGTCAAGCTAAACCCGACCCGTTTTGCACCCCTGTTATACCCATTTAGACTAATAAAATTTATAAAAAGAAAAAAGAACTTAGACTAAGGGCATAAACATCATTATACCACCCCAACTATCGTGTTACTTCACTTTAACGTTTTTTAAAAAGCTTAAAGAGACTTAATGATAATTCATGAAATATTGGATGGTTAAGTGAGTTGGGTGGTTTCCTGAAATTTAACCAATTTAGCTTTTGGCAAAATTTCCTGATGTAGGAGTGTCATTTTCGAGGATCGATGGGCCCCACACGTAAACAACAAGTTTTACTCTACTGAAATTTGTTATCGGTCCAACAGGGCTGATTTGGGCCTCAGAAAAGGAAAGAAAACTTCTCTTTTCCAAGGCCATTTCAAGAAAAAAAAAAAAAAAATCTGACGTGGCCTGAACTTTCTCTCTAATTCTTGTCAATTTTGAGATTTTAGTTTGGAATTGGGAAGGGAAAAAAAAAAAGATGAGCTGACGGTTCATTTTAAGCAGCATTTCAAGTGGGCTTCACAATTTTTTGCAGCACACTGGAGAGCTGGAAAGGAAACATTTCTCATACCGGGCCTTTTTTTTTTTGCCCCTCCCTTTTTTTTTTCTTTCTAAGAACAAAACAGCCCATCAGGAAAAAAAAATAGAAAGAAAGAAAAGAAAGTAAAAGAAAAGGGAGGGAAGCGGTGACGAGAACCCAGAAGATTCTAGGAAAAAGAGTGAAAGGCTCACCTGGACGGTGACGAGAAGCACCCAGTCACCCTCGCCTCGCTCGGTCTCGCCTCTCTTCTCAAACCTCTTGTACCCTTGCCCCTTCTGCACTCTCTTGATCACTGGTTATTAGGGTTTTATTAGATCCTAAGAGGAGAAAAAATTAGGGTTTAAGGATACGAGATGGTCTTCGGGCAGGTGGTGATCGGGCCGCCGGGTTCCGGCAAAACCACTTACTGCAACGGCATGTCGCAGTTCCTCCGCCTCATCGGCAGGTTCTCTCGATTCCTTCATGTCTTTGTTCTTCAATAAAAAATCATCTTTATTTGATAATAAAATGAGTGGCTCGCTCACTGCTCGCATGTCGCAGTTTCTTGATTGTGAATACTGTTAGTAGTTGTAGAGGTAAATTCTTCGGAAGAAATTTCAGAGGATGAAACTTGTAATAGAGTGTTGAGAATTTCTTGTAATCTATCTGATTTAGTGGAATTTCTCTCACCCTCTTTGCCCCGTGTTTTTGTCCTTCCTTGAGTTTTTTTATGTAATTCTCTGATATATACGTTTGATTTGCATTCACATTTACAATGTGAGTGTAGATAAATTTCTTGAAGAATTACAAAAAATTCTACTAAATCAGAGAGATTATAAATAATTCTCAACGCTTTATTACAAGTTTCATCCTTTTAAATTCGATCCCCCTTCTCGATAGACCTCCATGTGCATGAATGCCCTGTGGCATTGTGATTTATGGCGCGGATATTTTGAATCTGCATAACTGCACGATTCACACGTTGTGATTTTCTCATAACTGTCCAGATTACTGGGCCTGATTGTTGGAATTGATATGCAGAGATATCCGTCAACATTCATAATTGTCCCCACTGAAATATGGGTGTTAATACATTTAGAACGTGGTGATAATCTGACTACTTAATGGACTTTGTGAATCGGGGAACACTGCTGTCGAGCCGTATCCAGCGCGAAGGTGAGTCTTTGCGAAGGGCCTTTGCTGTAGCGGTCGGAGAGGGACCTCGGGTTGAGTGCGGACTCAGAGAGGGACCTCTGGTCGAGTCGACTCGGAGAGGGATCTGACAGTTGCGGATGTCGGAGAGGAACTTCGGGTCAAGTGTGGACCTCGGACAGGACTCGAGGCTTTCTCCTTGGACCTGCAATGAGCCAACCAGTATTTCGAGTTTGTTGTTCGCTTGAGACGCTTCTGATGCGGTGAGACACACATGTCAAGATCTTGATGATGGTCAAAATCTGACCACTACAGTACGTAACTCAGAGAGTGTAGCATGAGCAAATTGAAGTTTGAATGGATACCTTATACCCTTAATAGCATCTAGGATCTCTTATAATGACCGCATAGAATGCAGCGAATTTCTGTAAAAATGACAAAGTTTTAGAATTGGCAAATAGGGATTTGGTGAAGCTTATTATATTTGTAAATTGGTGGTGTAGGAATTAGTGGGGTGAGTGAGGAACCATAAAAGAAGCTTAAGTAGGTGGAATAACCTTATGTTCGTTGTTTGTGATGCTAATTGTGCATTTTGTATATGCAGTGCAGGATACTTGTCAAGTGCATGTCAGTATTCTAGGATTCTTTGTAATAATGTCTTTAAAGACTCAAACCAGTTCACAACTTTTAATTGCTAATCTTTCCTTGATGCTATCTTATGTAATGGCGGTGGTGTTATGTCATACCATTACCATGAGGATTGTGTATCATTCAATATTGCGCTTCTCTTTGATATGTTTATTGCTGGAAGTTTCCTTGATTCCACTAAAATGAGTGTGTGTGACTAAACAACTTCTTCATGATCCTCAGACCGTGCACACTTGAAGACAAGATTATCATATTCTACATGAAACTAAAGGGATAAGTCGAGCTTGGCCTGAACCAGTATTATAAACTTCTGTCCATGTCAAACACATCTTAATGTACAATAGGATCATATTTCTTGATTACGTAGCATTTGAATCTGCTCATTTAGTTGATGAAACAAAAAGATAAAGAACAAACATTTAGGCAATAAGAGAGTAGTGAGTTTCTGCATTTACATACATGCACAATGGTTAATTTGTACTTTCTCTTGTTTGTGTCAATTTTCTGCCCCCAGCACATTATGGCACCACAAGTACATTGTTTTTTCTGCTTGGAGAAAGAAAAATACAAGCATCAAGATGCCGAGTAAACAACTTGAACTGGAATATAAAGGATATGGGGGAAGGAGGATTCTATAAAGATAAAGCTTGAAGAATTACAAAGACAAGGGATAAAATGGGGGAATCACCCTAACTAGATATTGGGACTCACCAACTATAAGGGACTTACTCGACCCTGATAAAGAGAAATCAACTCACTTTAATACGAGCTTCAGAAGCTCTCAAATGTTCAACAAAACTCTTCCAAAACCTTACCAATTCAACTCTTTAGAGAGCACTCTCAATTGATCATCAATTAGTCAGTTTCTTTATGACCGTAACCTCCTTCCTTAAATGAGGACAATGACTGTTCCTCGAGCTTGAGAAGCTCTCAAATGTTTCACCAAAACTCTCTGAAAGTCTTATCGATCAGCTATTATAAAGCACTCCCAATCGGTCATCATTAGTTAGCTTCGTTATGACTTTAACCTCCTTTCTTAAATGAGGACAAAAATTGTCCCTCATGCAGTCTCTTCCAACACAAGGTAGATGAGCACATCCACTATTCAATGAAGAAGTCAATAAGGTTGCTTCTAGTGGCTCACCACTTCTTGTTTCTAATGCACATGCTGCTCATGTACTTAACTATGGGTTTAATAGTGATCTTTACTTACAAATGAGGATGAATTTTTGACTGCATCAATCTCTCACTCTTTGGAAGAGCTCATTATGGAGTATATATTTTGAAACACTGGCCAAATAGAGATCAATCATTGTAACCGAGTCTTTATTGAGCTTTATTTACGGTGACAATTATTTGAGAACCCATTCTTGAATTTTGGAAACGAGCTATAATTCCATAAAACATCAGCACAACTCTCATTGTATTGTGTAGAAGGCCAACGTAAATGATGGCAACAGTAATCTGTGAAATCTATAATTGAGGCTTTAGGAGTTTTATAAGGTTGTGGCATATGTTTAATCCTGATGAAGCCAACTATAGTTGAATCAAACTTGTCAACATTTCGGCTACCTAAATTTCAATGGTTTATCCCAATCAATGCAATTTCTTTAAAAACATGTTTGAGAAGAAAGTTCCTTGATAGCCTCCTTTGAGAAGTGTCATTGGCTATCAAAGTGTGGTGAACATAGAAGTGGTGCTGACATGATTAGGGGATTAACATACTCTTCACAGGGCATACGTCAGATGGCATGATGGATACTGGTGATAGCGTTAAGAATCATTGTTATGTTTCTTGAACCAATTTGTGTGGGAAGCCACTTGAAGGGCTCTTCCATCTTTTATTGAAGACTAGATTGGGTTTCCATAAACTTTTTGATCTCATCTCGAAGGTTGATGCTGCAACGGGCAATCAAAAATTTCACTTTCACATTATTGGAATGTGCTCGGGTATCACTTCATGATGAGGAATTAATTTGAATTGTAAATTTAAATGATGAGAGAGAGAGAGAGAGAGAGAGAGAGAGAGAGAGAGAGAGAGAGAGAGAGAGAGAGAGAGAGAGAGAGGCCATCCCAATTGTCCATCATTAGTTACCTTTTTGATGACTTTAACCTCCTTTCCTAAATGAGGACAGCAACCACCTCCATATTATACTTTTCTAACACAGCATGGTTGAACTCATGCACTATTCCGTGAAGAATTTAGTAAGGTTTCCCAATGGCTATATTACTTTTCCTTTTTCCCAATGCACATGCTTTATTATGGATTTAATATAGTGATCTCGAGATACAAATAAAGAGGGACTTTTTTCATCGGATCACATCATAATGCTGACAACTTAGGATAAGACTCTTCTTTCTCTCTCTTATTTTGGGCTTTCTTTGTAATTGCTTGCTATATAACAATTGGGGAAGTTAACCTTTGATCTTTCCTTGCAGAAAAGTGGCGGTTATTAATTTAGATCCTGCAAATGATGCATTGCCGTATCCTTTCCCATAATTTTTGCACTGTTTAGTAATTGAATGTAGTGTTTCTTAAACTCCTTCTAGCTTTCCTTTACACCAGAGATAGATATGACTGTGCTGTGAATATCGAGGATCTCATAAAACTTGAGGATGTGATGACTGAGCATTCACTTGGCCCAAATGGAGGTTAGTTCTGATAGCTGATTTTCTTTGACATCATTGCATTGGTAATGTTAATTCTCTAGTGGGCAAAATAATTTTTTTTGGGTTTGTTAATGTCCTATTGGCCTGCATTTTTGGCTTGTGCACGATATGACTAACTTCTCAGTACAAATACAAACCAGGCCTCGTTTACTGCATGGATTTCTTGGAAAAAAACATAGATTGGCTGCAGTCCAAGTTGAAACCTCTTATCAAAGGTAAGCAAGACTTAGCTTTTTGTACTATTTGATTGAAGGGGCCTTTTATATCTTTGTAAGGATGGAGAATTTGGTTCCTACATTATGCTTCTTTTTCTCATATTAATTTTTAAAATCCTTATACATAAATATGGAAAGTAATTAAATTGAATATTGAATTGTCATATCTCACTGTTTATCCTTGAAATGAAAATAATATCATCATCTGATGAACTATCATCATTTTGGGTGTTTCCGACTGTGGTGGAGATTTTCCGTCATGAGCGATTGGATGGTTGATCCTCACCACAAGCGAAATTAGAGGGGTGCATGTGTGATAAGATAATGCACAACACAAAAAGGAGAGGGACACATGATTTTTTAGTGAAAACCCTTAATCGGGAAAAACGACGGGGAGGAGGAGAAGAATCCACTATAATTCACAGGTTACAAGAATTACAAGAATAGTTTGCCAGAGTATCAGTGTTGGGCATAACTGAAAGAAAAGATCAAAAAGTCTTCCCTCAAGTCTTTTCTCGTTAGAAGAGGTCTAGTTGTTGCTTGACTGATCACTTTACTTGGCAGCGGATGGAACGGACGTGATCCTTGTATCAAATGATCTGCACGTGTTGATTCAATGTAACAGTCGTGATTACTGGTGCTTGATTGTTGGGATTGCATGTAGGGAAATCTGCCTTTGTTCATAACTACCCAGGCTGGAGGGCGAGACACGTTATGAACGTGGGGGAAGATCTGTGTAAGAGTCGACGAAGATCAGGGATGATCTGTTGTCGTGGTTGACGTGCACGGAGCTGAAATCTCTGAAGCGGTGGGAGCTCCGAGATGACTTGGAGCATCGAAGCTATCGGGATGGAAGTATCCTCGGGGAGAAGAGTGACTTCAGTGTGGACCAAATTGGCTCTGGGAGGATGTAGAGTGATGGAGTCTCCTGGTTGCTCGGACACGTGGTGTCATCCTGTGAGTATTAATTTTTGACCATTACAGATGCCCCCTGCTCTTTCGCTTGTCGGAGCCTGCAAAAGAGAAGTCAGAAGAGTGGAGTTTGTATGAAATCTTTTCGTCTTGATGCTCGTAAGCAGAGGAGGATCTTGAAATTAAAAGCGGATCGTCTGATTTGACTTGGAGATCATACTGTTGGCTGACAGCTGGCCTGCGATCGGTTGATTTTCTTGAAATTTATAACTGACGCCTCTTCGGATCCTGGCGCCATGATGACTGAGACCGTGTGACTGCGGCGGGTGATATTATGCCTCGGTTGACCGAAGATCCGGGATGCGAACCGACTTCTCAGGGATGGGGAATTTGAATTGGAGATGGTTTTGCTTCTCTCTATCTATAAATAGGCTGGAGCCTTTGGTGGAAGTAAACTCTGCCATCTTCGAAAAACTTTTGTATTCTTCTATTGTTGCTTTGTTGGGTCGCCATGTATTCTTCTCTCCTCTTCATCAGATGGAGAAAGAAAAGGGAAATGAAGAAGATGGTGTTGAGCTCTCGCTGTTCGGGAGTCTGGTTGGCGCAATATGTTGGCGCAATATGTTAGTCGTTATGATAAGCATGTCACAATACATCGGTCATTGTGACAGGCCTCCGCTGTTGGGGCGATTGCTTGCTGGCGCGCTTCAATTGGAGCCAATGATTTGGTCCCAATTTTTAGGGGGGTGAGGATCGTTCTGTGGGCTCTGAGTCATCCGACTCCCTTCATATCGGGTGCATGAGGAAGAGAGGGGGCTCTTCGGTCGGGGTGTGCTGGCGAATTGCTTCTCACCTTGAAGCCTGACCTCTTCTTCAGAACACTAATGTGGAGAAATGTTGTTTTCTTCTTCTGGGGTGTTCTGCCGGAGTCCGATCAGACGGACATCATGGTTCACAGTCGCGGTCTCGGACGCCTACTCGGCGGGCACTGAGACTGATCGGTCTCGGTGACTCGGATCGGTCTTGGGCGATACACGCAAAATGCTAGATAGAATGCTCAAAATTTTTTGAAAAAATCACGACAAATCTTAAAAAAAATGTAGACATCCATATTCATGATCACATGTCCAAAACATATCACCTAACACACTAAACATAAAGCGAAAGTATAAATATACGCGTCGTCGGTAGAAACATATCAAAATACATGCACAATGTAGTAAATTGCACAAACTACATTCATAAATACATGCTAATGTAGTTATTTCCACATTGAATTGCGATGAGGCGCAAAATCATCATCATAATCATCTCTGGGTAAGTAGACAAACCGATACTAGTGTTCGTAGCTCTCAAGTTGTGGTCTGTACTCATGGACATATGTCACACCATAATGTTGGTCTGATGTCAAACTCAACACTTATATATGACCTTCAAGACTATAAGTTCCTCCATCGGTACTATTGTTGCCCTCATTATTGTCATCATCACCACCATCGCCATCACCGCCATTACTGTCATTATTATCATCACCATCATCACTATTACAACTGGATAAAACCCTCACACCACCACCACCACCACCACCATTTGCTTCTCTTATACCTCGGAGGGGGGAGAGGGGGGAGAGATCGGAAACAGGGAGAGAGAGGGGGGAGGGGAAAGAGACAGAGAGAGACAGGAGATGGAAAGGGAGAGAAAGAGAGCGGGTGAGAGAGGGAGGGGGAGAGAGAGAAACAAAGGAGGGGGAAGGAAAGAGACAGAGATATGGGAGATGGAGAGGGGAGGGAGGGGGAGAGAGAGCGGGTAAGAGAGGGAGAGGGAAGAGAGAAACAGAGGGAGGGAGAGGGAAAGAGACAGAGAGAGGGAGGAACATCACCTGGGGCTGGGGAGGAGCGGTCGGTGGCGATCGGGCGGCTGCGGAGTCCAGATCTGAGCGGCGACGATCGGGCAGCGGCAGCGATCTCCAGATCTGAGCGAGAGAGGTAAGTTTTTCTTTTCTTTTTTTTCTTATACCCATTCGCAAGGGTGAATATACGTTTTGAGCCGACTCGGCTGAGAATCGGAGTCGACTCGATTGACTCGGCCGAGTCACGACCGATTCGGCCGTGAGTCGGCCGAGTCGACCGAGTCAACTCCGATTCTCAGCCGAGTCGGTCTCTGAGTTGAGTCGACCGACTCGTGACTCGAACTCGTTTCGGAGCGGACCGAGACGGATACGACTCGGCCGACTCGTCTCCGACTCGGCCGAGTCTTTGAACCGTGACGGACATCGCTGCCTTGCTCTTGAAGGCTTCTTAGAAATCGTCGCGGGAGGCATGTGAGCCACTGTCGTGGCATATGGTTGCCTGCTCAAGAGTCAGGGCAGTTGGCTGCTTTCAGAAGATCTCTTCTGATGAACAAATCTTTGTTCTTGTATCGGAGGTCTGGCCACGATGGCGGAATAAGTTTCAGATCTCATGTATTTCTTTTTCAAAATGTAAACACAGGAATGTAAACAAAATTTCATGTTTTTCATTTGTCAGATGTAATGATATAATGAAACGTAATGAAATGTAATGAAGTATAATGACATGTATTTCATAATAGAAATGACTGAGTCATGTTTAGATATTGTCTTGTTTGGATTGTGGAATGATCACACCCTTCGGAGGCCTGACTTTCGGATGGCAAGGATGCGATGTGTCTACGTTACCGTTTCCAGATGGTGACTCGCTCTTAGCGTACAGACGTTGAATTCGAGTGAAGTGAACTGATCCGTTTGAATGGTCTCCAGAGCATGGTTCAAAGACTCGCCGAGTCGGAGACGAGTCGGCCGAGTCGTATCCGTCTCGGCCCACTCCGAGACGAGTCCGAGTCACGAGTCGGTCGACTCAACTCAGAGGAGACTGACTAAGCCGAGAATCGGAATTGACTCGGTCGATTGGCATTATGATGATAATTTTGTGCCTCATCGCAATTCAATGTGGAAATAACTACATTAGCATGTATTTATGAATGTAGTTTGTTCAATTTACTATATTGTGCATGTATTTTAATATGCTTCTACGACGACGCGTGTATTTATACTTTCGCTTTATGTTTAGTGTGCTAGGTGATATATTTTGGACATGTGATACATGATATGGATGTCTACATTTTTTTAAGATTTATCGTGATTTTTTCAGAATTTTTTAGCTTTCTATGTAGCGTTTTGCGCGTATCGCCCGATACCGATCCGAGTCACCGAGACCGATCCGTCTCAGTGCCCGCCGAGTTGGCGGCGAGGACCGCGACTGTGAACCATGCTCCAGAGGCGGCGAGCCGAGGGAGCTCGGAGGCAGATATTTATGTATACTGTTCTCGAGTGGGGACCTCTCATCTTGAAACACATAAGCAGAGAATTTCGAGTGAGGGGAGCCCTCAGCTACGGAGCTGGGTAGGCAGCTGCTTAATTGGGGAGGTGCCTTTCGGATAAGCCTTAGGAACTCAGAGATTGGTGTTGTGTTATGATTCTCGAGTGGGGGCTTTCCTTTTCGGAACTCACAAACAAAGACGATAGCCCGATTGAGAATGAGCCTGGCAGTTGTCCGATTGGGGATGAACTTTCTGGACTGTAGTTGCCCAACCGGGGATGAGCCTTGAGGGTGGTGGTTGCCTGATTGGGATGACAGACAGCAGTTGCCCAATCAAGAATGAGCTTGAGTGCCCGGAGGCATATGCTTGTGTTATCATTCTCGAGTAGGGGCTTCCCTTGGAATACACGTCTTCGAGTGAGAACCCTCAACTATAGAGTTGGATTGGCAGTGGCTTGATTAGGGATGAGCCTTTCGAGCGACCATTGTCTATCCAGGATGAGCCAGGGAGATCCCGAAAGCGAATGCTGATGTTGTCGATCCTGAGTGGGGGGATCCCTCCTCGGACATACAATCATAAATCTAGAGGAGCTCGTAACTTGGCCGCATGAGAGCCGGTGAGTAGGTTCCACGAATCCTGAGAAGAGTGTAGGGAAGTAATTAAGAATCAAAATGTAATTTTATTAAATAATTTTAATAAAATACATAAAAATGGAACGAGATACATGGGGTATTATTTGATGGAGGACTTCCATGTTCTTGTCAGTAGGGTTGGAGTTAGTCAACCACTTTATACTGAGTGACCATGTGTAACGGTCGAGTTGGGGCTCTCTGCTGTCTTTCTGTCTCGATCGCGGCTTCGAGTGTAAGGACGTATTCTCGAAGATCTTTACTGGACAAGACCTTCGAGATACTTGCGGAGGGACCGGTACCAGGAAGTTTGTTGTCCCTTGCAATCATGGAAAGAACATTAGTCCTTTGCTCCGGGGCTGGAAGGATCGTGTTGCTTCTATTTTGGACGCTTCACTCAGGGTTGACCCTTGATGACTTCGAAGACATCCTGAATCGGGAGCTTTAGCGGGGTGATGTCGTCCACTCGGTAAGCTCAGAGTGGGCTCTGCTGAGGGTTCGAAAATGAATGCTTCTTGAAAGCGCCCTGCTCGCGACTCGGGTTGTCGACGAAGGGCCCCCCGTGATGCGGCTACGAGTTTTCTCCATCATCACCACGGTTGAGAGATTAGTTGGCGGAGCTCTTCATTGCTTCCTTCAACTGGATGTACGGTTGAACTCGGTACATAAACTCACTCCAAAGGGTGACATTTCACCAGATATTTGTACAGCTGGCCGGTGACTCGCAGCCCGCTGATGAATGCGAGAGCGGCGACATCTTCGTTGCAGTTGTGCACTTTGACCAGTTGACTCTGGAAGAAGCCGATGTACACCTTGAGACTGTCAGAAAGTCTCATCTTGACGGAAAGGAGGTGGTTATTGTTCTGCTTGAACTCTTAGTGGGAGGAGTATTGAGAGAGGAACAACTTGGTAAGAGCGGATCGATCGTGGCGGAAGAGAGTAGAACTAATCGAAAGCTACTTCCTTCAAACTGGACGGGAAGATTCGGTACTAGATGGGGTCGCTCCGGGTAGATCACTATCTTATCCTGATATTGGCGGAGATGCGGGACCGGAACGCTCTGACCAGAGTAGCAGTCAAATGTTGAAATCGTGAACTTGAAAAATTCACATTCCAGTATGCTTTTGGAGAAAGAGTTGGATGCATCAGTAGTGATGGCTCTGAGTCTATCGTGGCACTCTTGCTTCCTCGACTCGCTTCCATATAAGCTTGTCGAGATCTTGAACCCAGATGAACTCTTTGGTATTCTTCCGAGTATGATCGTGCTGACCCCTCATGCAGTGATGTGACAAACTCGACCCGCTGTGGGATCGTTCTGACGGATTAGGGGAGTCTGACCTGCGTTGCCTCCGGCGCTGAGAGTGCTCGCGGTCTTGGGCCTCCGTAGCAACTTGCTTTTCTTGCGATGGAGAGGTCCTTTGGTGCTTTGGAGGACTGTGATCTGGGTGAGGAGTTGATCGTTTAGATGTTTTAACTTCTCCCGTTCATGGGTCTCGTTTTCTCGATTATGCGTTGCTTGCTCCCACTCGCGATCAAATAGAGCCTGTTGCTTCACCATCTCCTCATTTATGTAAGCGAACATTTGGAGGAGTTGGCTTTCGTACGTTGATGGCGGGTGGATGTCTCTGGCTGCCCCTGTGAAGGTGCGAAAACAGTCTCTTCCACTATGGGGCTGAGGTTGAGGCTGCTCGGGAATGATGCCCCAGCGGTGGCAATGGATTTGCCTTTGGAGGTGATCTCGTTGCTGGTGGTTGGCTGCTTTTTCGGGGCCATGGCTTTTGGAGGATTTTTTAGGACAAGCTTGGTTGGGGAGAAATCTGAGTATTGGAACTCAAATTTCAATGAGAGCACCAGTTTGTGGTAGAGATTTTTTGCCATTAGCGAACGGACGGTCGATCCTCACCACAAGCAGATTAGGGAGTGAGGTGTGTGATAAGATATTGCACAACACAAAAAGGAGAGGGACACATGATTTTTTACGAGAAAATCTTTAATCGGGAGAAATCACGGGGAGGAGAATCCACTATAATTAGCAAGTTACAGGAATTACAGGAATAGTTTGCCAGAGACTCAATGCTGGGCTTAGCTGGAAGAAAAAGGAAAAAAAAATGTCTTCTCTCAACAGTCCCTTTCTCGTTGGAAGAGGTCTATTTATTGCTTGATTGATCACTCTGCTTGGCAGTGGATGGTACGAGCGTGATCCTCGTAACCGCATGATCTACACGTGTTGATTTGTTGTAACGGTCGTGATTACTGGCGCTTAATTGTTGGGATTACATGCAGGAAAATTCGCCTCTGTCCATAACTACCTATGCTAGAGGGTGTGACACGTTATGAACGTGGGGGAAGATCTGGCTGCGTAACAATCGGCGGAGGTCATCTGTTGCCGAGGTTGCCTTGTGCGGAGCTGAAGTCTCTGGAATGGTGAGAGCTCCAGGATGACTTGGAGCATCGGAGCTATCGGGATGGAAGTATTCTCGGGGCGAAGAGTGATTTCAATGTGTACTAAACTGGCTCTGGGAAGATGTGGAGTGACGAAGTTTCCTAGTTGCTCGGACATGTGGTGTCATTCTATGAGTGTAAATTTTTGACCACTACATCAACATCTGGAGCTGAGTAAAGATCTTGGAAAGATGATGTCTTCATTAGACTATCATTTAGTTTGGTAATAGGAGGCTTGGCTGTCTCCCTCAGGCAATAAATGAAAATATTTGGAATATTTCACATCACTTTTTGCAATACTTTCATCTTTAAAGCAAATGAATTCACTATCAATACTCTGGCTTCTGCATGTCAGTTAGGAATTAAACTTAGCTGAGTATTGTCTAAAAGGTACCATATATCTCACAAATGACATGATAAGTTCGTATAATGTTTTCATGGAATGATAAAAGCGGTTCTTCCTGGTTTGATCTCAGAGCATATATTTATAGGCTCAGAATTTACGCAATGGTAAAAGGTGAAAGTTTGTACTTTGATGATTTCTTCTCTGTTTGCGATGCCTTTCTATACACACTGTAGCCGAGCTAAATCAACATATTATTTAGTCTCAGAGACTTTGTCGATATTTTTCAGTTATCCATAGTAAAATGTTTAAATGTCTCTAAAGTACTTTTATACCAATTCATCTTTCCTGTCCTTTTTCTGGACAACAAATGTTATATTCCTTTTTTCATGTACAAAGCAATATAATGTAATTGTAAAATTTTAAAGCTTCTATAAGCACACCTTGAATATTTTCTCCTACTGTTGTGCTGATTAATCCAGATCACTACCTTCTTTTTGATTTTCCTGGCCAAGTTGAACTCTTCTTCCTTCATTCAAATGCAAAGAATGTTATATCTAAACTCGTCAAGACGATGGATC
The DNA here is from genome assembly GCA_038442645.1 of Agave tequilana. Classification (NCBI taxonomy): domain Eukaryota; kingdom Viridiplantae; phylum Streptophyta; class Magnoliopsida; order Asparagales; family Asparagaceae; genus Agave; species Agave tequilana. The sequence continues at coordinate 232,715 of JAVJIF010033129.1, forward strand.
TCCGGGTATGGTCATTGATTCAAGTGCCTACCAAGCATAATATTACGACATTTTTTATTTGGTTATATAGTTAAATTTTTTTTAGAATTACTGAGTACTTTCGTGCTGTTTAGTTGACTGCCATTCACTTAATCGATGCTCATCTATGCTGCGACCCTGGAAAGTACGTAAGTGCATTGCTTCTCTCGCTAACAACTATGCTTCATTTGGAACTCCCTCACATCAATGTCCTGTCAAAGATTGATCTAATTGAGAGCTACGGGAAACTGGGTATGGTCAAGACCTGTTGTTATTCGACAGAGGCGTATTTTTTTTTGTTTGTATTATTAACCAAAATTTCTAGTGTTTTTCTGTTTGTTGCAGCATATAATCTTGATTTCTATACAGATGTTCAAGATTTGTCTTATTTACAGCACCATCTTGATCAAGATCCTCGGTCAGCTAAGTACAGGTGTTCATTTTGATTTCTTAATTGTTCCCTTATGAATTCATCTGATTGTTGTCGGCTGCCCTAATTATCCCACCACATGGATGTGTCCACGACCCTCCCTTGTTTGCACACTGATCCACACATTGACTTTTCGATGTAACATGTCTAATCACCTTGTCTGAATCTTATCTGACAAATGTCTATCAATCAGGGCATTATAGTCCTCACATCTAGTCATAATCTTCTGAATAAGTAGTCGAGAATTGGTTTTGTTCAATTTTTATTGTCGTGTATTGTGAATATTGTACTACTACTGTTCTGATAAAGTCAATACCAATATGGCGTCTAAAAAGAATTGGTATCATTGATGCATATTATAGAACATGTCGTTATGTACAACTAACCATACTCTTGATTACTAAGAAAGTAAAACAGTCAATATTGGAGAAGTTCTAAGTTTATATCTGTACATTTATGCTTGGTTAATTGGTCACAGTTTTCCTTTCTAGCCTGTGCCAATTTATGTTCCATTATTTTGGTAATGGCTGAAACTCTCAATAAAATACAGTAATCAGTTCATTACATGGTACATAGATGACTTACATGCAGAAGTCATTGCAAAAAGAAATACATCATATATTCTCTCCTCTGTTGACTTGCATTGCGAGCTGTTGTAAGGATTTATCTTTAACTTTGTTTGACATTGGTTCGGTCAAGACATTGATGGCGATAGAAAGGTTGCTAGCAGCCTCTTCTGCCAAACTATCTGCTCCAAAGTTCCGCTCTGCAGAAGTTTGAAGCCGAATCGTTGATAACATTATCATGAATTGCAGATTGCAAGTCCCTAAATTTTGTCTCCTTTTCGTTTTTTTTTTTTACACTGTTGAGATAGTAAGCTTGGAGTCTCCTTCAATGATCATATGACTTCTCATCTTTTGATAACCTGTGTTAGTGCCCACCGGTTTCTGCTTGGTCAGACTACATCTTAGGTATGCATTGTTGTCCTGCCATTAATTGGTAGCCACTGGTATCCTGCAGTACAAATCCCACTCTCACTCCATTAGTATTAAATGCTCCATCAAAATTTAGTTTGCTGAGAAATTCTTTAGTGGGTGCTGTTGGTATTTTGGGTGCCTCACGTCATTGGAGAAGACTAGGCAACAAAATGGAGGAGATTTCAAAAGAATTCAACAGCCAGAAACGTGCACAGGCTCAGTCTGTCGATAGCAGCTGATGGCTGTCACAGCTAAGCCAGTGCGGTCGACATGCGATCAACCGCGAGCCAACAGAGACTGAGGCAGTCTGTCGACAACTACATGTAGCTGTCGACACGGAGCACTGCCTGTTGAAAGCAGTCGACAGGAGATTGATCGTGGCTTCAACAAAGACCAGTGGCTATCAGTCTGTCGACAGCTATGGGAAAATTCAGAATCCGATTTGTTTTCAGATTCTGATTTTGAATTTTGAATATTAGAGCTTCCAAATAATCAAAATCATGATTAGAAATGTTGCAATTGGAAGTTATTTTTATAACTTTGATTTTGGAGATACTCAAATGATCATGGTTAAGAATATGGAAAACTTCCTCCAGTTTACAGATTGCCGTGATGCAGAACATTTTGTATTGAGTAGCCTCTTAAATAATATATAGATAATTCGAGTGTAGAGAGTCATCAGCAAAGAGTGAGTATGTGATCCCTTTTTGCATACCCTTTATATAAAAGTGAGTGATGTGTCTCTTGTTGAGCTTGATTAATCATAAAAGATAAAAACATTTGCACATAAGTAAACAAGAAAGAAAAAAAGAGGATCACCTTGATGAACACCATTTGTTTGGATTGCTGTTGAAGACGAGAGATTATTGGTAATGAAGTGCATTCTTGTAGATGATAGACATGCCATATTCGACTTAATCAATGTCCTGAATCCCATTGTTTGCATCAGAGCTTCTAAGAATTTCCATCTTACACGATCAAATGTTTTCTCCGTGTCAAGTTTAGCAATGAACAATTGCTTCTTGTTGTGACGGCTAACATGCATGGAATGATAAACTTCTTATGCAGTCATGATATTATCTATAATATCACAGCCAGCTAAGACACCAGCTTGTTCTTTTTCCAAGAGAGAAGGTAGAATGCACTTCCATCTATTGTGGCAGATTATGTTCTTGGTAGAGTATTGGCCTAATGAGGTATGCAATTGTGGGGTTTTGAAAAATTATAAGCATCTCAATACTGAAAACCTTAATTAAGCCCTTGTGGTGGATAAAAACCGGCTTACCGTGGATCGAACCCACCACAAGCGATTTGAGGCACTCTCCGGATGGATCTGTTTGAGCACACACGAGAAAAGACACCTTTCAGGTTAGGAGCACCGATGTGGTGCCGGCCTGAGACCCTCAGGCATGAGAATCAGTAGGTGGAATGAAAAGACTGTCAGAGGACAACTGTCGGGGTTGTGGATGTAAGTGCAGCGCAGAGGATAAGTGTGGGCTTGGTAGGAAGGACTGACAGAGGATAACTACCGGTGTCGTGGATGGAAGGATCACGCAGAGGACAACTGCGGCTGTGTTGGTGCCCTGGCAAAGGAGAACTGCCTAGAGTGGTGGTGTGATTGTGTATGCTCAGAAGATTAGGGAAGCGATTTCCTTCTTCTAGGAGAATGATCATATATACTTGACATGGATGCTGGCGTGGCGGTAGAATTGAGAGACCGCTGTTACTTCATGATTTGCATGTGTCGGATTTGTTGTAATGATTGTGATCATTGATGCTGGTCGGGTAGGATTGCATGCCGGAGAATATGCCATTATCCATAATTGCCCACGCTGATTGGGGTCTTACACGTTATGAACGTGGGAGAGAAGTTGCATAAGTATCGACGAAGACCATGGACGATCTGTTTGTTAGAGCTTCAGGTTCAGAGCTGGGCCTTTGGGACGGGAAAACCTCGAAGTGGAAAGGCCTTGGAGGTGTAGGGGTCTCTTAATATTGGAATGCGAACCCGGATCGAGGATTTCTTTGGACGGAAGGTGGCTCTGGGATGACTAGGAGTGGCGAAAGCTCCGGGGGAGACTCTGAGAGTCGAGGATTTCTCGGGGGAAGCTCTTGGTAACTAGGACACGTGTCATTATCTTGATGAGGGTCAAATTTTGACCAGTACAGATGCCCCCTGCTCCCCACTCATCGGAGTCTGCGAAAGGGAAGTCGGGAAAGCGAAGATACACAGATGGATTATGAATGCCTAAAGCTCATTACGACGCTTGTGACAAATCTTTTCAGATTACTGCGGATCTTTTGGAATTACTTGTTTACACAGCTGGCTGTCAGTTGTCACATCGAGTGGCTGGAAGATTATGTCATGCGTCTCTTCGAATCCTGGCGTCATTATGACTGGGATCATAGGGTTATTTGATGATGACGATTGGTCTTCTGCCTTTACTGTTGACCGGAAATCTCAAGATTGTGGGCCGACATTTCAGGTATTGAAAATTTGAATTAGAGGCGGTTTGACTTCTCGTCCATCTATAAATAGGGGAAGATTTATGGGAGGAAATTATCTTCTCTGTCTTCTTCAAACACCATGCTTTGAAATCCAAATTTCTTCTTTTCTTGCTACGTCGACCTACCGTTTTGTAGTGGTACTTCTCCTGTGCGGTATTGGGGTGCAGACGTGATTTCATCACTGTCTTTGCATTTCTTGTCGGAGCTCATCTTGTCGGACACCATCGCTGCTTTCCGGGAGGGCTTCCTGAGAGTCCTCGTCCTTCTCGCAACGCGAGGGGGACTGTGGTGTCAGTATGACTGCCTTAGAATCATGGGGAATAGATGGGAAGAGGTGTATTGAGACATACTCTCCGACCCTGGCCTCTTGATCTTCTCTTCATTGATCTTCTCTTCATCGAAACCAGTATCTTTAGATAGTGGCACGAGCAATGAGATGGTGTATCCGATAGATGTCCCCCTATGACTGAGTGTGTTATCTGAGTTTAGAGATGAGGTGAGACTAGCGGGATGGATTGGAGCATCTGGACATGGGTGCTGTATTTCTTTTCAAAAATTGTATACGCAGAGATGTAATGGAATTCATTGCATTACTCTTGTTAGATGTAATCAAATAAATGTAATGGAATGGTATTTGGAATAGAAATATTTTGGATGGAAATGAATTCTGAAATGAAAATATTTAATGCCTAGATCTTGCCTTGCTTGGTTTTACCATTGGCTTTTAGAATTGCTATGGCAATGTCTCTTCGGAGTGCTGGTCTCTACCTTTAGTATGGTTTGTTGGATATTGAGCGGTTTGGAGAGTTTGCACTGTTGTTTTCGAGTAGGGGAGATTACATCAGCAGTACCTGCAAACTTTTGGCCTCCGAATAGGGAAAATCCCAGCCGCGGAGTTAGGTTCACAATCATCTCCCAGTGGGGTAATCTCATCAACGGAGTGGTGAACTTGGTAGGGCTCTGAATCAGGGAACGAAGACTTGGCCGACTCGGCCTGATTCGAGTCGACTCGGCTGCCTGAGTCACAGGGTGGCTTCGAGTCGAACCCGATTCGGGTTCACTGTGCGCCCATGATCGAATATAAAGGAGAGCGAGCGCGAGCGAGGAAAAACATAAAAAAATTCTCCAGATCGCCCTTGTAGATACCCTTTACCCACTCTCCGTGTCTCTCTCTCCACGATCTCTTTCTCTCTCCGCCGATCTCTGTCTCTCCCTTTGCGTCTCTCTCTCCCTCTCTCTCCCTCTCTCTCCTCTGCGTCTCTCTCTCTCCGTCGATCTCTCTCCCTTTCTTTCTCCGTCGATCTATCTCCCTCCCTCTCCCTCTGCATCTCTTTCTGTCGATCTCTCTCTGTCCCTCTCTGTCTTCGTCTCTCTCTCCCACTCTCTGTCGATCTCTCCCTCTCTCCCCCTCTGTGTCTCTTTGTCCCTCTCTGTCTCTGTCTTTCTCTCTTCCTCTCTCCGTCGATCTCTCTCCCTCTCTTTCTCTGTCGATCTATCTCTCTCCCTCTGCGTCTCTCCCTCTGTCCCTCTCTCATCTGTCTCCGTCGATCTCTCTCCCTCTCCCTCTTCGTTGATCTCTGTCTCTCTCCCTCTGCGTCTCTCTCTGTTCCTCTCCTCTCTCCGTCGATCTCTCTCCCCCTCTCCGTCTCTCTCTCCTCTGTTCCTCTCTCCCTCTCTCCCCCTCAGTCCCTCTCTCCGTCTATCTCTCCCCCCTGTTCCTCTCCCTCTGTTCTCAGTCCCTCTCTCTTTCTCTTTTCTCAGTCTCTCTGTTCTCAATTATTTGAGTTTAATTTAAATTAAATTAATTTAGTTTAGTTAAACTTAATTTAGGTTAATTTAATATAATTTTGTAATTTTAAATAAGTTAGGTAATTTAATAATTTTATTGAAGTTAGGTAATTAAGTTAGTTTAGCTTAATCTAGTATAAACTAGTTTAGTTTAATTTAATTTAGTTAATTTAGTTAATTTTAGTTTTAATTTAATTTAACATATAATTTTAATTTCAGTATGGCTTCAAAGCAACGCGATAGTGGATGGGAACATGGTACCCCTGTTGGTGGAAGTAGAAAACTTGTGAAGTGTAATTATTGTGGGAAACTAGTCCATGGTGGTATTACTAGATTGAAGCAACATATAGCGCATGTACTTGGTCAGGTGAAAGGATGCTTGCGAGTACCAAAAGAGGTATCTCAAATAATGGGACATCTTTCAGAAGCTCTCAATCTGCAGAAAATTGCCATCAAAGTTTTAAGCCAAACATGTTTTTTATCGGGTTGTGAAAGAAATTGGAGCACGTGGTCGCTGATTCATACAAAATTGCGTAACCGGTTGGCAATGAAAAGTTACATAAACTAGTATTTGTGAATTACATTATGCAGTTGCGAGTAAGAAACTTGACATGCAAAAGCGACACTGATGATTATTACAACCTAATTGATCTGAACAATATTTTCAATGATGATGTTTTGGATGAGTGGATTCGGGAGGGAGAACAAACGATGTTACCACCAGATGACTTAAGTTGGTTGGATGAAGGTATTCGTCGTAGTGACGAAAGTGGCGATGACGATGGTGATGGTGGTGACGACGACGACGGTAATGGTGGTGATGACGACGACGATGGTTATAGAGGTGATGGCGGTAATGATGAAGAGACTCATGTGTTGGTGGAAGCCAACGAGATGGTGCTATGACATGAGATTCAGAATATTATGCCACATAAGATACAGATTATGAAGGCCGAGCGGGGATTTCGCAACAACGTAGGTATTTGGATCGGTTGGTTGATTTCAATTCTAGCGATGATTATTTGAGTGGACATGATAACTACTCACATGGTCATCATAGTTTTGAAGGCCATTTACAGGGGTTGAGTTTGACATCTGGCCAACATTCTAGCACTGAATATTTTAGCACTAGTGAATATTCTACTAGTAGCGCTGAATATCGAGATTTTAGGTATTATCACCATGGAACTGATATTGCACAACCCCTCCGCCATTTTACTCTGATGCTGGATCCTCTGGCCAATCATCTCAGCCTACAGGATTCACCCATAAATATATTATTATCCTTATAGAAATTATATAACTGGTTTCTATACTTATCGCGGGGATGATGATAATGATGATTTTGTCTCGCAATTCAACGTGGAAATGACTATATTAGCAGGTACTTATGAATATTTTATGCAATTTACTATATTATGCATGTATTTTGATATGTTTCTACTGACGACGCTTGTATTTATGCTTTCACTGTATGTTTTGTGTGCTAGGTGATATGTTTTGAATATGTGATACATGAATTTGATGTTTACATTTTTTTACGATTTGTCATGATTTTTTCATATTTTTTCTAGCTTTCTAAGTAGCGTTTTGCGCGTATCGTTCGAGTCCAATCTGAGCCGCCGAGACCGATCCATCTCGGGGCCGGCCGAGACCGAGACTTTGAACCATGCTCTGAATAGGGGTAATACCCATCATTAGATTGGGTCATCGTATCCGAGTGGGTGGAATCCATCAGCGGAGAGGCGAACCCGGTTGGTCTACTAGTGGGGAAAATCCTAGCAGCAGAGTTGGGTTCACAGTCGTCTCCGAGTGGGGGTAATCCTATCAATGGAGCGGTGAACTTGGAAGAACTCTGATTGGGGGTAATACCCATCATATTGGGTCCGTCGTCTACGAGTGGGGGTGGGACCCATCAACGGAGAGGCGAACCTGGTTGGTCTCCGAGTGGGAAAAATCCTACCAGCGGATTGTGTCTGATTGCCCGTAGGCTAGCCGACGGGGTGTCCATTGGCGGGTTCACGTTGCCATCTTCGAGTGGGAAAAATTCCAGCAGCGGAGTGTGCCTGACTGCCTGTAGGCTAGCCGACGGGGTGTCCGTGGCGGGTTCGCGTTGCCATCTTCGAGTGGGGGAAATCCTAGCAGCGGTGCCCTGTTTTAAATATCGTCCGAGTTGGACGAGATATCGTCCGATATCTCCTTTTTTGCCTGTTGCCGATACAATATGGGAAAATCATTCGCCATATCGTTTACAGCAAAAAATAACCAATATTTGAAATGTCGGCCGATAAATTGCCCGATATCGCCCGATAAATCGCCCGAAATATCACTCGATATGAAATAACTTATTTATTGCATGACTGCGTGCAAAAGTACATTATTTTACTGTCTTTGCATGCATATTACATCATTTTTATTATGTAGATGATATCTATGATACTAAACTAACTTTTAGTTATCATTATTTCATTATATATAGTGTCCGATATGAACACCCGATATGCGCGCGTATCCCCGATCTCTCCCGATATCCGATATGAAAAACCCTCATCCGATACGATCCCGATATACGATATTTAGAACCTTAGCGGAGCGGGCGAACATAGTTTCCGAGTTGAGAAAATCCCAACTACGGAGTGTACCTGATTGCCCGTAGGCTAGTCGGCGGGGTGGCCGTAGGTGTGTTCGCGTTGCCGCCTCCGAGTGGGGGAATCTCATCAACGGGACGTACAAGTTATTGGCTTCCGAGTGGGAAAAATCTTAATAGCGGGAGGAACTCCGAGTGGGAAAAATCCCAGCAGCAGAGTTGGGTTCATAGTCGTCTTCGAGTGGGGAAAATCTCATTAGTGGAGCGACGAACTCAGTAGGATTGCAATGGTTAGGGCAAAAATATATTTTTATTTGATAATTAAGATAAAACGTGGAATATAATCGAAATACATGGGGAATCGTGGAAGTGCTGCCACGTTTTATGGGAGATGCGAGATCACTCAATCGCTTTGTATTGGGTGATCATATGTTGCGGTTGGGCAGGCGGCGGAGAGATCGGTTGTCCTGATCCGAAGGCCGCTTCGGGGGGTAAAGATGCATTTTCTTTGAGGAAGCCCTGTCAGACGAGCTCTTTCAGGTATCTCCAAAGGTTCTTGCAGTGGATGGTTATGTGCCTCTTGCTGTCGTGGAAGAAACAATATTCTTCTGCTCTGGGGAGTGCAGTGTTGTATTGGATCAATCTCGGCACCTGACCCGGGGTTGGTTCTTGATGGCGTTGAAGACCTCGTTGGTGGGAAGCCTGAGTGGAGTGAAGTGCTTTGTTGGCTTGAAGGTCTGGAGCGGACTCGGTGAGAGAATTGGGAGCGCCTGTCTCTTGCAAGCGGGCTGCCCCTGATTTGGGTTCCAGGCTCCAGTAGTAGCTTCATACTGCAGATTGGAGTTTTCACCTTCATTGTCGCTTTTGGCGGAGCTCTTCGTCGCTTCCTCCAATTGGATGTAGGGCGAAGCTCGAGATAGGACCTCACTCATCCGAGTGATGTAATGCTTCAACAAATGTTTGATAGGGAGTGAGAAACTTGCAGTTTGTTGATGAATGCCAGTGCAGAGACAGTTCTCATTGCAATGAGAAACTTTGGCTAGCTGGCCTTGAGAGTAATCGATGTAGGACTTGAGGTTGTCGTCCTGTCTCAACTTGACAGTGAGAAAGTGGTGGTTCTTCTTGATCTCCCGACGAGAGACGTGCTGATTGAGGAACACATGGGTTACTTTCTCGAAGTTGTGGAGAGAATATGGCAGCAAAGAGTAGAACCAATCCAAAGTCAGCCTTTCAGACTAGATGGAATGGTTTGGCACAAGAGCGAATCGTTGCGGGAGTGGACCATCATCTTGTCTCGGAAGTGCCTGATGTGTTGAACTGTGTCACTCGTTTTGGAGTAGTAGAAGTTGCGAACTTCTTCAGGAACTCGCACTCTAGGATCTCTTCGGAGAAGGGAGTTAAGACTCTGGTAGCGACTTGTTTTGGTCTGCTTCGGAGTTGTAGCTTAGCATCCTCGATTCATTTTTGGATCAACTCGTCGAGGACTCAGATATTGGGAGATTCTTTGATTTTTCTTCCGAGTCTGGTGGTGATAAGCTTCTGCTCGAAAACGAGGCAAATTGGCTCGCCAGAGTAGGAGGGGGGAAGTTGATATGGGCTGCCTCAGGTTTGTGATGGGTCCATCAGTCCGAGCTCCGCTTTCTGGTTGCGTTTGCTCCTGGGCTTTCTGGAGGGTGGCGATCTACGCCTAGAGTTGGTAGTTGAGCTGCTTCGACGCTTCCCGCTCATGGGTGGCTCTCTCGTGGTTGAGGATCACTTGCTTCCGATCACGATCTGATTGGGCTTGCTGTTCCTTCATTTGCTTCTTCATGTCAACAAGCATCTGAAGGATCTGGTCTTCGAATAACGGTGTCGGTCGGACGCTGGTGGTTGCCCCCTGAGGTGAGGAGCCAGTATCCTCGATAACATGCTGTTGGTCGACGACAGGCGAGGGGATCGTGCTCCTGGCGACACTGTTGGTCTTGCCTTCTGATGGGACGCCATTGTGGGTGATGGTTTGTTTTCTCGGGGCCATCGACACTAGGATAAAGGCTTCTTGTGAAATGTTTTGGGTTAGATGGGAATGAGATTTTGAGTATGGACTCAGATTTTAATGGAAGCACCAGTTTGATGTGGATAAAAATTGACTTACCGTGGATCGAACCCACCACAAGCTATTTAAGGCACTCCCTAGATGGTACTTGTCTGATCACACATGAGAAGACACCTTTCAGGTTAGGAGCACCGGTGCGATCTGATTGTGGATGCTCAGAAGATTAGGGAAGCGATCTTTCTCTTGGGAGAAGAAAAATCATATATATCCAACGTGGATGTTGGCGTGGCGGCGGAATTGAGAGACTGCTGTTACTGCACGGTTTGCACGTGCCGGATTTGTTGTAACAGTTGTGATCATTAGTGCTAGTCGATTAGGATTGCATGCCGGGGAATCTGTCACTGTTCATAACTGTCTGCGCTGATTGAGGCGTTACACGTTATGAACGTGGGAGAGAGAAGAGTTGCATAAGTATCGGCGGAGATCATGGACGATCTATTTGCAGGAGCTTCAGGTTCGGAGCTGGGATCTTCGGGACGGGAAAGACCTTGAAGTGGTAAAGGCCTTGGAGGTGTAGAGGTCTCCAAATAGTGAAATGCGATTCCGGAGCGAGGATGTCTTTGAAACGGAGGGAGGCTCCAGGATGACCCGGAGTGGTGGAAACTCCGGGGTAGACTCTGAGAGTTTAGGATTTCTCGGGGGAAGCACTTGGTAGGTAGGACACATTTCATCATCATGGTGAGGGTCAAATTTTGATCACTACAATCCTCTTGTGTGCTTGTATTTTGTTGTAATTCCTGACCAACCCTCCTTTGGTTTCATCTTTTAAGTGTTTAAAAGCCGCTGATATCTTGTTTTTTTCATTGCACATGCTGCAACATTTGATCTTGTTTCTATATTGTTTGATTGTGGTTCTGAGACATTAGCATATTGGAATTTCTTTCATCTACAAGGATTAAGGCATAATATAAGCCAAAAAGGCCAACAGGTCATGTATTTGTACTTTCAGTAGACACTCTTGATCTTCATACGTATCAAGTTTGAAGGAAGTTGGCGGGGTGTTTGACAACTGGTGGAGCTTTCCCTGTGCATGCGTGTTTCTCTTCTACTCTTGTTCATCCTCCTCCTGTTTGATCCATTGCTCTTCTGAGATCCTTTCCTCTGGTATTTTTTGGTATTGTTTGTAAATATCAAGCACCCAGCATCCACCACTCCACTCAGCCTACTATGGTCATTCTTTACAACCTTGGTGCACTGCACCATATTATATGGTCTGATGTACAGTATTATGTGGCCCATGTTTAAAGAGTTGAAACAATAGATCGATTCCACTACTTTTCCAACTCTCTCTTCTACCTATTTTTTCTTGCATGAATCTCAAGAGATGTGTGAATCATTATGTCATCATGGGTTTACTTAACTGTGCAGTTTTTGTTATTGCAGGAAACTAACAAAGGAACTATGCGATGTTGTTGAAGATTTTGGCCTTGTTAATTTCTCAACTCTAGATATTCAGGTGATCTTTTTTCTTTAGTTGATGTTTATTTTTTTCACAAGTGTATGTTGACTAAATTTATTGTTCCCAAGGATAAAGAAAGTGTTGGAAATCTCGTGAAGCTTATAGATAAAAGCAACGGATATATATTTGCTGGCATAGAGGGGAGTGTTGTGGAGTTTAGCAAAGTTGCAGCTGGAGCCCTTGACTGGGATTACTACAGATATCCTTTTCTTCTTTATTCTTTTCATCTTTTCATTATTGATCAACTAGCAGTTCTTTATCCTGAATTATAATTGTTAATTAATGTTATCCAAACTCTTGACCATTTTGGATTGTAATTGACAATCACAAAGTAACATAAGTTTCTGTTAATCTGCCATCTTAAAATTGGTTTGATTTGTGAAAAGTTGTATTAGCTTAAAGATCATTCAAATGAAGAGAGGTCATTTAATCTAATTTGCAGGTCTTGAATTAAGTGGAATCCAAAAAGATTTAAAATGAATTAAATGCCTTTTAGAAGAGATCATAGAGGACTTATTTTTAAAATATGAAATTATGAATTGATGACCAAATGTATTTTGACATGATCAGAATAATTATATACATGTATATTCATCAACGTCATTGGTTTTATAATTTGTTCCTTTCTTGGTGGCAGAATCTACAGTTACTATCTTTATAATGTTCAATCAGTAGAGGTTTCGGTGTCGATTTATTTGAATAAATGTGAGTTATAGTTGTTTGCTATTTGTCAGACATCGAGAATTAATTATATTGTCCTCCTGTGAACTGTGTTATACCCTGTTTCATGACTGACATGTTTGAACTACTGCAACTGTTTTGGTTGTTAATATTATTTTCTTCGAAATTGAACAAAACAAATTTAACTAAGAAAATGAACAATCAACTAAGCTAGTTTAGTAACAGTGTATTGCAGTAAAAGAAATTTACCTTGGATTTAAATGAAACCAATTGCTAATATCCAGTGAGTTGCTGTGTAAAGTTTTATTTTTTTTCTGGCTTCTCTTTTAATACTTTAGAATACATAATTGATATTGCTCCGGATGAAAACATCTCTAGATGCTCCTTAATTAGCGTCTTACAACAGCTGCGGTGCAAGAGAAGTACATGAAGGATGATGAAATTAGAGAAGTACATGAAGGATGATGAAATTACCGAGGGCTGATGCGCGAAATGCTTACAGTTTCTGTTGGCGTGCCATGGAGGCCGACTCTTTCCTTGGAGTGTTGCAATATTTATTTTTTCAGCCGTCCACTAAGCAGTGTTGAAAGATGTATTAGGTTTGATAGAATTATGTGCAGTCAGTGATTTTTTGTAGTTGTGACAGTGGAAATCCAAGTGTAGGGATGTGTTATATAGTTGCAGTTGGACTTGAATTTGATATTTATTTTCTCAATTGCGATATAAGGGCAAGAAGTACCTAAAGCAGTCTTTGCTTTTTGATTGATATTGAGCTAAGGATTTTGTTTTTGGCAACTGCTGAGAGCTTGTTTGGTCTGGGTTTTTCTTTTTGTTGTTTTTCTTCCTGTACCAAAATGTGTGAAGTTTACCGACATAGATAAATATTTTGCATCTGCTACTTTGTTTCCCTCAAATGTACGTGATCTCAAAGTAGTGTCATTGCATATGTGTTTTGGTTGTGGGGCGGAAGTGGGGGAAAATAGAAGTCAGAAAACTCATTTCGCATTTCTTTTTTTTGTTTGGAATCTAGAAAGAGAAATGAGAAAACTCTTTTTCCTTCTCTTATCTTTTACGCCTCTTTTACGCTGTCATTTTCTCACTTGCAGAGTGTTATAATTAATTTTGTGTTTATGTAAATCTCATTTGTAATAAGTTATAATTTAAAACAGTTAATTTTGTGGTCATATAAATCTCACTTGTATTTTAATTACAGTTAAAAAAAATTCATAATTAATATTTATTTTAATGTTATTTTGCGGTCAATTTTATGATTAATTTTTTCATTTCCATTTTTTCATTACTAATCAAACACCAGAAAGTACAATATATTTTTTCACTTACACTTCACATTAAAGCTTATTTGCAGAAATTTAAAAAAAAGTTATGGGAAATTGCACCAAAATACCCACAAATTTGGGGTGCTTTCAAAAAAGAAAAATACCATATAATTTATCTCATTTTCATTAACACCATTTCTAATTGTCAATTTGTGACCAAAATACCAAAATAACCTCCCGTCCAATCAAGCTCCCCTCCCTCCCTCCGTTTCTGTCCCAAAAATGTGGGCGGCATTGTTAGGGGTGAGCATCGGTCGTTCGTTCGGTTTTTGCTAATTTTGCAAAACCGAACCGAACCGATTAGACTTAGTAACCGAACCGAACCGAATCAACTCAGTTCGGTTCGGTTTTTCGGTTTTTTCGGTTAGTCAATATATTGCCATCATTTCTACATTTTTTAATCACCATTATATTATCATCCTTTAATATTATAATCTCAAATATCCATTACCTAAATTAGAAATAAGAAAAAGATTCTAAGCTTAATGTGATTGAAAATTTCATATTCTAAAACTTTTACACCGTATTTGAGCTCTTATATTAAACTCATATAATTATTACTAACTTTTAATGATAAGAATGAAAAAAAAATTTATATTAATATAAATATTATTCTCATTGTGATGTTGTACTTAATATTGCATTCACATATTCAACATAAAAAGAGATGGTATTACTAAAACTAATGAGATAAGCTTCCACCAGTTTTTATTATGAACACTAAATTGAATTTGAGTAGGTTAATATATAGGGTAAGAAATTCGTTTCGGTTCGGTCTATTCGGGTTTTAGAACATAAAACCGAAACTCGACCGAATTAGAGCGTTCGGTTCGGTTCGGGTTCGGGTTTCAGTTTTTGGTCGTTATTTCGGTTATAACCGAACTCTGCTCACCCCTAGGCATTGTACCACGTTGCATGATTGCATTCCGACCGAATCAATCATTATTAATCAATCTTCCCCGCTGTTGTCCTACGATTAGTCCCGGTCACTTAGAACACAATGCTTTTGATAATCACCGGCACGACTTCCCTCAATGTGGCTCTGATGAGAACCTGTGTTTGCTCTCGAAGGTAGCCGGAATCTCGTCGGTGGTTGAGTTAATTAGAAAAAAAATCATTATTTATCAACGGATGTAGCAGTCATTAGCCCCAAAAAAAAAAAGAAAATCAATGAATGTAGCAATCTAATAAAAATATTTTAAAAATAATAAAAATCATTTAGGAAAGTGAAAGGGTAGAATCGTAATAGCACCGGACTCCCCGCCGGCTAATCTGAGGGCCTCCTCGACCATCCGGACCTGAGCGGACCGGTGGTCCGATATATCGGCCGGTTCGCCCGCGCCGTAGTCGCGATGGTGCATGTGGTCCCCCCAGATGTTCTCCCAGAGCCCCGACGACTCGTTGTAGAACTCGGCGATCCCCTTCTTCTTCAGCCCATCGGCCACCGCCACTATCGCACGTGTCGCCCGGTTGGATCTCGCGCGTGCCGGATGATTTTTCGGCAGCCGAAACGGTCGAGCCAGCGGAGTGGGAGGTGAGAGTGGAGGTGCGAGGAAGGATGGCACGTGCGAGGGAGGGCGGCTGTGGTCGTTTCTCGATGAGGCGTTTGTTTATTCAAAGAGATTGGGAGAGCTCTACAGTTTGCGTGTGGTTTTCTGTAATCATCTCCAACTTTTGTGTTTTGTTGCACATTTTCCAGTTCTCTCTCAATATTTTTAGATTTTGTACCAAATCATCCGTTTTAGGGAGAAACTTTGATTAAGGACTGATCATCAGGATGACAGACTTGCATCAAACTTCCTCAGATAACTCAACTAACCAAAACAAATTCAACGATTATTCCATAAAATCGTAATTTATCAGCATATCTAATGAAGAAACAATACGTTCAATCATAATCATGCTAAAACTAGAAAATGTATATTTATCGGCAGAAGCAGTTTTTAAAGTCGATTGTGAGCTTTAGAGAATCACAAGAAGTGAAATTGCTGAAATTAGATAAGTTCAAGAAACTTGTGCACGACATGAAACAGGACAAATAAAGTGGTGTGTCCCATTTACATATATTGGTCTGCACACGTGACAGTCCAAAAGAAATGGATCCTAATTGATTCAATAAAAAGGAATCATAAACAACATTCCAAAAGGAAAAAGAAAATGAAAAAGCATACTCTAGTAAAAAAAATGTTCACATGACATTGTTGGCAAACATACAACACAAGAAAATAAAATATATGCTTCAATGACAAATGCATATGAAGAGAAACTATTGGGAAACAAGATTACAAAGTTTAGTACAAGAACCTGGCTGAGCCTTTAAAACTGCAACATCAGATTCAAGAAAACTTGCTTAATGATTTCAAGAATCCTGAGAATCATTCTACAATTTAGAGTCCAAATGCAACGCTCTGAACAAAGTCTGGTCTTCTCTTGCTTGGCATCCCAAGGAGCCCTGTGATCTGCAGTTCTGTAACTGCTCTGCAAAACCTTTGCTCTGGGAAAACTATGTTAAGGACCACGTTTGATGAAATCAACTGTTGTAAGTATATCTTATGAAAAAGACAAACATGAATCCATCAATTAAAAACACGTAATTATATGTCCTATTCAGAATGAGTATGATAAAATCAGTCAACATGTCAATAGGAGTTTTCATCGTAGGCTTGGGGATTCCATCAACTAAAACCACGTAAAAGAATATGATAAACTCAGGCAACATGTCAGTAGGAGTTCAATCATGCGCTTCGGTCTAATCAATATTGCTCGTGTTCTAACAATATCAGTTTTTGAACAAAATGTAAGGGATCTGTCAATAATTAAAGCGATGAACAATTAAATGCCTGGATCATGTAATATACATTTCCTTTGAAATAAAAAATAAAACCATATTCCTAATATAAAAATAAAAGCATATCCCTAATTATATCCCTGTGTTGATTCACATGCAATTAGTAGTACAGGAAACTAAGAAAGAACAAGGGCAAGTAAGAGGATACTGAATCATTGCTTCACTCTCTGGCATAACTTTCATCTTTTTGGATGCAGGAGAGCGCTGCACTTTACGATTGGTCTAGGACAGCTGACAGTTGTTGGTAAGTCCAAGTTATTTAGCCAATGTACTGCTAGGATTGTGACTAGAATACGTCGTGAAGATAGATGAAACTTCAGAAATCAAAGAACGAATATGCATAAGGAGTTGTGCACATTACCAGTCGACTAATACTGGATATATTCGACTAATCATATAGATTAGCCGACTTATACATTGTATAATCGACTAGGTTGGCCAACAGAGAGTTGGAGTTCTCGAATTTTTCAAAGTAGTCGACTAGTATTTGGGCCTAGTCGACTGATACATGGTATTAGTCGACTAATACCCTAACCTAGTCGACTAGTGGTGGTTCTGACAGTTTCCTATTTGGGTTCTATTTTCAGTTTTAAATTGAATTCGAGTTTTCTTTTTTCTAAGACGATGACCGTTCGTATTGATAAAGTTTGTTTAGAACTAAGAGGTTCTATAGTTTATAAATAACCCATTGGGGGTAGCCTTCAATGTATCAAAGAATTTGTAATCCTAAAAGGTGTAATTTATTAAGAAAGTGAGAGATTCGTGTGAGAAGTTTTAACCATCAAAGTTTTGCTGTTCTTGGCGGCCATCAAAGGGCTTGTAAGCTTCTTAACGAGAGGTGTAAGTGTTTCTAATTGCATTCCTCTAAAGTTTAATAAAGTTTCTCCCCTTCTCCCGTGGACGTACACACGATCTGTCTGATCGGTGGAACCACGTTATATTGTGCGTTAGCTTTCTATACTTCGCAATATCTTCTTCTTGCTCTTTTTCTTCTTATTGCTCGTCGAGGGTGTGTTGATTCCTCTGCGCCGCCCCAGCGATTGGTCATGGGGGCACAACAATAGGTATCAGAGCATACAGATTTTTCAACAATTGGTATCAGAGCATACAGATTGTTTCCATCAATTGATATCAGAACAGGGTCAACGTGAAGATGTCTGCGATCAAGTTCGATATTCAGAAGTTCGATGGTGTCATCAATTTCAGCAGGTGGCAAATTAAGATGAACTCTATCCTAACCCAGAGCAGGTTGAAGAAAGTACTACTAGGGAGGGAGAAAAGGCCTCTAAGACATGAAAGAAGAAACTTGACAGGAGTTAGATGGAAAAGCCTTGACAGCTATTCAGTTTTGCTTGGCGGACGAGGTATTGGATGAGTTTTCTACGGAGAAAACAATATGCTCGTTGTGGGAGCAACTTTAGGACTACTATCTGAAGAAATAGTAAGGTACACCTATCAAGTCTCACATTGTAGAATTTTTCTCTAATATCAATGATTTATATAAGATAGAGGTTAAGATAGAAGATGAGGGTCAAGTACTTCTATTATTGTGGTATTTACCATCTTCATATAAGAGTTTTAGAGAAGCTATCATCCATGGAAGCAAATCAATTATCAAGGTCAATGAAATCAAAGAGCATCTCTCAACAAACACAAAATTGACAACCAATTGACGGGTGAGTCTCATCGTGATGATTCCTGGCAAGTTTACTTTTCAAAAGAGAAGAGTTATAATGAAAGTTTTACGGGTAACTCAAAACACAAGAATTTGGTGTGCAACTGGAGTCACAAGAAGGGCCACATTAGAGCTAATTATTGGACTGGAAAGAAGAAACAATCAGATAATAATGTTGCTGAACTGGCCAAAAGAGATGGAGAAGTCGACTAGGTTGGCCAACAGAGAGTTAGGGTTGTCGAATTTTCTCAGAGTAGTCAACTAGTATTTAGGCCTAGTCGACTAATACATGGTATTAGTCGACTAATCTCCTGGCCTAGTCTACTAATAGCGGGTTCTGACAGTTTCCTGTTTGGGTTCTGTTTTCAATTTTGAGTTAGATTCGAATTTCTTTTCTTCTGAGGCGGTGATTGTTCGTATTGATGGAGTTTGTTTAGGACTAAGAGAGTTTTATGGTCTATAAATAACCCCTTGGGGTAGCCTTCAATGTATCAAAGAATTTGTAATTCCTCAAAGATGTAATTCATAAGTGAGATTCGTATGAGAATTTTAGCCATCAGGGTTTCATTGTTCTTGGCGGCCATCAAATGACTTGTAAGCTTCTTAGCGAAAGGTGTAAGTATTTCTAATTATACTCCTCCAAAGTTTAAAAAAGTTTCTCCCCCTTCTCCTATGGACGTACATACGATCTGTCTGATCAGTGGAACTATGTTATATTGTGTTGGCTTTCTATACTTCGGGATATCTTCTTTCTCTTTTTCTTATCGTTGCTCGTCAATCCTATGTTAATTTCGATGCGTCACCGCAACGATTGGTAATGGGTCACAACAATTAGTATTAGAGCATAAAGATTTTTTAATAATTGTATCAGAGCATACAGATTGTTTTCATTATGTGCATCCTTGTCTCTACCAAATTATTTAACCTTTAGGTTTATTATTGAATAAGTAACTCATTTAAGTTGCTCTTTAATTCGATTAAGTGATCTTTGCCACCAGTGAGGCTTGACTTGCTAGTAAAGGAATTGAATTGGGTTGTGGAAGGTCCTACATTTGAGATCGGGCTACAAACTGCGCTAGACCAGAGCTGACGAAACTCGTGTTGTTAACGGACGGTCTCCACGATCAATCACTAGGGTGGCTGTTTTCCATATATAATTCAAAGGAGAAACTTTACAAAAGTTGTAGAAAATTATAAGTAACAAGAAAATTATAAGAATCTTCTACTGAGATTTTTGAGAAAGTGTGCCGGTGGAGTCTGGTCGACGCGCGACCACTTTGTTTCATTGACGATGCGAACGATCGAGTCTTCGGGTCTTCTGCTTAAGAATTTTCTTCTCGCCTGCTTCTGAAAATCCTTCGAGAGAGGAAGATCTTGAGAATATTAGCATCCTGAAAGAGAAGTAGAATTCTCTGAAGAAACTCGAAAGCTAGAGAGTGATCTTTTATGAAATTTTCAGCCCAGCCAGCCTCAGTCCAAAAGATCAGCCTTCAATCAGCCCCGAACCCATCCTTGCAATGGGCTATTTGTAGGCATTATGGGGTGTGATTGCTCCCCTAAAAATCAACAAAGTCTATCAGTTTAGCTTCGCACCTGAAGCTAAAATAGCTTCATTGCGAAGCTAAACACAGCTTGTGCGATGCTAGAACCTGCATGCGAGGTTAATCAGCCAGCTGGCTATAAAATCTCTTAATTTTCTCCAACAAATTGAGATATTTTCCTTAATCTTCTCCAACTAATTGAGGAGTAAAAAAATTACGACAATTAACTGCCCAAAAAGTGATATCAATCATATTAATCTTGTGCTTTAAATAGTAAAAAATGACCAAAAGAGACCACAACGGAGCTAAGCTTCATGCGAAGGTAGAAAATAAGCTCTCAGCAGAACTACAAAAGAGCTTCATGCGAAGCTGGAAGATAAGCTCACAGTGGAGCTATTCAAAGCTTGTAGCAAAGCTAAAAGGTAGCTCTTAACAGAGCTAACAAAAGCTTCATGCAAAGCTAAGAAATGAGCCCACGACGGAGCTACTTAACTTGTTGCGAAGCTAGAATTGAGCTTGTAGCGAAACTGGGTGTTAGCCTCTTGGGCTTTCTTTAGAAGGCAAGGCTTGGTTCACTGTCTGCTTCACTAGATCAATAGAGTCTAAGTCACTGGTTTGTCCATCAGGGATGACAAGTCTTCAGCCTATCTGCGACTTGTCTTTTAGAAGTGTCAACAAATTATACATCATTCGGACCGGTTGCAGAGCTGCTTTAGAATTTCTCTTTTTGTAGTGTCAACAAAACTCCATTCAAAGTTTTTCGTGGCTCTGTAATGGATTGGTATAGATTCCGAAATACTTTGAACCTGAAACCTGTGACTTAAATTTTGACATTACTTAGGTCAGAAGAGCCCACTAGGTTGGATACAAATGTGCACTGAACTAGGTAACAAGATTGGTTAACCTAGGAACTCCAGGTGGAGCGAGCTTCATGCGAAGCTAATGGATAAGCTCTCAGCGGAGCTAAAATGAAGTTTCAGGTGAAGCTAAGAAATGAGCTCGCAGCGAAGTTAGGACAGAGCTTCATACGGAGCTAGTGATGAGCTCACAACGGAGCTAAAGTAAAGCTTCATGTGAAGCGAAAGATGCGCTTGCAGCGAAGCTAAAATAAAGCTTCATGCGAAGCTGAAGATGGCGTCTGCGTGAAGTTATAAGGTTTCTTAACCTCCAAACTGTCGTTTCAAATTTAATTTGAAGTGACAGCTTTGCACTACTTTTGAGGAGGCAAAGCTAGAAAAACAAGTGTTTATAAAAGCCAACTTTGGTTGAGTTTCAGAGAAGTTAACTTCTCTTCAAATTTTCAAGAAATTTTAAAGTTTTCTAAACTCTTTTCTTCTTACTTTAGATCTTTCAAGATCTCCTTGTAAGGTTCCATGGCACCCAAGCAGTGCCCAGGAAAAGAGGTCGCCACCTTTGCGACGGCGGCGCCGCCTCTTCCGGTCATCGAACGACCCATTGCTGGTAGGGTTTTCCCCTTTTCAGAGACTATTAATCTCTTTCGAAGCCAATTTTGGTTGTTTTATGGTGAATTCATTGTGATTCACCAGAATCCGATGATCTTAGGAAGTCAAACTCCCTCAAATTCGATTAGGGGATTTATTCCCTTTTAATTTCGTTGATTGAAATTAGAAACCAAAAGGTTTCTTCTTCAAGCTTGCAGGCGAAGCTAGCCTTTAGGGCTTTTTGCATTCAGCTTCTTGGCAGAATGCGAAGCTGAGCTTCAGAGCAAAGCTGAATGGAGGACCTCGAGTCCTTTGAATTCTTCTAGGCACAAGTGCCTTTTAGGCTTCCAAGCGAAGCTAGCCCTTAGGGCTTTTTTGCACTCTGCCTCTGTGCAGTGCAAGGCTTTGCTTCAGGGCGAAGCTAGCTGGAGCGAAGCTGAGTCTAGATTAGGTTCGCTCGGAGAGCGAAGTTATGACTTGAGTTTTCTTGCACTCTTTTATTCTCCTTTTGCTAGAGATTAACATATTTATTCTTCTTTGTTTTGCAGTGCGTTATGTTCCCAGCCCGTCAGACAGTTTATTCGGGTCTGTTAGGGGGATGGATGGGAACGTTCGCTTCCAATTTAAAGGGCAAGCGTCGCTATTTAGAAGGGAGTACTCCAGAGAGGAACGTACTTATCTTGGGTGGGGATGAACGCACCCTCCGCATCATTAACTCTACTACCGCACTAGAGGGGAAAGCCGAACGATCTATCGAAAATCAGAATTTATCTTCAGCGAGCAGCCACAGATACCGATCAGCAACTACTTGTCGGGGAAGGACAATGGGTTTACAACCTGGACAGAGATCAGTATTATTTATCTACCAGAGAGCAAGCGCCACTATCCTCTGGCTTTCTTCCGTCTGTAATGATGTCGAGGACGTTGAGCTGGGGTGTGAGTCAGTGCACAGAATCAGTGCATGTGAGAGTCTTAACCCTGAGTGGCTCACTAGAAGTGGCCCTCCTCGCAGCATCATCGGTCTACACCCGGGCAACGTTGGTCGTGAAACGCCCGTGGGGGGAAATCCTGCCAAAGTCCCGACCTTCTTGAATCAGTTTGTGAAGGTGGGAGGCAACTATCCAGCTACATATTTTCAGACACCAGGGTGGGTGTGCTCCTTCAAATAGCAATGGTGGAGCAGTCTCACCATGTATATGATGGACATGTTTGAAGCCGATCTGAAGCGGTTGGGGCTTCATGAAGCTGTCAGAGCTTCGTGCTTTGGAATAAATATCAGTATCCCTAACTTCTACACCGTCTTGGAGATGTATTGCCCGGCTTCAGGCACGTTCTTCACACCGGTCGGCGAGCTGGGGATGGCGCTCAATGAGATGTTGAAAGTCTCCAATCTTCCTATGGGCTCCAAGCCATATGAGGAGTACTTCCCATGCGTTGAGGAGTTAGCGTAGTTGGATAAGGACAAATCGACCCTGTACGAGACGTACAGAGAATTAATGTGTCACTTCTACACTTGCCTCGACCTCTCTCCCAGTCGTGGGAATGTAAACAGCTTGAAATCTTGAGTTGAATACCTATTCCCCGTCGTGGATAGGTCCCTTGAAAATGTCCAAACTCTGGTATCGGACAAAAGGATTGCTAAGGCCATGAAGGCGAGAGAACATGAAGACATTGTTCTGGAAGAGGACAACGGTGAAATACGAGCGAGTGGATACTTTTTGAGTTTTCACCTCCAGGCTTCAAGACCAATATCCCGGATGGCCCTGCTGGCTGGCTATCTGTCAGCCTGGCTGAAAAGATATGTAATCTCATCTTCACCTCATGATGGAATTACACCCTTAGTAATCCTCCCAGTCGTTCAGCTGGTGCATAGACACTCGTTTGGTCTACTACCTGCCATGGCCTGTCGTATCTAGAACGAGCTCAGGACGTTAACGGAGTAGTTCTGCAAGAAGGTGACCACCATCAGGGTGGGCAAAGAATTGATCTTCTCACGCGACGGGCCTTCTCCGAGAGTTGAGATACTGTACGCGTATCTGATGGCTTGATTTCCTCTTCATTGTTCGGTCCTGATCCAACCGGCAGAAGAGGCATCATAGGGTGTCCTCTTTGCCCACCTCTGCCGTTTTGAGAACTTTCAATGGGAAGGCAAATAGTTGGGGGGTCCGGAGACTAGTCGAGTGCCAAGATTCGTATAGTCTGTTCTGGTGCTTCCCATATATCCAGGCACCAATACGGCAAGGAGTTAGTTTCGAGACATTGGAGATGATTGCTCTTCGCTAGGAGAAGGTACATTCAAGTGGTTGGTTAGTAACACGTCTTCCCACCTGGTGCAGCATGCAGGTATGTGTGCCATCTGGAGCCATATTTGCCCAGTCGCTTTGCCTGACAGTTTGGTTACGACCAACTATACGTCGGTAACCCCAACCCTCGGCTCGGGTACATGGGCAGTCTGATCGACAGTTTCAGGGCTTGGAGGCACTTCATTGCTAGGTGTACAAGGGCCCAATTTTGCATGCCATACCGGACTCCCAATCTTCTCACAAGCCTCAGTTTTTGTCAGTGGTACCAGGTATCCAATGCATGCATCCATCATCATATAAAGTCAAATGGATAGCACATCGCCTGAGAGGAAAGGTAGAAGAACAAAAACACGGTAAGCGAGTCTGGGTGCCAGGCTTAGAAGAATTCCTGGCCGAGGCTGAAAGTGAAACCTCAGTTGCAGCCAACCCATGCATTGGTGAAGTAGGTGGTGAACCGGCCTAGGAGGTTGTTGCTACCGCTGCTTTCGAGGAAGAAGGGGATGAAGAAGAAGAGGAGAATTCTGACACTCACTTTAAATGAAAGCCTAAGTCGTCTCCTCCAGGTGCTTCTCCTCGAAAGAAGAAGACTGTTAAGCCCTCTAGTCGGTGTCGTGGGTCCCTGCAGATTAGAGACGCAGAAGCACCGACGACCTATGTCCCTCCTCCTGCTCGTCCAGTGATTGAGCCAACTGTCAGTGAAGCTTCAGGGAAGTATGTACTAATCACAGCTAATATCATCTCTTTCTATTTTAACACTTGTTTTCATGACTATCTAAGTCTTGGAGTGCAAATTAAGAAGATGATCAGGCATAGGACGATCTCTTCATAAGTCGAATAAAAGACATGGGCCATTACCTCAATCTGGAAGGCCCTGAGGGAGAAGCCAGACATCGGGTCTTCTACCCATATTGAGGTAGCCATGCACGGAGATGAGACTTTGGGACTCCTGAAGCCCCTACAGACATCCCTCTCCTGGTTGCTCTGTGGATAAGTCGGCTGCTGAAACGACTTTTACCGAGATGCCTGCTTCCTAGGTTCCTCCTCCAGTTGAAGTTGTCGCGGCCGAACACATCGTCATTGGGGTTGTTCTTGCTAAGACTGTCCAAGGTAAGGCAGTTGGCTCTGAGGTTACCATCACAACCTAGATCTCTGCAGGTAAAGATCGAAGTGTTTTGAATTCAGCAAATGTTTTCCATATTTGTTGCTAACTCCCAAAAAAATTGCAGAAGCTCCTCCAACGACATCAAAGCCTGAGCAAGAGGAAGACTTTGTTCCACCGGTGATTGATCCCGCGTGGTTGAGCTTAGTACATCAAAGTGTAACCCAGAAACAGGCCACATTGGGAGACTTGCCGATGAAAACAGTTGAGATGAAGTTTGCTCCTTCTGTTCAGATAGCATCGGAGCAGGGCGAAAGCCAGCCTGAGCCTGAAACGGAGTCCTCTTTGATTCTGCCAACTCTTTCGGCTTCTTCATCCACAGACTTGGTGGTGGCCCCTGAGTCAGTTCGTCAATAAATAACTGCTGACTTTATATTTCAGACGGTTGCTCCTGCGAAGACTCTCTTTCCTTCGATTGCTTTGGTAGCCGTGAATCCAGCCACTCCAGAGTCATTTATAACAGTCTTGCCTCAGCAGAGTTCTCCTTCAGCCATTGCCCCTCCATCGCTGGAGGTTGATTTCAAAGATGAATTCATCGAAGAGTTCGTTGAAGGCTTCTACAAAAGCTTGAAGCGCTGTCTCTCCATGATTTTCAAAAGCACCCGCACCACTTTTGCTTCTTGGAGACCAATATTCTCTCGAGCGATAGAAAGTATCCGAGATGTTAGAGGGGTCACCGAAGCTGATCCTTGAAAGAACTAATCAACAACCTCGAAAAGAACATCAGTGAATGGAGTAATTTAAGGCAGCTAGATCTTACTCCGTTGGTTAAAGCTAAACTGAAACGTCTCTCGGAACAAATGCAAAGGAACTATCTAGAGACGTCCTATGAGGCAAAGGTCATATTCTAGGAGTTGAAATCCCTGGAAGCCCGGGAGCCTGAGGTTGCGGAGGCGATGGTTGTCTCCAGTAAAGCGCTTGATGCTGAACAGAATCAAATAAGAAGGCGGAGGAGATGATTGCAAGAGCCAACCTTATTCTTTCCAAAGCTGAACCGATGCGTCAAGCTGAAACCATCCACCTGGAGGAGATGAATGCAGAGAGCATCCAGATTCAACACTCGGGTGCGGAAAAGAGGACAACCTTGAAGGAGATGAAATCCCGCTTGGAGAGAATGGTTGCATTCAACCGGAAGGAACTGAAACCACAAGCCATGCTGAAGGTCGAAGAGGAAAGAAATAACAAGTTGGCTACTCTTTACGCAAAGATTAAATCTTATGAGAGACAATCTTGATTTGTAACACCTTGTATTTTATCTTTTGTATTATTTAATCAATCAATAAAACTACTTTTTGATTAATGACTTGTCTGGTGTCTTTCTCTTCTTTTTCGTTCTTAAATTTCATGTAAAGAAAATTAATAAGTCAGTTCTCGAAAAAACTGAAAATGGAGACATGACTCCATAACTTTGGCTCTCGGAAGAGCGAATAAAATACAACTAATCTATTCAGAGGCTGAAAACATGATAGAATTAGGTAACAAACAGACTACCAAAAGTCGGTTATGATTTCGATAGGCTGAAACATCCATAAGGGATGAGAAAAGAGTAAGATGAACTCAATGATCCTACTTGTTCAGAGGTGACAGACTGGACATAACAGATTAGAATCACTAAAATAAAAACTCGATGTTCAGAGGTGACGAACTGGACATAACAACGGTAAGATAGTCTTTACTGGACTAAAGGATGAGACTTGGCTATCTGTCGGTTCAGAGGTGATTGACTGGATGTAACTGATTGAGAAGCCATCTACCATCTAAGCTCAGAATTTTGTCGTTTAGAGGTGACAAATTGGACATAACAACAGTAAAATAGTCCCTACTGGACCGGAGGTGAGATCTGGAATTCGTCCATTCAGAGGTGACGAACTGAACATAACTGATTAGAAATTACCAGTCTCAAAATTTTGTCGTTCAGAGGTGACGAACTGGACATAACGATAAAAGAAAGTCCGCACTGGACTGGAAGATGAGATTTGGCTATCTGTCAGTTCAGAGGTGATTGACTGGATATAACTAATTGAGAAGCCACCAAACTCAGAGCCCATGTTATTCAGAGGTGATTGACTAACTTGACAGTAAAAAGAAGTCCGCAAAAGATTAGAGGATGAAATCCGAACATCGATCAGTTCAGAAATGACAATCTACACATAACCAATTGGGAATTACCGAATTCAGAGCCCTACCATTCAGAGGTGATAGATTGGACATGACTGTAAAATAGTCCCTACTGGACTAAAGAATGAGACTTGGCTATCTGTCGATTCAGAGGTGATTAACTGGACATAACTGATTGGACCACCAAGCTCAGAACATTACCGTTCAGAGGTGATAGACTGGACATGATGATAAAATAGTCCCTAGTGGACTAGATAATGAGACTTGGCTATCTGTCGGTTCAGATGTGATTGACTGGATATAACTGATTGAGAAGCCACCAACCTCAGAATTTTATCATTCAGAGGTGATAGACTGGACATAACGACAAAAAGATAAGTCCCTACTGGACCAAAGATAGAATTCGGGCACTCGTTTATTCAGAGGTGATAAACTAGACGTGATCAACTTAGAGTTACCGGATAGCAAGAATCATACTCATGGGATCAAATGAAGAATTTATATACTTGGTTGTTTAGTGATCTCTTATAGATATAACAGCTTGAGCCTGGATCCCTGTTCAGTGGTAAGTATTAACATAACAGGAATTTAAGAGTTAGCCCTTATCAGGCTGCAAAGGAGTCCACTTGGGACTGTGTTGAGTAGAATCCCGTGAGGATTTTGGCGTTCCTCGGGGATATGATAGGGAAATTGTCAGAGGTACTCACTAATGTGACAGTTGCAAGCCTCGCTGGGGAGTAGAGAACCCATGAGAATTTGAAAATAAAGTTAGCATTCCTTAAGATTTCGTGGGAAATTATTTAAAGAGTTGTCAAAGGTAATCATTAACTCGACATTAGCGATCCAAAGTGATTCCGTTGAGAATTTGAAAAGAGTTGTCACAGGTAAGCATTAATATGACAATCAAGCTAGGAAAGGTAGGAGGCAATACTCTTAAAAGTTATCAGAGGTAAACATTAACATGACAACTTGAAACCTCGCCAAGGAATGGATATTCCGTGAGGATTTTAAAGGTGAAGAATTTAGTGTTCTCTGAGACTCTGTGAGGAATTTATGTGAGCTACCAGAGGTAATCATTAACATAAGATTAGCGACTCCCAGGGAGACTTTTAGGAAGTTGTTTGTTGGAGAACTCCATTGGGGATAGAGAAACTATCATTCCCTGTGAGCTCTGAGAAAAAGCTGTCAGAAGTATAAGCATTTGACTTTGTGGTTCACACAATTTGATTGGACCTGCCATTTTATTGAGAAAAATGGCAAGTGGAGTTCCGATCCACTGGGGATAAGTCAGAATTTTTGCTGTCAGATGTTTAATGTTAACGTGATAGACTTGATCTGTAATTCATTTTATTGAAAAAATGATTACAGCTTTATGTGGTCTGCAAATGTAAAGAACATCGCTAGGGAATTCCGCCAAGGATAGGAGACATTGCCCCTAAAACTTGTTTGAGGAACAAAACAATTCGGTTGGGGAATGGAGAATAAAACTCCTAAAATTCATCAGATGAATTCATTCAGTCAGTTTATCTGATATCCAAATGAATGGGTTATGAAGTTGAGCTTCAACTGATCGAAAAGAGGAGGATATGACTGAAGGCATGCATCATTACATATGAAAAAGTCAAAGAAAGCTTTAACATGATTTATTCTTTTTGTGGATCCACCATTCCATGGAAGGGAATTGGTTGAGGATTCTGAAGGAATCAAATGGGATCAGGTCCCTTAGAAATTTTAACAAATTCTCAGCTATCAATAGATTTGGTTTGCCTTTACCAACTACCATTTGAGTTGAGCTAGCCATGTTATTCCCCTCAACATGATGAGTTGTCGAGGATTTTATATTGGCTTAGAAGCTAATTTTTTCTCTAGCCTTTTGTAACGCCCCGATCCCGCGGATACGGGGACGTCACTGCGACGTATATACGCAGGTCAGAAATACCCCACGTATATACGCTAAGCATCAGTACAGGCAAGAATCAGAGTACGGAAGCGCGTGGTGCATTATACATTCCAACATATGAGTACAATTACAAAGTTATCACCAGAGGTGACAAATATTACAAGAATATTACATCACCTGATAAGCGCAAATGCGAGAATACAAAGAGATGTACAAGTATAAACAGTACAAAGACAGGCTCAGAGTCATTACAGGAAAACTCTAGAGCCGAACAAGGGGGCCTGGAAGGATGGGACTCTGGACAGTCTGCTGGAGATCCACGCTACCGCTGCGCCACTCTGATCAGCAACTGGGAGAATCCACACGCTCCAATCTCCAAAACTTGGACATGAGGATCCAGAGGAGTCAGAACTCCCGGCGAGTGGTGATGCGAAAGCCAGGTGGCGAGCATAGGTAAACACAAGTGTATCAATAAAACCGAATCATAATCATGCATTGAAAACCGTGTTGTGAGCATAAGCATGCAGGAGCAAGTAGATATAAAACAAGTGGTATCAAGCGGAACTACTCATGATATGATAAGATAAGAACAGGAGACTGTGAAATAGAATATAAGTGGAAAGGCAGGACATGAACAGGTATAATATAATAATCATAAAACCGGAAATCCGAAGTAAAACCTGGCGAATGCAATTGTGGCGAAACAAGTGGTATAACCAAGTTGTGGAACGACATGACCAGTTATTATCTTGTCATTTATTGTTATTACTCGTCCGACCCATATATCTAGGTATGTGTCCCGGTGTACATCTCAACACACATACATCCATATATAAGTAAGTCGAGGTTGGTTATTGGAAGCTGATGAAGAACTGATAGCTCATACTTATAGTAGTTCCCGTCCGCCCGGGACACAGCCATTGGGGGCCTTAAATCCCCCTAACACGCATCTTCTGGGGGCCTGAAATCCCCCTAACACGAATCGTCAGTTTTTGTATTCCATTACTATAAGCAAGGCATCATACCGGCATCCATCACTTCCTCCCATTCCCCGTGCAAGTATCCTTTTTATGGCTTATTAACATAATTATCAGATTACGGGAATGAGTAGGATCATAACAGGTCATAATAGGAGTACATAACAAGCATAACGGGAGTTCATGTCAAGAGATCAAGTACTACATTCCCGAAATGTGATAATCATGGGTAGAGAGTTAATCATAACAGGTATCAGGTTTTAATCATGACAATGACAAGTGATCTGGCCGGTGACAGGTGATAAGTCATGTCATAACAAGGAACAAGTGTCAAATAGCAGCATATCAGGTGTCATGTGTTATATGCCTTGGAGGTGATATTAGACAGGTGACAAGTCATGTTATAACAGGTGACAAGTGATAAGAGATAACATAGCAGGAACATGCATCAAGTAGTAACATGTTAAGTGATACATAATGCCAATATGAGTCGACCCGACGAAGCGGGAAAAATCGAATGGAGGCGAGAACACTCGCCTAAATCTTTAGAAAACACAGTGAAATCCCCGATCTCCAGAATTCAGGTAACCAACGCGTAAACGCGTTCAATAAAGTAAAGATCGTATTATTTAGAAGAGGAGAGAGAATGAAGACGCGGGAATAGCAGACGCGGGAATCGCAGACGCGGGAATCGTGTTGCGTAGATGTTACAAACGCGAGGTTCGAGAACCGCGTTCTAGCAAGGACACGAGGAGAACGCAGACGCGAGCATGAACTCCGCGTCGCGTTAACACAAGAACGCGAGAATCGTGTTAAACAATTAACAAGAATGCGAAGATCGCGTTAAGAAATTGCTTGGACGCGGGGATGAGCTCCGCATCTAGCAATTAACAGAGAAAGAGAGACAGGGAGTAAGACGCAAGGGTGAGGGGGAGACGCAGGAAAGGAGAAGGCGCAAGGTTGACAGGGAGAGAGACGCAGGTTGGGAGAAAAACAGAGAAGAGAAGGAAAAGGAAAAGGAAGGGAAAAAGAAAGGAAAGAAGGAAAGAAAGAAAGAAGGAAAAGAAAGAAAGAAGGGAAGGGGTGGTAGCCGGCCATGGCCGGTGGTCGCGGCGGCGGCCGGAGGTGGCCGGAGATGGCCGGAAAGGTGGCCAAAACTTCACATTCAAACTATTAGTGGAGTGCAAGTGTAGTTGAAAATGAAAAATTAGAGTTTTGCAGAAGGAGTTTCGGGGAGCGAAGTAATAACTCGTCGGAAAGAGCACGACGAGGAGAGGAAGATGGCATGATCGTTGGTGGCCAAGGTGGAGTATATGGTGGTGGAGATGGTGGAGAAGGTGGTGGTGAAAATGGTTATTTGGTGGAAAAGAAGAGGAAGAAGAAGATGGTGGAGGTGGTGTTGTGGTTGTTGTTGTTGTTGGAATGGAGGAGAAAGAAGTGGTGGTGTTGATGGTGAAAAATGGAGGGGAAAGTGGTGGAGAATGGGTGGCCAAAGGAGGGAGCAAGAGCTCTTGGCTGCTGGTTTCGTTCTCAGGAAACAAAGAAGGAGAGAAGAAAAAATGAAGAGAGAGAAAAGAGTGGGGTTTATATAAAGGAATGGAAATGATTATAATGTTGCCTTTCTTTTCAAAACCAAAGAGACGCACCAAAGAAAGTTGCGTCTCCATGAAACCAAAGTTGCGTCTTGGGAAAAATGAACTGGACGCGGAGAAAAATCCGCGTCCAGAGGATAAACGCGAGTTTGCGTTTGCCTGAAAAGACAAAAGGCATGGTGATAAAACTCTGAATTGATCTTGCAGGACAAGCATTAACCAAGCTACTTTATTTTTTTGGACTTTTTCGGAGTTTTCGGTGTTTTCCCAGATACCGGAATATTATCCAGATATTCTACTCTTCTCTTTTTTCTCTTTCCTCGCTAAACGCGAGTTTCACCAACCTGGATTTGCATTTAATGCAGAGATCCTCTCCATACTGCATTAAATCCGGAGTTTTCGGTGTTTTCCCAGATACCGGAATATTATCCAGATATTCTACTCTTCTCTTTTTTTCTCTTTCCTCGCTAAACGCGAGTTTCATCAACCTGGATTCTGCATTTAATGCAGAGATCCTCTCCATACTGCATTTAATGCTTGTCCTGCAAGATCAATTCAGAGTCTTATCACCATGCCTTTTTGTCTTTTCAGGCAAACAAAACTCGCGTTTATCCTCCTGGATGCGGATTTTTCTCCGCGTCCAGTTCATTTTTCCCAAGACGCAACTTTGTTTCATGGAGACGCAACTTTCTTTGGTGCGTCTCTTTTGGTTTTGAAAAGAAAGGCAACATTATTATAATCATTTCCATTCCTTTATATAAACCCCACTCCTTTCTCTCTCTTCATTTTTTCTTCTCCTTCTTTGTTTCCTGAGAACGAAACCAGCAGCCAAGAGCTCTTGCTCCCTCCTTTGGCCAACCATTCTCCACCACTTTCCCCTCCATTTTCCACCACCAACACCACCACTTCTTTCTCCTCCATCTCCTCCTCCATTCCAACAACAACAACAACCACAACGCCACCTCCACCATCTTCTTCTTCCTCTTCTTTTCCATCAAATAACCCATTTTCACCACCACCTTCTCCACCATCTCCACCACCATATACTCCACCTTGGCCACCAACGACCATGCCATCTTCCTCTCCTCGTCGTACTCTTTCCGACGAGTTATTACTTCGCTCTCCGAAACTCCTTCTGCAAAACTCTAATTTTTCATTTTCAACTACACTTGCACTCCACTAATAGTTTGAATGTGAAGCTTTGGCCACCTTTCCGGCCACTTCCGGCCACCTCCGGCCGCCGCCGGCGACCACCGGCCATGGCCGGCTACCACCTCTTCCCTTCTCTTCTTTCTTTTCCTTCTTTCTTTCTTTTCCTTCTTTTCTTTTTCCCTTCCTTTTCCTTTTCCTTCTCTTCTCTGTTTTTGTGTTACACTTTTTCACTGTAGGCTTCAGATCGTGCCATTTGAAGTGGATCTTTCTACATTCCACTGGTGACCTCTAAAATCTCGCTGGAGATTAAAGAGTTAAGAATAAACTAGTGGAGAATTTGTCGAGTAAGTTAAAATTCCTGATGAAGTATCTCCTAATCAAGATTCTGGTTCTCGGCTGGTCATTAAGTCAAGACATGGAACATGAACTCTGTGGGGAATTTATCAATTAAGTCGAGATTTCTCGTGAAGTTGCACTTTAGTTCTTCATAGCCAAGACTCAATTTGCAGCTGATCACCGAATCTAGATATGAATGTAGAAATACTGGAAAGGTCCTGTAAAGATGCGTCAAGAACCTTCTTCAATGAATTCGGCTCGATCGAGGTCGAGACCGAATCGAGATTCGCCGAATAACAAGGCGAAAGGGTAATTGGAGATATACCATCTTCCAAATGAGAAGAGTGACAAGGCTAAAACCAGAAATTTTGCCTTCATCTTCTCTTCAATGTTAACATCGTGTATTGCAACATCTCCAGATATTCGATCAGCTTGATGTCAGCCAGAGTCCCAGCAAAAGCAGAGATGAAGTCGATTCCTCTTAGGGAAAGGGATTTAAACAGTCAGACAAATTTGTCTTAATGACCAGAGGTTCAATGTTAACGTGGTCATGTACAGTACTTCTTTGATCAGAGGTATGGTGTTAATGTGTTAGGGATAGTACTTTTTTAAGAATTTGCCATTAATCTGCATCATGAGCGTGTCGCCATTTGGTTTCACTAGGCGGTAAGCTTCGTTTGAGTAGACTGTCTCTACTATGAAGGGTCATTCTCACTTGGGTTGAAATTTGCCTTTTTGTCTTATGTGTCATGACCATAAGTCACCTGACATTTAAGACCAAATCTCTTTTTAAAAGACTCTCTCCTTGACCTTTTTGTTGAAGGCCTTCGAGCTTCGAGCTTGGTACAGCTCAATGCGTTATTGAGCATGTAGTCGCTTCTCGTCTAGCACTTCCAGCTCTTGGAGATGTAATCGATCATCTTCTTCTATCATCTTGGGTTCCTAGAGCAACACGAAGTGACAGCATTTGTATCTCTAAAGGTATGACTGCTTCATACCTATAAACTAGAGAAAAGGCGTGTTGCCTATAGGATTTCAGAACGTCATTTAGTAGGCTCAAAGACATTCACTGAGCTTCTCGCGCTTGCTTGAAGAGACAAACTTTTTGAGGAGTTTGATGATTGCCTTATTGAACGCTTCTGCTAAGAAGTTGAAGTCACGTTATGAATATAGTACTTGCCACAGAACTGATAGAACAATTGGCTTGTAAATTGGGGATCATTATCGTGAATGATCCGCCTGAGGACACCAAATTAATGGACGACGTGATATTTGATGAAGTTGACCATATTAGTGGTTTTAACTTCAACGAATGGTGCAACTTTCACCAACTTTGATAAATAATCGATAATTGCAAGGATAAACTGATGATCTTTTACCGATAGAGGACTGATAGGTCCTATAACATCGATTCACCATGCTTTCAATGGCCATGAAATGACTGTAGGGTAGAGTAGCTTTGGGGTTGGTATATGAAATTCACATGGATTTGACAGGCCTTACACCTTGTATATTCGACTGCGTCGGCGATCATGGCTGGCCAATAATATCCAAGTCGGTGCAGTCGGTCATTGAGCTTCAGACCTGATTGATGAGCGCCACGTATGTCATTATGAGCCTCTTTAAGTACTTCTCGTGCCTTTAAACTGGACAGGCAGCGAAGAAGTACGCCGTCGTATGAGAGACAGTACATCGTCTTTACCACTGCATCATAGTAGAAATGAGGAGATCTTCGTCGAATAGAAGCCGCTTCCTTAAGATTATCAGACAGCATGCCATGCAATGCATAGTCGATAATCAGGAATCGCCAGTCCCTCGCTTCGAAGTTTGTTGAGCTGCAATGCATAGTCGATAATCAGGAATCGTCAGTCCCTCGGTTCGAAGTTTGTTGAGCTTGTATGAACTTCGCTAACCTCTAAATCGTATTTCAGACAGAATAGATGACAAGTAGCCACGTAAGACGATAAGTGGTATTGGCTGGCAAACCCAACGTAGCCGCGAGCGCAGCTAAAGTGTCTGCCTTTGTATTTTGGAGGCGAGACACATGGCTAATGTAGAAGCAATCAAATGATTTGGCCAACTTAATGGCTACATGGTGATAAGATATCAGATCTTCATAACGAACTTCATACTCTCTTTGACTTGGTTGACAATCAATTTGGAATCACTATAAGCTTTAAAGTATTGTATCCCCATTTGTTGAGCGAGCTGGAGGCCAATGAGCAACGCATTGTACTCAGCTACGTTGTTAGAGTAGGATTCTGTCAATAAGAATGCACGAGGAAAAACGTGATTCTCTGGCAAATATCACCCCCACTTCGGCAATGATCTTGTCTGTAGGGCATGTTCTTGATACACCATCAAAGAACATCTGTCACGTATCATCTTCTAAAGTCATGTTGGCTTCGATAACTTCGTATGGAATGTCTACATGTGGCTTTGAAGTTTCTGGGATTGGATGGGCTGTCAGAAAAACTGCGAAAGCTTGACATTTGACTGCCTTTTGAGGAGCAAAAGTTATGTCATATTGAGATAGCAGAATAGCCTAATTAACCAGTCTAGAGTTCAAGGACCATGGCTTCATCATGAGAATACGCAAGGGATTAACTTTTAAAATGACATGTATGTTTGACCAACTAAATAATGTTGTGTCTTCTGGATAGCGAAGATAAGAGCTAGACATTCCTTCTCGACAGGGTTTTATCGAGATTCAGCTCCGATCAGAGTTCTACTCAGGTAGTAGATGGCGTGCTTGAAACTTTTATCGTTCTTCTGTGCCAGAAGAGCACCTAAAAAAATGGTATATAGCTTGCACATAGAGCAAGAATGATTTTCCCGAAATGAGAGCTACCAGGATCGGAGGCTTGGTGAGGTGAGGTATTCCTTGATATCCTCGAAAGCTTTTTGGCAAGCTTTATCCCAAACGAAGGAGACGTTTTTTTCATTAATTGTGTGAACAGCTGGCAACGACCCAAAAGATTTGCAATGAATTTTTGGATGTAGGCGAGTCTGTCATGTAAGCCTCTAAGCTCTTTGAGGGTCTTCGGAGATTGCATGTTCTGAATAGCCTTGACTTAGTCAGGGTCAATGTGAATTTCTTTGGATGTGACGATAAATCCAAAAATTTACCACTCGACACTCCCAAAAACGACTTGGTCGGGTTCACCTTCAGCTAGTGAGCCTGCATGATGTTGAACAAAGTTCTCAGGTCACCGATGTGGTTGCTTTTATTGCGTTTGACTGCGATGTCGTCAACATAACATTCCACCATTTTCCATAGATGATCATGAAAAACTGTGCTCATGGCACGTTGGTAAGTTGCACCTGCATTCTTCAATCTGAACGGCATTACTGTATAACTGTATACCCCTAATGGCGTTCTGAATGACGCATGCTTCTCGTCATCCGGGTGCATCTTGATCTAATTGTATCCTAAAAAGTTATCCATAAAGGACATATTTCGAAGCCACACGTGTTGTCAAATCATAACATCAGTAATGGGCAATAGAAATTCGTCTTAAAACAGGCTGTGTTGAGATCACAGAAGTCAATGCAGACTCTGATCTTTCTGTTCTTCTTCAGTACAGGGACAAAGTTAGCAACCTAGTCTGAGTGCTACTCATCTCAAATAAAGCCATATTCGATGAGTTTATGAACTTCGGCTTCAATTGCTTCCATAATATCAGGTCGAAACCGTCATTGTTGTTGCTTAACCAGCTTGGCATCCGGCTAGATGTTGAGATGATGCATAGTCACTTGAGGATCGAAGCCAGGCATGTCTTCATAGCTCCAGGCAAAAACATCTATATACTCCCGTATAAGAGATATGAGGTCTTGCTTCTCTGTTGGTGATAGGCTTTCGCTTATAGAGATGAGCTTTGGTGTGCTTGATCACCCACATCTACTTGGATTACTTTATCTTTGGTTGGAAGTTCGCTCTGTTCGAAATGCTTTTTCCATTGAAGAACAAGTTAAGCCCGCGGATCTGTGTCGAATGGTTCAATGTTTTCGTCTTGCTCCGCTTGGTTGATAAACGTCATGTTGGCAAAGAGCCTTTTGAAGACCATCTCAACACTAATATTAGTCCCAATTGGACGAATATGAAGATTGTGAGGGTAGGGACTCATCAGACTCTGGTTCAGACTAGGGGGATGGAGTGACATATCCCAACCCCTGCGTGTGCGATCATAATAGTTAGCTGATTTTCCTTTTAGTACGAAAGATTGCAAAGGGATGCGCCGCTTTTTACCAAAATTCAAGCCATCCCCACGATTCAAGCTATACCTCATTCTTTTCATCATGCGATGTGCTGACCGCGCATAATGAAAGAATTGTGGGGGTTTCAAGTCCTCGTCTGATTCTTTGGATGTCGTGACCCAAGTTTGGCCTCTGCCGAGTACAATTGGTGATTGGTCCCTTTTAGAAGGAGGGACAATGAAGACAGACTCTTCACTGTTCTCTATGTGCACGCATGCTATTTTCGAGATGGGCAGAGGCATGTGCAAGGAACTAATATCGACATATCTAAATACATCCTCAAGACACAAAGAATAATCAAAAGCAACATTTTCATTAAGGACCCACTCACCCTCATTTTCGGCGGGGTTATTACAATCAGGACAATCTAGATACGCTATAATTGGTTCCATAATAAAAGTAGTCGGCGTATCTTCTTCTGATTCTGAGTCCGCCTCGTTGTCGCTGTCAGTATCATTGGGCAATGGTTCCTTCACTGGTTTATTACTTTTCTGATAGAACAGGGAGTCAATGAAGTAATTCTCCACTCCTTTAAATGGTTGCATCTCGGTGAACACCGTTCGGACCACAACATCATCGCCTACATATTTGAAGCATTAGTGCAAATGGAGGGGACGATCCAAATGGCGTGGATCAATGGTCGTTCGAGCAAGAGATTGTAAGACGTGTTTGCGTCAATGACTTACTTCTGATTCAAATCTTCAATTTGGCATCAGAGACGAATCTTGCCCAGAGGATGACTACTCTCGGCGTTGAAGGTATATATGGTTGTAGTAGTGGTCGACAACCTGCTTAGTGGGATGTCGAGGAAGTAGAGAAGTCTCTTCGAGATGATGCTCAGAGCAGACCCGGATCGACTTAAATCCTTTCGATGCATGTAGAGCCAATATACCCAGTAAAGGTATATCATGCTTATTATCTTTGAGGAGCATGTCTTCGAGAGTGAAGGTGATGGATGGCACCTATCGCTGCACCAAATGACATTGGGGCACGAAATCCCGTTGTCATTAGTAGGGATTGGCACCTGTGTCAGAAAAAATTCTGAATCAACAAGTGTATCCCTAAGCGCCTCCCTTGTCTTTTTCGAGAGGCGAAGTAGCTCGTGCAGAGTGATACGAGCTGAGATATTGGAAGATGTGTCAATATGTCGAAGCGAAAAGGAGCGTTGAGCCCTTTAGAAGGATCCTTTTTCAAGGTTTTGTCGAATCGTACCTCCTTTGGCTTCTCTTTGTCCAGTGGCAGGGATGATGCTGAGACCTGAACTAGTGCAGTTGTTCCCGATGTTATTGGCTGTTGTGTCTCGTCGGGGTCTGGTTGTACTGTCACAAATTCTGTTTTTAGGACCGGGTGCCTATTGGCTGAGGGTAGCGGGTTACGCCGCTAAGGTAAGCTTCTCTTCTTTTGAGTCACTGAGAGAAGCTACAGTCACAACGTCATCATCCATTGCGAGAGAGATGGTATTACATGACTTACCTTTGAGCTTGAGCTTACTGGATTCTCATTGCTCATCCTTGGCGATGTCCGGATGGACCCACATGATCTCTCCAGACTTTGTCGTCATTGGAACGGGGCCCTTAACCTCCTGTTTTTCAGCCATTGGATTATTGACGTTGTCTTTGGGGACATGGGTTGATCGGTCCTGGACAATCATCTTCAGGAATGTCCCGAAATTGAGAATCACCATGTTGATGGTGACTTTCTTCTGTTCTGACTTGAGAGTCAGAACTACAGCATCCACTAATGCTTGAATCTTGTCTTTAAGGATAAAGCGTCTACTGGTGGGATGATGTACCATCCTATGAAAGGGGCAGTAATTGAGGTCTTTGTACGCCCTACTTCGTCTAGTCGCGAAACTTTAGGTAAATTGACCTTGTTACCTTTGTTGAGTATGTGGAAAATGGTCACCACTTGTTCATCTTTGAATGAGTATTACCTTGGCGGAAACTTGAACCCCTGGTTGTTGCTAGTGTTGCTCCTCTTCTATTTTGGTGGAGCTTCCCCAGATAACTCAACTGCCATCATTTCTTTCCCATTGGATTGGGAAGATTGGGCTGCATCACGCCAGTTGGTGTTAACCCTCACTTGTTCTTGGGCACTGAGGGCTCAAATTTTTAACTGATTTTTCAGTTATCTCCGCTTGCTTGACAAATTCCTTCCATGTATAGGCTTTGACAGCTCCCATACGAACACGTTTGACGCACTATGGGCAAGGGCATGCTTGGGGGCACATGAGAGAGAGATTGTGAAACCTCTCAATGTATTCCCATATGGATTCTCCTCCTTTTTGAGCCGTCGAGGAGTTTGTCCATGGTCATCTCGGTATCATCCTTAGAATCGAGAAAGGAACCAGGTTTTCAAGTCAACCCAAGAATTGATGAAGCCATTAGGAAGGCTCGTAAACCAGTCAAAGGCCACCCACTTATGGCTGCCGATGAATAGTCTGGCCATAACAACATCATTATCTATCACATTGTCGGTTTGTGATCAGAAGTAATAGATGTGCTGATTTGGAAAACTCTTGCCATCATACGTATGCAACATAGGTGGCTTGAACATTGGCGGATAGGAAACTGAGTCCCATTCCAGTAGGTAAGGACATGTCATCCCTACTTTCTTCAGTTCATCCCTCTGAGTTAAGGATGCAATTTGAGCTTGGATGCTTTTGATAACATCGGCATCAATTTTGAAACTTCCCTTTGATTTTTCATTCTTAAAAGGTTCATAGTTGAGATTCTCCTCCTCATCATGATTGCTACCGGTCGTATCATCATTGTTCCGGTCATTCAGGAATTATGCCAACATCTACTGGATATTTTATAGAGCTGCTTGCGGAGCTCTGAAAGTCTGCTCTTGGGCCTCCTTACGCGACGGAGATCATCATCATGGTTATTATCGGCCATATCATAATCCATGTTTGTTCAGAGCTGACGGTAGCAGAAAAGGCGTAGCCGCTGGCTTCTCCTTCATCGTCTGACCACTGGAAGAGGCTTCTCAATGGTTTCAACGATATTGACCCTATGGAAGAGGAGGGTTGTCCATAATTATAGGTTATTGCTAACCTAAATCCAGTGCCTCGGAAAATACCTTCTGGTTCAACCAGGACCTGACTTAAGCCGGGACTATAGTCAGAATCTGGCCAACTAAAGGAGAGAGTACGAACCCCCTTGCCTTCCTCTTCGGGGTCGCATCGAATCCTTTCCTCTGCCTGTCATGTTAACAGAAGCTGCAGTGAGATGAGGCTTCTTGGCTTTTCTATTCCTCCTAAACTTGGGCTCTTCAGAGGTTTGGGCTGACAACTGGTCGAATACTGACAGTTGACTTGGAGGAGATGTTGCGGGAATTAGCCCCAGACAACATTTAGCGAAGTGGACTATCACAAGTTGACACCCCTCTTTTTCGCACGGAGACAATGAAATGTGAACTTGTTCTTTAGAGTGGGATTTCCGCTTGTTGCTCAAAAATTCCCACAAGTCAGTGTTGGCCGGTCCCAATTGATCCAAAACGAAGACTTGGGGAGACCGAAAATTAGCCCTGATGGGCTGAAAAGTCTTAGGCTTAGCCCTAGACTTAGCCTTCAAGGCTGATCTCCCGGCTGGGTGCGAAGCTAAGACAGCTTCGCCGCAAGGCAAAGCTATCCGAGCACTTGGTGCTTTAGCACCATTAAGCGTTGCTTTTCCTTCAAGCGAAGTAGCTTCACTGTTAGTACCAGAGGGTGCTTCAACTCTAGCTTTGCAACTAAAAGCTTCTGCAGCAAGGAGCAAAGCAACAATAGCTCACTGATAGCATTTATGAGTGCTTTGCCTTTAGCTTTGCGGAAGTAGCGCGGCTGAGCTCTGTGAAGAGCTGAAGTAGTCTCGTAGCCAGAGACCACGTGAGCTTCACCAGAAGCTGAAACAAGAGATCTTTAGCCTCGCGAGAGGCTAAAGTGAATTTTTGAATCCAAATAGCCTTAGAGGCTGATCTAGCTTCGCACGCAGTTTACAGATCCTGGCGCGAAGCTAGTTTAGTCTCTATCGAGACTGAGTTAGGCCTGCAGGTGGCCTTCTTCGTCTCATTAGAGACTTGCTTCCGAGCAGTGGCTAGAGGAGACCTAGCCACGGAGATCTTTCTGTACTTGCGTACATTGATGGGGCTTGAGCCGCCCTTGGAGAGAATTTGCTTGAATCTCTCTTGATCAAATTGGATGACCAGCGTCTCAGCAGCAGACCCAAGGGTCTCATCATCGCACTGTGACACAATCTTCTTTTGTTGAAGAAAATCTTCCCCAGCGGAGTCGCCATCTTGTTTTCCATATATAATTCAAAGGGAAAAACTTTACAAAAGTTGTAGAAATTACAAGTAACAAGAAAATTACAAGAATCTTCTACTGAGATTTCTGAAAAAGTGTGCCGATGGAAGTCTGATCGGCGTGTGACTACTTGTTTTGTTAACGATAGAGCGATCGAGTCTTCTGCTTAGAAATTTTCTTCTCACCTGGTTTCGAAAATCCTTCGAGAGAAGAAAATCATGAGCGTATTAGCACCCTGAAAGAGAAATAAAATTCTCTAAAGAAGCTCAAAAGCTAGAGTGGTCTCTTGTGAAATTTTCAGCCCAGCCAACCTCAGTCCAAAAGATCAGCCTACAATCAGCCCCAAACCCATCCTTGCAATAGGCTATTTATAAGCTTCATGGGGTGTGGCTGCTCTCCTAAAAATCAGCAAAGTCTGTCAGTTTAGCTTCACACCTGAAGCTAAAATAGCTTCGCTGTGAAGTTAAATACAGTTTGTACAAAGCTAAAACCTGCATGCGAGGTTAATCAGTCAGCTAGCTACAATTCCCTTGATTTTCTCCGAATAATTGAGGGATTTCCCTTAATCTTCTTCAACTAATTGAGGAGTAAAAAGATCACGGCAATTAACTGCCCAAAAAGTGATATCAATCATATTAATCTCATGCTGAGATTAAAATGGTCAAAAAAGATAAAAAGAGCCCACAACGGAGATAAGCTTCATGCGAAGCTAGAAAATAATCTCTCAGCGGAGCTACAACAGGGTTTCATGTGAAGTTGAAAGATAAGCTCACAGTGAAGCTATTCAAAGCTTGTAGCGAAGCTAAAAGATAGCTCTTAACAGAGTTAGAAAAAGCTTCATGCAAAACTAAGAAATAAGCCCACCGCGGAGCTACTCCTAGCCTGCTGTGAAGTTAGAACTGAGGTTGCAGCGAAACTAAGTGTTAGCCTCTTGGGCTTTCTTCAAAAGGCAAGGCTTGGTTTACTGTCTGCTTCACTGGATCAGTGGAGTTCAAATCACTGGCTGTCCATCAGGGATAGACAGGTCTTCAACCTGTCTGCGACTTGTCTTTTAGAAGTATCGACAAGTTAGACATCGTTCGGACCAGTTGCAGAGCTGTCTTGGAGTTTGTCGTTTCAGAGTATCAACAGTGACGCAGCGAAAGCAACACAGGATCGACAAGCACGAGAAGAAAAGGAGAAAAAGATATTCTAAAGTATAGAAAACCAACACAAAATTTAACGTTGTTTCACCGATCAAACAGATCATGTGTACGTCTACAGAAGAAGAGGAGAAACTTTATTAAACTTTGAGGGAGTACAATAAGAAAGATTTACACCTCTCGCTAAGAAGATTACAATCCCTTTGATGGCAGCTTAAAATAGCAAACCCTTATGGCTAAAACTTCTCACATGAATCTCTCTCTTGAATTGAATTGAATTGAATTTCATTGAACTAAAGGCCATCCCCAAGGGTTATTTATAGACCATAGGACTCTTCTAATCCTATACAAACTCTAACAATACGAACGGTCGCCTCAGAAGAAAGAAAACTCGAATCCAACTCAAAATTAAAAATAGATCCAAAAAAAGAAACAGCCAGACCCGATATTATAGTCGACTAATCATGTCTATTAGTCGACTATACATAAGTATAAGTCGACTAATCTGTTTATTTGCAAAACCAGTCAACTATACAAAGTATAAGTCGTCTAATTCTTATCATAAGTCGACTATACCAAGTATAAGTTGACTTATACTGTGCACAGCTCCTTGTGCACATCCGTTTTTCGATCTCTGAAGTTTCGTCTACCATCATGATGTATCTCAGTCATAATTAACAATCTCCCCCTTAACTTGAATACGTCCAAGTCCGAGAATAGCCACCATGCTCCATTTGCTCACATCAATGCACAATTGAACAACTTTTGATTTCATTTCTATCTCACCCTCTCTTCTCCATAACCCCCTTATGGGGTTCACAACTAGATTAGATCGAACAAGTTCAGACCCGACCTGAACTTGATCACCAACATCTCCTTGATCCACGCAGGATTTATGAGAATTTGCCCCACCATAGTAGTAACGATCTAAACTTTCTTGATGTGTGCCAGCGCCGCCTAGTCCCAATTTTCTTTTGGGATAAAACTGAATATCCGAGCTCGAAACTATCGTAGTCTCTAATTGTTCCACAACTTCCGATCTTGAAGTTGAGAATAATTGCAATCCACCAACTGTAACCTCTAAATTTCGCAGCATGTAAACATAACCGACACGTTCGGCCTGAAATTTCACATGGGCTTCTTTGAAAACTTCCATAAGATCACCTTCAGAATTGAAATTGAACCCTTCTCCATGTAGGATTCCAAGAGAGATGTATCTTGATTCAGGAACATGACAAACGCCTTGAAGAGTAGTGATGCATCCATCATAAGAACGAAATTAGATTGCTCCTTCGCCAATCACCTTGCTCGTAGCAGAATTTTCTATGAAGATCTCTCCGTTGAACCAAAGAATATGAGGAGAAAATCTTCCTATTGGAACTAATATGCTATGAACATCTAAAGTCAATAATCCATCTATTTTTGTTACTAATCGATCTGTCTATAACAGATAGAAGTCACACTTTTCTTCATCCCCTCCAGCCAGTTTAGTGACATTAGTATTTGGTTG
This sequence comes from Agave tequilana, assembly GCA_038442645.1. Lineage (NCBI taxonomy): Eukaryota > Viridiplantae > Streptophyta > Magnoliopsida > Asparagales > Asparagaceae > Agave > Agave tequilana. The sequence goes on from JAVJIF010033129.1 coordinate 276,832, forward strand.
TTTCTTCCTTCGAGTCCAACTATCAGCTCTAATTTGACCCGTCTTGTTACACCAGTTGCACACCAAATTCTGTGTTTTACGCTACTCGTGGAACTTCCATTGTTACTCTTCTCTTATGAAAAGTGAGCTTACCTAGAATCATCACGTTAAAACTCACCTGTCAACTGGTTGTCAATTTTGTCCTTATTGAGCAGATGTTCTTGACCTCATTGAGCTTGATAGTTGATTTGCCTTCATAGATGATAGCTTCTCTAAAACTCTTATATGAAGAAAATATAAAACACAGTAATAAAAGTGTTTGATCCTCATTTTTTATCTTAATATCTAACTTATCTAAATTATTGATAATAAAAGAAAATTCTGCAATGTGAGACTTGATAAGTATACCTTCATGTTGTTGACACTCTGAAAAGACGAGCTCCTAGACAGTACTTCAACTGTCCGAACGACGCCCAACTTGTCGACACTTCTAAAAGATAAGTCGCAGACAAGCTGACGACCAATTTCTGCCCATCCCCAAGGGACAAAGTAGTGACTTGGACTCTATTGATCCAGTTAAGCAGACAGTAGACCCAATGTTGCTTATGAAGCTAAGTTAGCTAAAACACTTAGCTCCGCTTAAACCTAAAAGGCTAGCTTCGCATGAAGCTTCCTATAGCTCCACAGGGGGCTCACTTCTAACTTCGCATGAAGCTTCTTCATAGCTCCGTAGAGAGCTAACTTCTAACTTCGCATGAAGCTCCTCATAGCTCCGCAGAGGGCTCACTTCTAGCTTCGTATGAAGCTCCTTATAGCTCCGCAAAGAGCTCACTTCTACCTTCACATGAAGCTTCTTCATAGATCCACAGAGTGCTCACTTTTAGCTTTGCATGAAGCTCGCAGAGGGCTCACTTTTAAAAACAGCTCACCTAAGAGCTAACTTGTAACTTCGTCAAAAGCTTAGTGATAGCTTCGCCTGAAGCTTTGTGTTAGCTTCGCTTGAAGTACTGTGATAGCTATACTTGAAGCTTTACTCAGCTCCGCTATAGGCTTCCAGGTCATTAATTACCAATTCAATTAGTGGATATTCCTACTACTTTAGTGGGGTTAATTCTACTTTAAGTGGGCGGTTACACCCGCTCACTTTGTCTCACATTAAATGGAGACGGCCAAGTCAAAACGGTTGTCATAGGCTCGCGCAAACTTATCTAGCTTCTCAAGAGGCTTGCATTTAGTTTCGCATGAAGCTTTCTAGCCTCCTGCAGAGATTTTTTGAGCCTCGCGCGAGGCTAACAGACTGTTACCAGTCTTGCTGAATTTTAGGGACAATTACACCCCTTGTGAGCCTATAAATAACTCAATTGTGGATGAGCTAAGGGCGGCAAAATTGGATAAAAAGGCTGAGAAGAGTTTTGGCAAATTAAGAGATCATTCTCTAACTTTCAAGCTTTCAGAGACTTAGTTCTCTAATTCAGGGTGTTAATTCCTTACAATCTTCCACTCTCTGAGAAATCTTCGGAACCAAGCGAGAAAGAAACTCCCAAGAATAGTGCTCGAAAACTGAACCCTCGCATCGTCAACGTGACAAAGTGATCACGCTGATCACATTCCCACCGGCACACTTGCCCAGAAATCTCAGAAGAGAGTACTTTATAATTTTCATTTTGCTTGTAATTTCTCTTCAAACTCTTTGTAAGTTTTTCTCTTTGAATTAATCAATGAAAAAACATGCATGCGGAGAAGAAAGAGACGTTGCTTAGAATCAACCGATTTGCCAACGACTTCTTCAGATAATAGTCCTGAAGTCGCTCTCACAGCGAGGATGTTTTCTCTGAAGAGAACTCATCCAACACTTCGTCCGTCAAGCAAAACTGAATACTCATCAAGGCTTTCTCATCCAACTAATTCAAGTTTCTTTCTTCATGTCTCGAGGCTTTTTCTCCCTTCCGAGTAGTGCTTTCTTCAACCCGCTCTGGATCAAGATGGCGTTCATTCTAATCTGCCACCTGCTGAAATTGATGACACCATTGAACTTCTGAATATCGAACCTGATTGCAGACATCTTCACTTTGACCTTGCTCTAATACCAATTATTATGAACGTATGGCCCCACGACCAATCGATGGGGCGGTGCAATAAAAGCAACACAGGATCGACGAGCAACGAGAATAAAAGGAGCATATATTCTGAAGTATAGAAAGTCAAAACACAATTTATCGTGATTCCACCGATCAAACAGATCGTGTGTACGTCAATAGAAGAAGGGATAAATTGTATTAAACTTTAAGATAGTACAATAAAGAAATAGTTACACCTCTAGCTCAAAAATTACAAGCCCTTTGATGGTCGCCTAGAACAGTGAACCATTATGGCTAAAACTTCTCAAGTGAATCTCTCTTGAGTTGAATTGAATTCATTAAATGAAGGCCACCCCAAGGGGTTACTTATAGACCATAAGACTCTCCTAGTCCTATACAAACTTCATCAATACGAACGATCATCGCCTCAGAAGAAAGAAAACTCGAATCCAACTCAAAATTGAAAACAGATTCAGAAGAAAAAATAGTCATACCCCATATTAGTCGACTATAAGTCGACTAATTATGTCTATTAGTCGACTATACATAAGTATAAGTTGACTAAACTGTCAAAAATTCGAGACCCTTAGTTTCTATTTGCAAGACCAATCGACTATACAAAGTATAAGTCGACTAATTCTTATCATAAGTCGACTATACCAAGTGTAAGTCGACTTATACTGTGCACAGCTCCTTGTGCATATTCATTCTTTGATCTCTGAAGTTTCGTCTACCATCACGACGTATTCCAGTCATTATCCTAACAACTCATGTTGTGGAGAAAGATTGTGTTGCTTGCTTTTCACCAAGTCCTCCAGGGTACTAGTGAAACATGTGCATAATTTGTCACAGCAGTGGCCTCGGCTGTCGATTGTCCAATATGTTGTTTATCTGATATAGGTTGTTGATTGTGATGGTATAGTTGAGGAAGGCTCTCTCATTAAAAGTGTCATTGTAGGAGTATTGTGTTCCTTCCTGAAGACGGATGCCCCTTGTTAGAAATATCTTTGTAGTAGACTTTTAGACTTTCCGAGTGAAGTATCTAACTCTTGGAGTTGTAGAAGCCTTTTTGGCCACCTTTCTGTGGGCATGTATTTGTGGATTTCCCGCCCTGACAGTAGTAGTTTTTATGCTTCAGCCACAATGTATTGCCCAGATTTTTCCGGCTTCCAATTCACTGTATCGGCCAGAGGGGACACACAGAACACAAGAAGCCTCTAATCAAGGAATCCAGGTGTTGTCTTAACCAGGGATGACGGAAAACAATCAATAATTCAAGCATAAGCCAAATCTGAAATCAAAATACAAGCTTTTTCACATTTACGGCTAACACAGATTTAAGTTTAACAAAAATTCTTAATAAACTTGAATTCTAAATAAAGGTAATAATAAAATCCAAAAATAACTAAAACTCGGAACAATGATAAATTGTAACTAAAGGACTCAAATAAAATAAATTCTCAACAACCTCAAATTCTATTTAGTTAGAATATGAACGGTTAGAAGTTTGAGTGTTTAGAATTTATTTTATTTGCATATTTGTCTTTAGTAAGAATTTATCATAGTTTAGAGTTGTTAGTTGAAGTTGGGCCAGTTTGGCAGGAAGGGGTGTATTAGTAGCATAGTAGCATAAATGGAGGTAGAGTGCAACTAGAATACAGAACTACTGAAGGCAGTAAGACAACATTTATATCTTACCTCTTGTACTCTGTTTTTCATTATTGTACATACAACACAAAAAGTTTGCGATATGAACCATTTTCTTCATTCTGCTGTTAAGGGCTGATTCCTCTGTTTAGTTAACAGTTATCATATCCTTTTAAACTTCTCTATCCATGTTTGTTGAGGCCTACTTAATGACTCCCTTGAACATGCTCAACCATCTCAACAGGCTTCCCTCGTTTTATTCCACTGTTCTGCATAATCTACCAAATTATTAACTAGAAAACTAATCTCTGATATCTATCTGATCACAGCAAGTGTCAACTGAACCTGTATGACAATTGAAAACTAAGCCAGTGTTAGGTCTCATCTCTATTTGAGCTTCAGCGATCGGATAAGACTTGGTTGCTAGAGAAAATTGTACAAGGAAACAGAGGCTCAAAGTGGATGATGGAACATATTCAAAACTTTCATTCACTTTGGTGATACTCCTCACACTTCAAAAGTCCAAGGGTTTGCAAGAAAAGTTATGTGCCAACTTGGGCATATGCTCTTCATTTTCATGTTTGGAGCCAACTCGGGCACATCCAAATAAAAGCTATGAGGCAATGCTCATATAGGTGTGCAGAAAAATGGCAAGTAAATTGTATATCATGTTTTAGTCAGTTGAGAGAAAAAAAGGCCACAAATAATATAAAATATTAGTAGCCACAATGAATTTAGCATTTGTCAGTGCAAGTATGTCAGTATAGAAAACCATAACACAATCTATGCTAGAAAAAATACATGCGCAGAAGCGATATCACAAGGCTCCAAATACTTACTGATCGCAGAGCATCAATATTTTTAAGCAGATAATTTCATGAAATGGTATGCTCTCAATAGGTGTCAAAAAAATCCTGCTCAAATATAATACGATCAGAATCTGAAAAGCTCAATGGAATGAAGCCAATAATAAACACAATTTATGCAAAAGTACAATTAAAGCAACAAAGGTTATAATTTCTGTGGCCTTTCCTATAGACAACGCTACATATATTTCCAGCAATCAGACAGTAATGGGGGATGAACAACAAAAAGGGGTATAATTGAGAACGAATAATAAGAAATCTCAACCTAGGATTTGTAACTGAAGAAAAGAGCTTTGGGAATCTCTCCCTCAGGCATCTCACCCAAACCACACTGGCTAACAATTGCTCAAATAAACATTTTCATATTCATCAACTAACTAACTCAACAACAGTCTTGGCCTTATATAGGCTACATCCAAAGAGAACTCCTACCACATACTAAAATAAAAAACAAATTAAGCAACAAAAAAAATACCAACTAAAATAAACAAGTCACTAGATGTCCCCATCATTCCCCGGGGTTGGGAAAAATTCGACCATGCAGAGTGTCGATCTCCTCGGCTCTCAAATCAGGTCATGGTGCTGGTCGTGGGACTAGTAGATGTGCATCCAGGGTGATTCAAGGTGGTAGAGATGTAGTTGGCTTATGTGATAGATTTATTGTAAGCGATGATAAATCCAAAAGGGTAGATGCAGCAAAACGAGTTAAATCCTCTCCGCTAAAAGTTGGCTGATACCAGGATCTATAGAATATCCAATCATTGGTGATGAAAGCAATCCTCTTCAGAACCTTATAGAAACATGTACGGTTATTGTGCAACATCATCACAATCTCATGGTGAAATATATCGGTCATTTCATTAACAACGGCAAATCAATGCAAGATACCATATGAAAATACAACAAATGTATAGTCATCATTATAAATTACTATCTGTTTAGAGGTTTCATCATGTGTAATAAGGAAATGCAATGCAACCGACTTATTAGGGTCAACTCTTAAATATAGAGAGAAAAAGGGACATGAATTTTCTAAGACGTACTTCAGACGCGCTAATGTTACACCATTACTAGGACAGAAATCTAAAGAAAGTTCGGAGCGAACGCTAAGCACTCATTAAAAGAAGTAACATCAGAACTGATGTACAATAGCAACAAACTCTAATAAGAAGTAGTAACATCAGAACTAACCTGATGTACCATAGCAAACAAACTCTAATGACTGACTAGAAGAAGAAATAATAGAAATAAATTCAACCTCTGTTTCTTGACTCTCTTGATTTTTCTCATGAATATAGATCTCGTCAGGTGTGGTGTACTAGAATCTACTAATGGATCTACATCACTGGTACCCGCAGAAGACACATGACTCATCAATAATCGGTGTACCGGGATTGACTAATAGGTCCTCAACGACACTAGAAATCTCAGAATGAACGTTGACATCCTCAACAACCTTCAAATCGTCAACATCATCACTAGGCATAATATTAACAAGTCAACTCTCCGAAGGGCACTCGTAATTATAGTGTTCATATCCCTCATAGTAATATAACACTGCTCCAAGAGGGATACTGGTAATCATAGTGTCGTATCTCTTACATTTAGAACATTGCTCCAAACTTTGGGCACGCACTGACTATTCCCTTGAAAATTAAGTCTATCTTTGGGGCAAAATCAAAAGCATCTTCAACAGAGTTCACACCATAATAGCTAGTGATCATAGCACGCCTAATGTCGAATCTTAAACCTTGAAACAAATCTGGTTATGGTCAAGAAACAATGCTCTCTCATATCACAATAACAGGTTAAGTCCTCAAATCTGGCTATGTAATCTCTAATGGACAAATCATCTTGTGTAACTTATTTAATTCTATCTTCGCTTGAAGCTGCTAAATCATATGATCAAGCTTATCTATTATTCATGTTAGATTTTCAAAATGAGATATGACACAAAGGTGAAGTCAAACAAGCACGCAGATGCAACGCAAAGTCTTTAACTCAAAATAAAACTAAATGCATTTACTAAATGAGGAAGAATTAAAATACTCTAAGAGTTCAACTTCTAAATATAATAAATGTAATCCTACAAGTTATAAAATTAACACACAATGATGCACACTACATAGAAACAAAATACAAATCAGCTAACAAAATTGTTGCACTCCACTAGCATAGCAAGTAATCAGCAATTGATAATTAGTTCAAGGTAGACGTGACCTGAGAAGGTGAGTCGTTTACGCTAAAAGTAGAGTTCTTCTAGAAGTCCTCGAAGAAACGTTCACAACCGTGGATGAAAATCACGCATAAACTCCTGGAATAGCGGTAGTATAAGCTGGGAGTGAATTGCCTCTGAAACGGCCTGAATCGGGCATGAAATGGGCTCTAGACTGGTTTAGAATGAGTATGGTGACTGACTCGCTGAGTTAACTCGTTGGATCTTCTGTGGCTGAGTTGGCTTGGCCGGTCTGGCTCAATTAGATCAGGTCAGTGTCTCTATCGAGTCGGGTCAGGTAGAGGTGATGCGGGCCAGACCCGAACACCAATGAACTCACTTAAAACCCGAAGTGATTTGGGTTTGGGTTGCGGCTCAAATAAACTAACTAAACCCGATACCTGATAAGGCTTTGATACCTCTCACGATTCAATAGCTAGGGTTTGAGAGCCCTAGCAGCGGCAACGGTGGAGATGCAGTTCACGGCAGAGAGGAAGGATGATGCAGAGATGAAGACGACGGCGCAAGGTTGGCAAAGTTGTTGAGGGCGGCAGTGATGCGAAGATGAAGACAAGGGGGACAATCTTGAGATGAAGACGACGATGCGAGAATGTCAGCATTGATGGTGCGGCTATAGAGGTCAGTCAGCGACGAGGCAGTGCTGTCGTGGGAGGGTGCAGTTGGTGATGGGTGCAGTCGAATCTTAAAGAGGATGGCAAGACTCGTTGTCGATGAGGTTGTCGACGAGGTCGGTGAAGGTTGTGGTGTTGCTGGGGTTATTGATGAGGCCACGAAGATGGTGCTAGGCTGTTGACGAGGTCGCGGAGATGGTCCTTGGGTTGTTGACAAGGTCACAGAGATGGTGTTGGGTTGTGATGGAATCTGGATCTGGATGACGAAGATAGGTGCTTAGATAGCAAGGAGACGAGGAGGTGGTGTTGGGTCGCAGTTGGGTTACCGGCTTGACAGTAACGTAAGAAGAAGAGTAGGTGAGATCTGGTGGCGGCGCGATAGAGTTGGGCTGCAATGATGTCGGGGTTGCATGGGAAGGAATGACAGTTGGGGGTTGGTTCGAGAGAAAGAGGTGTGAGAGAGAAGAGATGAGAGGGGAAAGAACAAGAGAAAGAAAGAGATGGAGAAGAAAAGAAGAAAAAGATGGCGGCGCTGGTTTGAGGGGGATGAAGGAACATTAGGTTTTTTTCGTTTCTTTTCTTTTTTCTTTTCTTTTTCTTCCTTTCCTTTCAAGTCTAGGGTTTGAAAGAGTTTAGGGCTTGGGAAAGAAGAACTAGGCTTTTGGGATTTTGTAAAGTTTTGGTGGAGGCTAAGGTTTTGTGAAATTTTGCCAATTTGGGAAAAAAAATTTTAAGAAGATGAAAGAGGAAAAAGGAGATGGAATCAATAGCTTGAATTTTGTAGACAGAATCATAATTTAGGCTCTGATGTCAAAATGACGGGGGATGAACAATAAAAAAGGGGATAATTGAGAACGAACACTAGAAAATCTCAACCTAGGGTTTGTAACCTAAGAAAAGAGGTTTATTCTAAGCATTCAATTTCAGATTCTCTTATTCATTAAATGCTCTATTTTCTTTTGGAATCCTTAAGCTTACATTTATTTTCTTTCAAGTGGTTTCAATTTAAATTCTCATAGTGATCAATTTACTGTGCCAAATTTATTACTTCATCATCAAACTTTTTAGAACCTCAAAGTGTAATCATATACTGAGTGTTGTGCTAAATTAGAGTTGTGAATATCATTGTTAAAGAAGAAAACCTTCTTTTCTTGTTGTGAGTGTTCTTCGGTAGGAAGAGAGTCCTCTTCAGTTGAAAGAGTAAAAAAGTTCAATCTATAGGGTGTAAAGAGTTGACATTTGTACTAAAGTGCTTCGGGTAGAAGCAACTTTGGTGGTTTGGGAAATCTTTGAGAAGAGGTCCCAAATTGGTGTGCATAGGGGTTGCTTAAACCACCATAAATTACTATGTTTGCGATTTGACTCTCTCTAAACTCTAATTTTATTTTAATGCATTATATTTCAGTCATTATTATTTGCTTCCATCACTGGACAGTTTCAGTCACATCTTCCACATAATTTCACAAGTTCTTCCACGTTTTTCTGGTTCTTCCACGATATCCTTCCACACGTATTTTTGCATTGTTTCAGAAAATCTGGGTATTAATCATAAAACCCTATTCACCCCCTCTCTAGTGTTTTACAGTAAATAGTTTTATGAGATGAAACACTACAACATCTATACAGTTCAAGCATTTACCGTGGCTAAAACTAATTTGAAGCATGTTTCCCCTCCTTTGTGCCACTAGTTCTGTGTGCAATGTAATCATTGATTATAAACTGAAAATGTCAAAATAACATGCTGAACTAGAAAAGGTACTTTTTTGTATTTTGAATCTTTATTAACAATAGTTAAGTGAAGATTAGAGACCCTACCAGAACAACAGAACTCCAGTTCCTTTGCAGTATCCTCAACTTTGACAATCTTTCCATGAGATCATCATGAGTACCAAGTGATACTTTTTCCCTGATGAAATAGTTCATGTACAATTCTGTTTATTTCTAAACAATAAACTTTATTAAAATCTTGTATGTGTCTTTATGTATGCATGAATCAGAGTATGCATGTGCATGTTTATCCAGTGCACATCGTGTTTTTTGTGTATGTGTTGTGATACCTCTGACAAGATGGTAGATCAAAAGCATGTAGCCTCATACTGTCAGACAAAGCTTCTAACTCTGCCAGAATTTCAGCAACAGAAACATATATATATATATATAATGAGCCCATAATAAGCCAGATGAACTCAGAAACAACAATAGAACTAATTCTATCAAAGCACTAGTAAGAACAAAGAACCAAGCTCATCTATAATCAGAAAAGCCTGCAGCCCGCGCCACTGATCATGGTAGAACCAGAACACAGAAATAGATTTGTAGGGGAAAACCGGTGCTTTGGCTTCTCTTAATACATCCGCGATAGCATAGCGACTATACGGGTCGAATCCACAAGGAGGAAGGTGATAGAAGCTTGATGGTGATTCATGAAATCGGTAAAATGAGTTCTTTTGTTTCAAAAGAAAGAAGAGAGAGAGAAAAGAAAACAAGAAGTAGAAGAAGATTGAGAAGGAGATGAAAACATAATTTGTGATTTGAGAAAAGGAGTTTTGAAAACAAAATCAAAAGAAAAGAAAACTCATGGCTAATTTTCTACTAATTGATCTCATTAACCATACTAACCTCTTTGGGTGATTAGTGTCTCAAGATCATTGGCAACTCATAGGTTTGATTGCAAGGAGCTTTTCAAAGCATGACCTATACGGGTCGGCATCCAAACTTGGCTAACAAGGTGCAATCTCATACTAAATCATTAAGATTATAGAGTGAGCATGAAATAAACAAGGGTTTGCAAGTTAGCTTGTTAGCAAGTTAGGAGTTAGAACCCATCATCATGAGTCATCAATGGTTCTTGCAAGAACAAGACCTATTTGATACTATTAGATTCATGTGGATTACAAATCAACCAAGAGTTAGTAGGTTAATGGGTTAGTAGTTAGCAAGCCATGAAGAAAAAACTAGCTGCTCATTTAGAAAGCAATAAAAAGAAATAAAAACAACTAGATTAAATCAAGAGACAATGAAGAGAAAGAAGGGAACTTGCATTAGATTATCACTCTCTATTATAAAATCTCTCTTTTCTCATGAATCTCTCTTTAACTTGTGTTAGTATTTTGAGTGTCTCATATTCATCATTGCAGAAGAATTCAAATTCAGGTGGAGGTGTTATAAGCTTCAAAAATCAAGCACGGGTGTGTACTTGATTTGTGCATGTTATAAGTTGACTTATAGGTGTTATTAGTCGAGACTTACATTTTACCCTAGTCGATTTATACTTAGGTATAGTCGATTAGTACTCACAACAGAGAGTTGGGTTCTCAGATTTTGTCAAAATAATCAACTAATAATTGGGTATAGTCGACTAATATATGTTATTAGTCGACTTCTACTAGAGTCTAGTCGACTAATGACGGATCTAGCGGTTTCTTTTTTGGGTTCTGCTTCCAGTTTAATTTGAATTCGACTTTTCTTCTTTCACTGAAGCAGTGATGATTGTATTGTTAAAGTTTGAATTGGACTAGGATCATCCTAGGCTATGTACAACCTTGGGGTGGCCTCTTGAAGGCAAGTCAAGAGAAGTCAAGTTTATGAGAGATTTTCACCACTGAGAGTTGTGAGAGAGATATTCTTGTAACTGTTATATTTTCTTCTCTATTTTCAATAAAATTCTCCCTTCCTCCCCATGGACATAGGCACTATTACTGAACCACGTTAAATCTGGTGTTCTTGATTTTTGTGGTGATTTATCTTTATTGCTTACTAGCGGTAGATTCGCTCCAACACTTTCGCTGTCGAGCCTTCAACTCGGTGTTTCTCTCTTGTTAGTATCGGGATCACAACAATTGATATCAGAGCAATAGCTAGCAAGACGACTACGACAACCAAGTTCGAAGTGGAGAAATTCGACGAGAAGTCTAACTTCTTATTGGGCCTGTTTGGTTAAGGGTGGAAGTGAGGAAGTGAGGAATTGAGGAAGTAGTAATAATTCCTTTGGAACTTGGGAATTGTTAGTAAGTTTTCGGTGTTTGGATGTTATTGGAAGTGTGATTTGAAAAATATTTTGTCTTCTTGGTGGTAATGTGAAAGTGGAAGTGAAAAAGTTGACCACAAAGTTGACCGTAAAATAATATTAAAATAAAAATTTATTAAGAAAAATAAAAAATAGACTATAATTAGAATGCAAGTGAGATTTACATGGTCAAAAAATTAACTGTTTTGTGCTACAATTTATTACAAATGTGATTTACATGACCACAAAATTAACTGTAGCACTCTGGAAGTGAGGAAATAGTTGTGTAAAAGAGAAAAGATAAAAGGAAAAGGTTTTCTTATTTTCCTTTTCCGGTGTTTGGATAGATAGGGAAGTGAGCAATTATACTTCCCTATTTCCTTACTTCCGCCCACTTCCTTGCAACCAAAAAGCCCCATTGTGAAAGATGCGAGTAACTTCGTTGCTCGTGAAGGAGAGCACACACAAGGTCCTACTTGTTATTGAAAAGAAGCCATCGAAGATAGAGAGTGATGAGTGGAACGACATCAACTTTCGCGTAAAGGCAACAATCATACTATGCCTATCAGACGAGATCCTCTACAATGTCATGAACAAGGAGACAATTGTTGGTCTTGGATAGGCTGGAGAGCCTTTACATGATAAAGAGTTTATCGAATAAGCTATTCATGAAGAAGCAGTTATACAACATTCGGATGAAGGAAAGTATGCCTATGCTACAACGTATTAATGCTTTAATAGAATTTTAAGTGATTTGTTGGCTTTAGAGGTTAAGCTACAAGAAAAAGACAAAAACTCTTCTATAACTCTCCTCTTCTATCAAGTTATGGCCATTTAGCGACCACCATCATGTATGATAAGGAGCCCAGAGAGTTAGAAGATGTAAGACAGATACTCTAGAACAATGAACTGATGAAGAAGACAGATTCTACAAAGAAGACCTCAGGACTGATTTTCAAGAGCCAAAAGAAGAGATCAAAAAGTAGGAGACCCAAAAGGAATCCAAAAATTTCTTGCAGTTTTACTTGCTATTTTTGGAAGAAATCAGGGCACATCAAGAAAAAATTTATGAAATACAATGAGATCTGAAGAAGAAAGGCGGTAAGGATTCTGATGGAGTTAGTACTAGTAGAAAGTCAAATCAAGACAGGGTTTTCGAACAAGCTGATGAGCATCCATGTGATGTCTTTACAGCTCAGTCAAGAAAAGGTAAGTACTCAAGTGCTTGATTACTTGACCCGGGATGCACATACCACATGTGCCCAAAAAGAGAGTGGTTCAGTACTTACAAGCCTTAGGCTTTGTCCTGATGGGTAATGACACTGTGTGCAAAACAGTTGGCATCGACAACATTCGTATGAGGAGTTGATGGACAGGTTCGAACCCTCGCGAAAGTACATCACTTTCCAGACTTAAAGAAGAATCTTCTCTCATTAAGAGCTTTGAAAGCTTGAGGGTACAAGTTTTCTGGTGCAGATGGAGGTATCAAAGTTACCAAGGGCTCCATGATGATTTTCAAAGTAGAACGAACAGCAAACTTGTATAAGATAACAGGAAGCATAATTGTTGGTGATGCTTCAGTAGCAACGGAGAAAGAGGATACTACAAAGCTTTGGCACATGTGTCCTGGACAAATAAATGAGCTAGATCTTCAAACCCTACACAACAAAGGTACTCTACCAGATATCAAATATTGCAAACTTAATCTTTGTAAATTTTACATCATGGGTAGACAACGTAGAGTAGCTTTCTCTACATCACAGCACAAGACAAAGGGCTTGCTGGATCTCATACACACGGATGTGTAGAGACCTTCGCCAGTAGCCTCTATCAGAGGCACTAGGTACTATGTTACATTCATAGATGACTTCTCCAGGAGAGTATGGATATACTTATTGAAGCAGAAATCGGAAGTATTTCAGAAGTTTAAGGAGTGAAAAACTATGATGGAGAATCAGAAAGGGCAAAAGGTGAAAATCTTGAGGTCCAACAATGGAGGCGAGTTAACCTCCATGATATTCAAACTCACTTAGCAAGCAAAAAACATCGAACATCAAATAAGTATTCCAAGGTGACCAGAATAGAATGGAGTACCAGAACGAATGAATCAGACACTTACAGAACATGCCTGCAGTATCAGGTTACAGGTTGACATGTCAGAAGAATTTGGACAAGAGTAGTGAATCATGCAAGTTATCTAGTAAATAAGTCACCATCTACAACTGCTGATCTTCAGATCCCAGAGGAGATATAATGATGAGAGTTTGTGAATTATTCAATTTTATAAATTTTTGGTTGCCCAGTGTATAGTTTGGTTGATAGTCAGAAAAGAAACAAACGAGAGTTCAAGTCTAAGAAGTGTATCTTCATCGGGTTCGCCAAAGGAGTCAAGAGTTTCAGACTTGGGATTCCGAGACAAGGATTGTCTTTACCAGCAGAGATGTGATTTTTGACGAAGAATAAATGTTGCAAGACAAGTCAGAGACGAAAGATAAAGCACAAGGTGAAGGTTTGGACAGTTCGGCAGACACTCAGAAAAAAAGAGTTGAGTTCTCAGAGAGCCCCTAAAAGGCCTGATAGGTCAAAAGAGGACTCTTCAGATTCAGATGAAGATGAATAGAAGGCTACTCAAGAGCAATCTCGACCGTTGAGGCGGTCATCAGAGTTACACTGCCACCAGTAAGATATGGCGGAAGATGATCATGTCCCATTTGTATTAGTAACAAAAACATATAATCCTATTAGTTACAGGGAGACAATCGAGGTAAATGACCACGACAAGTGAATTATAGCATGGAGCAGGAGATAGAGTCTTTGAATAGAAATCAAACATGAAAATTGGTAGACTTTTCAAAGGACTCCAAAGACAATAGGTTGCACAAGGGTCTTTCGCAAGAAAGACAATGAGCAATATAAGGCAATGTTAGTTGCTAAGAGATATGCTCAGAAGGAGGGTATTGACTACAATGAGATCTTCTCTCCTGTAGTCAACATACATCTATTCGGGTGTTACTTAGCGATGATAGTTCAGTTTGATTTAGAGTTGAAGCAAATGAATGTCAAACAGTATTTCTGCACGGTAAGGTAGAGGAGAAGATATACATGAAGCAACTTGAAGGTTATATTTAGGAAGGACAAGAAAACAAGATGTCTTCTACATAAATCACTCTATGTACTTAAGCAGTCTCCCAAGCAGTGGTATAAATGGTTCGACTCTTTCATAATCAAAGTCAGATACAACCGCTGTGGAGTATGACAGTTGTGTCTATTTTAAGCAGAATGATGATCCGACATATTTGTTGTCATATGTGAATGATGTGATGATTGCTACAAGAAAAAGACACAAATTCAAAAGCTTAAAGCTCAACTAAAGAAGGAATTCGACATAAATGATTTGAGAGAAGCCAAGAAGATCTTAGGTGTGGAGATCACTAAAGATAGAGGCTCAATCAGACTTGGCTATCTCAGGAGAACTACATTCTTAAAGTGTTGGAAAGATTCAACATGGCAGAAGCAAGATCAGCAACCACTCTTATGCCATGTCATTTCAAATTATCCTCCAAGCAGTATCCACAATCACTGATGGAGAAGGAAATGTCTCGAGTACTATATACTAGTGTGGTGAGGGGAATAGCATGGCTAGCCCAACTTAAAAGGTAGTTGGTAAAGGCACACCAAATCCGTTAATAGCTGAGGGTTTGCTAAAAATCTTAGGAGACTTGATCCCATTTGATTCCTCCAGAATCCTCTACCAATTCTCTTCCATGAAATGGTAGATCCACAAAGCAAATAAGTCAAGTTAAAATTTTTACCTCTGACTTTACTTCATTTTTAAGAGTATTATTCTCTTATTCCCCAGCATGATCGATTTAATTCCTAAACAAATTTGGGAGCGCTATCTCCTATTCCCTGACGGAATCTCTAGCAATATTCTTACATTTTGCATAGAACGATTCCACCAAAGTCTCTTACCAATTCTCGTCTATAGAATAGTAAGACCACATCAAACTGTAATCATTTTCCTAGCAAAATGAATTACAGATCAAGCCTGTCACGTTAACATTAAATCTCTGACAGTAAAACCTTTGAATATCCCCAGTAGATCTTGCTAATATCCCCAGCGGATTAGAACTCCACCCGTCATTCTCCTCTATAGAATGGTGGGTTCACTCAATTGCTATTACATTAACAGCACATTAACCTTGTCAAGTTAACATCACAATCTTACAAGTCGCTCTGGTGAATCCCCAAGCGGAGAATTTGTCACAATCACTTCAGGCAAAATCCCTTTCTAAAATTCCCAACAAGAAATTGGCATCCTATCTCTCGCCGCTTGATTGTCATGTTAACATTACACCTATGACAAATCTTTAAAGCGTGGGATCCTTTTAACTCCCCAGCGAGTTCTTAATAGATTCCCCTCGGAGTCTTTTCAGTCCCATTGAACTCTTGGTTGTCACGTTAACATTAACCTCTGACAACTCTATAAAGTATTTCCCCTGCAGAATCTGCAGAAATGCTAATCTTTTTAACTCCCCAGCGAGCTTTTAATAGATTCTCCTGGAGTCTTTTCAGTCCCCAGTGGACTCTTAGGTTGTCAAATTAACATTATATCTCTGACATTTCTTTCAAAACTCCTTCAAGGAAATGCTAAATTCCCCATAGAGTATCAAATCACATTCATCAGTGGAATAATTCATTTTGCCATCATGTCCAGTTCAACACCTCTGAACGGCAAGATCCTAAGCTTGGTGGTTCTCAATCGGTTATGTCCATGTTACCTCTGAAATGACAGATAGTCAAGTCTTATCTTCTAGTCCGGTAGTGATTACCATTTTGCCGTTATGTCCAATTCGCCACCTGAACAGCAGGGCTCTTAGTCTGATGTTTCTTAGTCGGTTATATCCAATTTACCACCTCTGAAACGACGGGTGCCCAAATCTCTTTCTTCTTTATGGTATTCAAACTGTTATGTCCAGTTTGCCACCTCTGAACAGACGAGTTCATAACTTTGTTCTCCTTCCCGTCAGGGCCGGGAGTTCTTGTTGTCAAGTTAATACGACTACTTCTGAACAGCGAATTGTGAGCCTGATGTCTCTTAATCGGTCATGTCCAGTCCGTCATCTTTGAACCGACGGGTGCCCAGATCTAATTCACCCTTGCAGTTCCTATTGGGCTAGCTGTAAGTTAATATGACTACCTCTGGCAGCGTATTCAAAATTTAGTATGTCTTAGCCTATCACGTCCAGTTTATCACCTCTAAATAGACGGATTCCTAAAACTGGGTTCACCTTTTCTTGTTGTCATGTCCAATGTACCACCTTTAAACGACTTCGAGCTTTGTGCCTTCTCAACTGGTTATGTTCAATTCATCACCTCTGAACCGACAGATAGCCAAGCCCATCTTTCGTTTTGCCATTATGTCCGGTATTTACCTCTAAACGGTAGAACTCTGAATTCAGGTATCTCTCAATCGGTTATATCCAGTCCATCATCTCTGAACCGATCGATGTCCGAATTTTATCTCCAGTCCATTGTGGGCTTCCCTTTGTTGTCATGTCCAGTCCATCACCATGAACAACAAATACTCTGAGTTGGGTAATTTCAATCGGTTATGTCCATTTCATTACTCTGAACCGACGTATATTCAATCTCACTTTTTTTTGTCATCACATCTAGTTTATCACCTCAAACAAACAAGATTTTGGGTTGACAATGCCTAACCTATCATGTCAGTCAGTCACCTCTGAACAGACGGATTATTTGACCTACTTCTTTTATCCCTAGTGGATTCTTTCTCCTAAACTAATTCTATCATGTTCAAGATTAGTCTTGGTTTTGATTTTAATTCCTTCAGAAATTTTACTTGGTGAAAAATTCACATTTCTTTTAGTTCTTTCCGAAGAACTTACATATTAAAATTTTTCTCATATGAAAAACTTAAAAAAGAGCAAAGAGGACATCAGACAAGTCATTAGTCAAAAAGCAAATTTTATTGATTAATGATAAGTACAAAGAAGATACATGGGTGTTACATCAAAATTGTCTCTAATAAAATTTAATCTTTACTTCAAAAGTGTGCGACTCGTTGTTCTACTCTAAAACAATAGATCTATTTCCGCTCCTTTTTGAACAATGGTGTTTCTCGAGGTCGAAATACAGTGGGACATTCTGATTCCACCAGACCAACTGAACACGAGAGATCTCCTCCTGCACAAAGCCGTAATCCTTCGCTTAATGAAAGATTTGCCACCAGAAAGTCATTCATGAGATGGGTTATTTATCTCTGTCACTTCTTTGAACAAGATTGGTGAATAGAGGATCCGAGACCTTACTAGTAACACCCTTTCTGGACCTCCTGTGCACAGACTCAGCAAAGGTGAGATATTGGTGGAAGCAATGACATAGTTTCCTATACACATTGAGCTCAATAGCACAAGTCTACAATTAAGTGGACAATCCTGTATAAGCAACTGTCGGCTGAAACTGGTGTGACAATTCTAAATACAAGATTTGGCCTCTTGAATATGGTCCCATCATCATCTCTGAACATCACTGGGGAAATGATGCTGCAAAATGTACGTTAGTCCCCTCCTAGAATTAGTGCCTCTGCTTCGGTGTGCTCTTCCCACTGATAAGTAAAGCCTGAGCTTGAAAATGAAAATGTATACTTCCATCCACCCTCGTCGCCAAATCAAAAAGGTTGTTCAATGGATCGGGAGCGAAAACAAAGAAGAGTAAATGTTTTAGCCTCGGGTAAAGGGGAAAGTGTCAAGTCATAGTTTCGCTCCCTGAGTAAGGCTGATCCAGATCCAGCTTCGCGCCTCAAGTAAAGCTGATCCAGATCCAGCTTCGCTCCTCAAGTGAAGCTAACTTCGCTCTGAGGTTAAGGTTCACACTACACAGAGGCAAAGTGCTAAAAGCCCCAAGGGCTAACTTCACTTGGAAGCTTAAAAGGCACTTGCACTATGAGAATTTAAAAAGAAATTCATCAAAAATCCTCGATTAAACCTTTACTTTGAGGCTCAGCTTAAGCAGAATGCAAAAAAAACCCTAAGGGCTAGCTTCACTTGAAGGCTTGCATTGAAACTTTTCAATTTCCAATGCCATCAAGCAGCATTGAAGGAAAATCAAGTCCCTAAGAACGGATAAGGCGAAGCCAAGGGAGTTGGATTTCCCGAGATCATCATTTTCGGGTTCAATCTCATCCAAGTTAACGGTGAGATTAGCCAAAATTGTCTTGAAGGAAGAGATTAAAAACTCTAAGGTGAAAACCCTACCGATCATGGACCGTTTAATGGACGAGGTCATAGCCCTCCGTCACTATGGAGGTGACAACCTCATTGTCTGAGCACCACCGCGTCGCTTGCGCGCCAGGGGCACGGTTTAATCTAGAGAAGAAGAGGGAAGGAGAGAAAGAGATTCTCTCTTCAAAAATCATAAGAGACGACTCTTCAAGGACTCAACTGAGGGGCTTTTATAGGCAGCCTTGTGCCTCATTTTCACTGTCTCAAAATAAGGACCGGCTTTAATTCTAAAGAACTTGGAACGACCTTGTAACTTCGCATGGAAGTTGAAGGGTCACACAGCTCCGCTGTGAAGCTCACCTTCGCATTTTCACTAACAGAATGTGAAAAAAGTTTAAGGGTTGGCTTCGCTCAGAAGCGCAAAGACAGTTCGCCTTGAAAGAATGCAAAGGAGCTAGCTCCGCTCCGAAGCCCAAACGGCTTAAAGGAGAAACCATGTGGTTCCCGATTATGATCTTCAAAATTAAAGGGAAATAAATTCCCTAAAAGTTGAAAAGACCAAAATTGAGAGAGATCAACTTCCTGAGATCATCAAAGTATGATGAAATCTCAAAAACTTCCTTCGCGGATTAAGCCAAAAAGGGCTGCAAAAGGAGATGAAAAATCTCTGAAAAGGGCGAACCCGTATCGATGATCGGCGTTCGACGGACGGAGGTGGCGGCGACACCGCTGCGGGAGGTACTGACCTCTTTTTGGACGTTGCTTTGGTGCCATTAGAGAAGGTGAAAGTTCATCAAAAAATCTCGAAGCGAAGAGAGTTAGTTCAAACTTGTAGCTCAGTGAAGCTGAAGAAGAAGATGACTTCTTCTGTAGCCCTTGGGCTTTTATAGGCAACAAAAAACTAGCTCGCCTAAAAGGTATGCAAGTTGTCGTTTCAAAATTAAATTTGAAACGATGGTTGGAGGTTCGAAAATCTAAAGCAGCGAAGTTAATCAGTTTCGCTCAGACGTGAAACACAACTTCACATCAAGACTTGTTTTAGCTCCGCTGTGAGCTCACCATTGAACTTAGCTGACAGTTTAGCTCTGTTTGTGGGCTCACATAGAACTTCGCCAAAAATTCACTCTGAGCTCCGCTGAGAGCTTACCCAGTAGCTCCGCTAAAGAGCTCGCTTTTAACTTCGCCTGAAGCTCATTCCAGCTCCGCCGAGAGCTCATCTTTTAGCTCCGCTGAGGGCTCATTCCTTAGGGAACTCCTGGATTTAAACCACCCTAGACTTGCTGAACTAAGCAGTTTAGATCTCACGCTTCAGATTCAAAGTATTTCAGAATCTGTGTACATACTCACGAAAACTTGAAGAGGTTTTGTTGACATTCCGAAAAGACAAACTCCAGACAGCACTTTAACCAGTCCGAACGATATCTAACTCGTCGACACTTCCAAAAGACAAGTCGCAGACAGGCTGAAGACTTGTGCATCCCGATGGACAAGACGGTGATTTGGACTCCACTGATCCAGTGAAGCAGACAGTCTTTGAATAAAACCTAGGAATCTAAAACATTCAGCTTCGCGGCAAGCTATGTTTTCCGCTTCGCCTGAGGCTCTTTTTAACTCAGTTGAGAGTTATCATCTAGCTACGTTGAAAGCTCATTATTGAGCTTCGCTGCAAGCTTTGCAGATAGCACAGTAGCTCCGCTTGAGCTTAGCTTCGAATGAAGATCTTTCTTGGCTCTGCTGTGAGTTAGCTCGCCGCGAGGTATATGTCTTTTTACCATTAAATCTCAACACAGATTAATGTGATCTTTATCACATATTTGGCAGTTATTTACCTTGATCCAATTACTTCTCGTCAGTTGGAGAGGATCAAACAAATCTCCTGATTAGCGGAGAGAATCAAGGGATTGTTGCAACAAATCCTAAGCCAGTTGGCTAAGTGACTCGGCACAGGATCTCTAACTTCGAAAAAGCTGCAATTAGCTTCGCCGCAAAACTATACTGACCCAAGAGCAAAGCTAATTGGATTGATCAAATCAATCTGCTAATTTTTAGGAGGGGTTGTTACAATCTTAATACCTATAAACAACCATTGCTAGGCAGGCTCAGGGCTGGAATTTCTGATCAGGCTACTGGCTGCCGATTAGAGATTCTCAAGAGAGGCGGACTTTTCCCATCCTTAACTTCCGAGCTCTTTAAAAGAACCTTCTTCTCTTTTTCAGGGTGCTAATACCCTAAGATCTTCCTCCCTCAAAGGATCTCCAAACCAGGCGAGAAGAAAATCCTTAACTAGAAGACCTGAAGACTCAATCACTTACATCGTCAACAGAACAAAGTGGTCGCACGCGCTGACAGACTTCCATGGTTGTACTTTCCCAGAAACTCTGGGAGAAGAGAACTCTTGTAATTTTTATTCTTTTAATCAATTACATGTAATTCTCTTCAACTTTTGTAAGTTTTTCCCTTTACAAATTTAATGAAAAACACTATCTTTTGCTCGTCCTCAAGCAAAAAAAGAAAAATAAAAACTATA
>JAVJIF010033130.1:0-104167 GCA_038442645.1 Agave tequilana
TGGGTGGGGATGAACGCACCCTCCGCATCATTAACTCTACTACCGCACTAGAGGGGAAAGCCGAACGATCTATCGAAAATCAGAATTTATCTTCAGCGAGCAGCCACAGATACCGATCAGCAACTACTTGTCGGGGAAGGACAATGGGTTTACAACCTGGACAGAGATCAGTATTATTTATCTACCAGAGAGCAAGCGCCACTATCCTCTGGCTTTCTTCCGTCTGTAATGATGTCGAGGACGTTGAGCTGGGTGTGAGTCAGTGCACAGAATCAGTGCATGTGAGAGTCTTAACCCTGAGTGGCTCACTAGAAGTGGCCCTCCTCGCAGCATCATCGGTCTACACCCGGGCAACGTTGGTCGTGAAACGCCCGTGGGGGAAATCCTGCCAAAGTCCCGACCTTCTTGAATCAGTTTGTGAAGGTGGGAGGCAACTATCCAGCTACATATTTTCAGACACCAGGGTGGGTGTGCTCCTTCAAATAGCAATGGTGGAGCAGTCTCACCATGTATATGATGGACATGTTTGAAGCCGATCTGAAGCGTTGGGGCTTCATGAAGCTGTCAGAGCTTCGTGCTTTGGAATAAATATCAGTATCCCTAACTTCTACACCGTCTTGGAGATGTATTGCCCGGCTTCAGGCACGTTCTTCACACCGGTCGGCGAGCTGGGGATGGCGCTCAATGAGATGTTGAAAGTCTCCAATCTTCCTATGGGCTCCAAGCCATATGAGGAGTACTTCCCATGCGTTGAGGAGTTAGCGTAGTTGGATAAGGACAAATCGACCCTGTACGAGACGTACAGAGAATTAATGTGTCACTTCTACACTTGCCTCGACCTCTCTCCCAGTCGTGGGAATGTAAACAGCTTGAAATCTTGAGTTGAATACCTATTCCCCGTCGTGGATAGGTCCCTTGAAAATCTCCAAACTCTGGTATCGGACAAAAGGATTGCTAAGGCCATGAAGGCGAGAGAACATGAAGACATTGTTCTGGAAGAGGACAACGGGAAATACGAGCGAGTGGATACTTTTTTGAGTTTTCACCTCCAGGCTTCAAGACCAATATCCCGGATGGCCCTGCTGGCTGGCTATCTGTCAGCCTGGCTGAAAAGATATGTAATCTCATCTTCACCTCATGATGGAATTACACCCTTAGTAATCCTCCCAGTCGTTCAGCTGGTGCATAGACACTCGTTTGGTCTACTACCTGCCATGGCCTGTCGTATCTAGAACGAGCTCAGGACGTTAACGGAGTAGTTCTGCAAGAAGGTGACCACCATCAGGGTGGGCAAAGAATTGATCTTCTCACGCGACGGGCCTTCTCCGAGAGTTGAGATACTGTACGCGTATCTGATGGCTTGATTTCCTCTTCATTGTTCGGTCCTGATCCAACCGGCAGAAGAGGCATCATAGGGTGTCCTCTTTGCCCACCTCTGCCGTTTTGAGAACTTTCAATGGGAAGGCAAATAGTTGGGGGGTCCGGAGACTAGTCGAGTGCCAAGATTCGTATAGTCTGTTCTGGTGCTTCCCATATATCCAGGCACCAATACGGCAAGGAGTTAGTTTCGAGACATTGGAGATGATTGCTTCGCTAGGAGAAGGTACATTCAAGTGGTTGGTTAGTAACACGTCTTCCCACCTGGTGCAGCATGCAGGTATGTGTGCCATCTGGAGCCATATTTGCCCAGTCGCTTTGCCTGACAGTTTGGTTACGACCAACTATACGTCGGTAACCCCAACCCTCGGCTCGGGTACATGGGCAGTCTGATCGACAGTTTCAGGGCTTGGAGGCACTTCATTGCTAGGTGTACAAGGGCCCAATTTTGCATGCCATACGGACTCCCAATCTTCTCACAAGCCTCAGTTTTTGTCAGTGGTACCAGGTATCCAATGCATGCATCCATCATCATATAAAGTCAAATGGATAGCACATCGCCTGAGAGGAAAGGTAGAAGAACAAAAACACGGTAAGCGAGTCTGGGTGCCAGGCTTAGAAGAATTCCTGGCCGAGGCTGAAAGTGAAACCTCAGTTGCAGCCAACCCATGCATTGGTGAAGTAGGTGGTGAACCGGCCTAGGAGGTTGTTGCTACCGCTGCTTTCGAGGAAGAAGGGATGAAGAAGAAGAGGAGAATTCTGACACTCACTTTAAATGAAAGCCTAAGTCGTCTCCTCCAGGTGCTTCTCCTCGAAAGAAGAAGACTGTTAAGCCCTCTAGTCGGTGTCGTGGGTCCCTGCAGATTAGAGACGCAGAAGCACCGACGACCTATGTCCCTCCTCCTGCTCGTCCAGTGATTGAGCCAACTGTCAGTGAAGCTTCAGGGAAGTATGTACTAATCACAGCTAATATCATCTCTTTCTATTTTAACACTTGTTTTCATGACTATCTAAGTCTTGGAGTGCAAATTAAGAAGATGATCAGGCATAGGACGATCTCTTCATAAGTCGAATAAAAGACATGGGCCATTACCTCAATCTGGAAGGCCCTGAGGGAGAAGCCAGACATCGGGTCTTCTACCCATATTGAGGTAGCCATGCACGGAGATGAGACTTTGGACTCCTGAAGCCCCTACAGACATCCCTCTCCTGGTTGCTCTGTGGATAAGTCGGCTGCTGAAACGACTTTTACCGAGATGCCTGCTTCCTAGGTTCCTCCTCCAGTTGAAGTTGTCGCGGCCGAACACATCGTCATTGGGTTGTTCTTGCTAAGACTGTCCAAGGTAAGGCAGTTGGCTCTGAGGTTACCATCACAACCTAGATCTCTGCAGGTAAAGATCGAAGTGTTTTGAATTCAGCAAATGTTTTCCATATTTGTTGCTAACTCCCAAAAAAATTGCAGAAGCTCCTCCAACGACATCAAAGCCTGAGCAAGAGGAAGACTTTGTTCCACCGGTGATTGATCCCGCGTGGTTGAGCTTAGTACATCAAAGTGTAACCCAGAAACAGGCCACATTGGGAGACTTGCCGATGAAAACAGTTGAGATGAAGTTTGCTCCTTCTGTTCAGATAGCATCGGAGCAGGGCGAAAGCCAGCCTGAGCCTGAAACGGAGTCCTCTTTGATTCTGCCAACTCTTTCGGCTTCTTCATCCACAGACTTGGTGGTGGCCCCTGAGTCAGTTCGTCAATAAATAACTGCTGACTTTATATTTCAGACGGTTGCTCCTGCGAAGACTCTCTTTCCTTCGATTGCTTTGGTAGCCGTGAATCCAGCCACTCCAGAGTCATTTATAACAGTCTTGCCTCAGCAGAGTTCTCCTTCAGCCATTGCCCCTCCATCGCTGGAGGTTGATTTCAAAGATGAATTCATCGAAGAGTTCGTTGAAGGCTTCTACAAAAGCTTGAAGCGCTGTCTCTCCATGATTTTCAAAAGCACCCGCACCACTTTTGCTTCTTGGAGACCAATATTCTCTCGAGCGATAGAAAGTATCCGAGATGTTAGAGGGGTCACCGAAGCTGATCCTTGAAAGAACTAATCAACAACCTCGAAAAGAACATCAGTGAATGGAGTAATTTAAGGCAGCTAGATCTTACTCCGTTGGTTAAAGCTAAACTGAAACGTCTCTCGGAACAAATGCAAAGGAACTATCTAGAGACGTCCTATGAGGCAAAGGTCATATTCTAGGAGTTGAAATCCCTGGAAGCCCGGGAGCCTGAGGTTGCGGAGGCGATGGTTGTCTCCAGTAAAGCGCTTGATGCTGAACAGAATCAAATCAAGAAGGCGGAGGAGATGATTGCAAGAGCCAACCTTATTCTTTCCAAAGCTGAACCGATGCGTCAAGCTGAAACCATCCACCTGGAGGAGATGAATGCTGAGAGCATCCAGATTCAACACTCGGGTGCGGAAAAGAGGACAACCTTGAAGGAGATGAAATCCCGCTTGGAGAGAATGGTTGCATTCAACGGAAGGAACTGAAACCACAAGCCATGCTGAAGGTCGAAGAGGAAAGAAATAACAAGTTGGCTACTCTTTACGCAAAGATTAAATCTTATGAGAGACAATCTTGATTTGTAACACCTTGTATTTTATCTTTTGTATTATTTAATCAATCAATAAAACTACTTTTTGATTAATGACTTGTCTGGTGTCTTTCTCTTCTTTTTCGTTCTTAAATTTCATGTAAAGAAAATTAATAAGTCAGTTCTCGAAAAAACTGAAAATGGAGACATGACTCCATAACTTTGGCTCTCGGAAGAGCGAATAAAATACAACTAATCTATTCAGAGGCTGAAAACATGATAGAATTAGGTAACAAACAGACTACCAAAAGTCGGTTATGATTTCGATAGGCTGAAACATCCATAAGGGATGAGAAAAGAGTAAGATGAACTCAATGATCCTACTTGTTCAGAGGTGACAGACTGGACATAACAGATTAGAATCACTAAAATAAAAACTCGATGTTCAGAGGTGACGAACTGGACATAACAACGGTAAGATAGTCTTTACTGGACTAAAGGATGAGACTTGGCTATCTGTCGGTTCAGAGGTGATTGACTGGATGTAACTGATTGAGAAGCCATCTACCATCTAAGCTCAGAATTTTGTCGTTTAGAGGTGACAAATTGGACATAACAACAGTAAAATAGTCCCTACTGGACCGGAGGTGAGATCTGGAATTCGTCCATTCAGAGGTGACGAACTGAACATAACTGATTAGAAATTACCAGTCTCAAAATTTTTGTCGTTCAGAGGTGACGAACTGGACATAACGATAAAAGAAAGTCCGCACTGGACTGGAAGATGAGATTTGGCTATCTGTCAGTTCAGAGGTGATTGACTGGATATAACTAATTGAGAAGCCACCAAACTCAGAGCCCATGTTATTCAGAGGTGATTGACTAACTTGACAGTAAAAAGAAGTCCGCAAAAGATTAGAGGATGAAATCCGAACATCGATCAGTTCAGAAATGACAATCTACACATAACCAATTGGGAATTACCGAATTCAGAGCCCTACCATTCAGAGGTGATAGATTGGACATGACTGTAAAATAGTCCCTACTGGACTAAAGAATGAGACTTGGCTATCTGTCGATTCAGAGGTGATTAACTGGACATAACTGATTGGACCACCAAGCTCAGAACGTTACCGTTCAGAGGTGATAGACTGGACATGATGATAAATAGTCCCTAGTGGACTAGATAATGAGACTTGGCTATCTGTCGGTTCAGATGTGATTGACTGGATATAACTGATTGAGAAGCCACCAACCTCAGAATTTTATCATTCAGAGGTGATAGACTGGACATAACGACAAAAAGATAAGTCCCTACTGGACCAAAGATAGAATTCGGGCACTCGTTTATTCAGAGGTGATAAACTAGACGTGATCAACTTAGAGTTACCGGATAGCAAGAATCATACTCATGGGATCAAATGAAGAATTTATATACTTGGTTGTTTAGTGATCTCTTATAGATATAACAGCTTGAGCCTGGATCCCTGTTCAGTGGTAAGTATTAACATAACAGGAATTTAAGAGTTAGCCCTTATCAGGCTGCAAAGGAGTCCACTTGGGACTGTGTTGAGTAGAATCCCGTGAGGATTTTGGCGTTCCTCGGGGATATGATAGGGAAATTGTCAGAGGTACTCACTAATGTGACAGTTGCAAGCCTCGCTGGGGAGTAGAGAACCCATGAGAATTTGAAAATAAAGTTAGCATTCCTTAAGATTTCGTGGGAAATTATTTAAAGAGTTGTCAAAGGTAATCATTAACTCGACATTAGCGATCCAAAGTGATTCCGTTGAGAATTTGAAAAGAGTTGTCACAGGTAAGCATTAATATGACAATCAAGCTAGGAAAGGTAGGAGGCAATACTCTTAAAAGTTATCAGAGGTAAACATTAACATGACAACTTGAAACCTCGCCAGGGAATGGATATTCCGTGAGGATTTTAAAGGTGAAGAATTTAGTGTTCTCTGAGACTCTGTGAGGAATTTATGTGAGCTACCAGAGGTAATCATTAACATAAGATTAGCGACTCCCAGGGAGACTTTTAGGAAGTTGTTTGTTGGAGAACTCCATTGGGGATAGAGAAACTATCATTCCCTGTGAGCTCTGAGAAAAAGCTGTCAGAAGTATAAGCATTTGACTTTGTGGTTCACACAATTTGATTGGACCTGCCATTTTATTGAGAAAAATGGCAAGTGGAGTTCCGATCCACTGGGGATAAGTCAGAATTTTTGCTGTCAGATGTTTAATGTTAACGTGATAGACTTGATCTGTAATTCATTTTATTGAAAAAATGATTACAGCTTTATGTGGTCTGCAAATGTAAAGAACATCGCTAGGGAATTCCGCCAAGGATAGGAGACATTGCCCCTAAAACTTGTTTGAGGAACAAAACAATTCGGTTGGGGAATGGAGAATAAAACTCCTAAAATTCATCAGATGAATTCATTCAGTCAGTTTATCTGATATCCAAATGAATGGGTTATGAAGTTGAGCTTCAACTGATCGAAAAGAGGAGGATATGACTGAAGGCATGCATCATTACATATGAAAAAGTCAAAGAAAGCTTTAACATGATTTATTCTTTTTGTGGATCCACCATTCCATGGAAGGGAATTGGTTGAGGATTCTGAAGGAATCAAATGGGATCAGGTCCCTTAGAAATTTTAACAAATTCTCAGCTATCAATAGATTTGGTTTGCCTTTACCAACTACCATTTGAGTTGAGCTAGCCATGTTATTCCCCTCAACATGATGAGTTGTCGAGGATTTTATATTGGCTTAGAAGCTAATTTTTTTCTCTAGCCTTTTTGTAACGCCCCGATCCCGCGGATACGGGGACGTCACTGCGACGTATATACGCAGGTCAGAAATACCCCACGTATATACGCTAAGCATCAGTACAGGCAAGAATCAGAGTACGGAAGCGCGTGGTGCATTATACATTCCAACATATGAGTACAATTACAAAGTTATCACCAGAGGTGACAAATATTACAAGAATATTACATCACCTGATAAGCGCAAATGCGAGAATACAAAGAGATGTACAAGTATAAACAGTACAAAGACAGGCTCAGAGTCATTACAGGAAAACTCTAGAGCCGAACAAGGGGGCCTGGAAGGATGGGACTCTGGACAGTCTGCTGGAGATCCACGCTACCGCTGCGCCACTCTGATCAGCAACTGGGAGAATCCACACGCTCCAATCTCCAAAACTTGGACATGAGGATCCAGAGGAGTCAGAACTCCCGGCGAGTGGTGATGCGAAAGCCAGGTGGCGAGCATAGGTAAACACAAGTGTATCAATAAAACCGAATCATAATCATGCATTGAAAACCGTGTTGTGAGCATAAGCATGCAGGAGCAAGTAGATATAAAACAAGTGGTATCAAGCGGAACTACTCATGATATGATAAGATAAGAACAGGAGACTGTGAAATAGAATATAAGTGGAAAGGCAGGACATGAACAGGTATAATATAATAATCATAAAACCGGAAATCCGAAGTAAAACCTGGCGAATGCAATTGTGGCGAAACAAGTGGTATAACCAAGTTGTGGAACGACATGACCAGTTATTATCTTGTCATTTATTGTTATTACTCGTCCGACCCATATATCTAGGTATGTGTCCCGGTGTACATCTCAACACACATACATCCATATATAAGTAAGTCGAGGTTGGTTATTGGAAGCTGATGAAGAACTGATAGCTCATACTTATAGTAGTTCCCGTCCGCCCGGGACACAGCCATTGGGGGCCTTAAATCCCCCTAACACGCATCTTCTGGGGGCCTGAAATCCCCTAACACGAATCGTCAGTTTTTGTATTCCATTACTATAAGCAAGGCATCATACCGGCATCCATCACTTCCTCCCATTCCCCGTGCAAGTATCCTTTTTATGGCTTATTAACATAATTATCAGATTACGGGAATGAGTAGGATCATAACAGGTCATAATAGGAGTACATAACAAGCATAACGGGAGTTCATGTCAAGAGATCAAGTACTACATTCCCGAAATGTGATAATCATGGGTAGAGAGTTAATCATAACAGGTATCAGGTTTTAATCATGACAATGACAAGTGATCTGGCCGGTGACAGGTGATAAGTCATGTCATAACAAGGAACAAGTGTCAAATAGCAGCATATCAGGTGTCATGTGTTATATGCCTTGGAGGTGATATTAGACAGGTGACAAGTCATGTTATAACAGGTGACAAGTGATAAGAGATAACATAGCAGGAACATGCATCAAGTAGTAACATGTTAAGTGATACATAATGCCAATATGAGTCGACCCGACGAAGCGGGAAAAATCGAATGGAGGCGAGAACACTCGCCTAAATCTTTAGAAAACACAGTGAAATCCCCGATCTCCAGAATTCAGGTAACCAACGCGTAAACGCGTTCAATAAAGTAAAGATCGTATTATTTAGAAGAGGAGAGAGAATGAAGACGCGGGAATAGCAGACGCGGGAATCGCAGACGCGGGAATCGTGTTGCGTAGATGTTACAAACGCGAGGTTCGAGAACCGCGTTCTAGCAAGGACACGAGGAGAACGCAGACGCGAGCATGAACTCCGCGTCGCGTTAACACAAGAACGCGAGAATCGTGTTAAACAATTAACAAGAATGCGAAGATCGCGTTAAGAAATTGCTTGGACGCGGGGATGAGCTCCGCATCTAGCAATTAACAGAGAAAGAGAGACAGGGAGTAAGACGCAAGGGTGAGGGGGAGACGCAGGAAAGGAGAAGGCGCAAGGTTGACAGGGAGAGAGACGCAGGTTGGGAGAAAAACAGAGAGGAGAAGGAAAAGGAAAAGGAAGGGAAAAAGAAAGGAAAGAAGGAAAAGAAAGAAAGAAGGAAAAGAAAGAAAGAAGGGAAGGGGTGGTAGCCGGCCATGGCCGGTGGTCGCGGCGGCGGCCGGAGGTGGCCGGAGATGGCCGGAAAGGTGGCCAAAACTTCACATTCAAACTATTAGTGGAGTGCAAGTGTAGTTGAAAATGAAAAATTAGAGTTTTGCAGAAGGAGTTTCGGGGAGCGAAGTAATAACTCGTCGGAAAGAGCACGACGAGGAGAGGAAGATGGCATGGTCGTTGGTGGCCAAGGTGGAGTATATGGTGGTGGAGATGGTGGAGAAGGTGGTGGTGAAAATGGTTATTTGGTGGAAAAGAAGAGGAAGAAGAAGATGGTGGAGGTGGTGTTGTGGTTGTTGTTGTTGTTGGAATGGAGGAGAAAGAAGTGGTGGTGTTGATGGTGAAAATGGAGGGGAAAGTGGTGGAGAATGGGTGGCCAAAGGAGGGAGCAAGAGCTCTTGGCTGCTGGTTTCGTTCTCAGGAAACAAAGAAGGAGAAGAAGAAAAAATGAAGAGAGAGAAAAGAGTGGGGTTTATATAAAGGAATGGAAATGATTATAATGTTGCCTTTCTTTTCAAAACCAAAAGAGACGCACCAAAGAAAGTTGCGTCTCCATGAAACCAAAGTTGCGTCTTGGGAAAAATGAACTGGACGCGGAGAAAAATCCGCGTCCAGGAGGATAAACGCGAGTTTTGCGTTTGCCTGAAAAGACAAAAAGGCATGGTGATAAAACTCTGAATTGATCTTGCAGGACAAGCATTAACCAAGCTACTTTATTTTTTTGGACTTTTTCGGAGTTTTCGGTGTTTTCCCAGATACCGGAATATTATCCAGATATTCTACTCTTCTCTTTTTTTCTCTTTCCTCGCTAAACGCGAGTTTCACCAACCTGGATTCTGCATTTAATGCAGAGATCCTCTCCATACTGCATTAAATCCGGAGTTTTCGGTGTTTTCCAGATACCGGAATATTATCCAGATATTCTACTCTTCTCTTTTTTCTCTTTCCTCGCTAAACGCGAGTTTCACCAACCTGGATTCTGCATTTAATGCAGAGATCCTCTCCATACTGCATTTAATGCTTGTCCTGCAAGATCAATTCAGAATCTTATCACCATGCCTTTTTGTCTTTTCAGGCAAACGCAAAACTCGCGTTTATCCTCCTGGATGCGGATTTTTCTCCGCGTCCAGTTCATTTTTCCCAAGACGCAACTTTGGTTTCATGGAGACGCAACTTTCTTTGGTGCGTCTCTTTTGGTTTTGAAAAGAAAGGCAACATTATTATAATCATTTCCATTCCTTTATATAAACCCCACTCCTTTCTCTCTCTTCATTTTTTCTTCTCCTTCTTTGTTTCCTGAGAACGAAAACAGCAGCCAAGAGCTCTTGCTCCCTCCTTTGGCCAACCATTCTCCACCACTTTCCCCTCCATTTTCCACCACCAACACCACCACTTCTTTCTCCTCCATCTCCTCCTCCATTCCAACAACAACAACAACCACAACGCCACCTCCACCATCTTCTTCTTCCTCTTCTTTTCCATCAAATAACCCATTTTCACCACCACCTTCTCCACCATCTCCACCACCATATACTCCACCTTGGCCACCAACGACCATGCCATCTTCCTCTCCTCGTCGTACTCTTTCCGACGAGTTATTACTTCGCTCTCCGAAACTCCTTCTGCAAAACTCTAATTTTTCATTTTCAACTACACTTGCACTCCACTAATAGTTTGAATGTGAAGCTTTGGCCACCTTTCCGGCCACTTCCGGCCACCTCCGGCCGCCGCCGGCGACCACCGGCCATGGCCGGCTACCACCTCTTCCCTTCTCTTCTTTCTTTTCCTTCTTTCTTTCTTTCCTTCTTTCTTTTTCCCTTCCTTTTCCTTTTCCTTCTCTTCTCTGTTTTTGTGTTACACTTTTTCACTGTAGGCTTCAGATCGTGCCATTTGAAGTGGATCTTTCTACATTCCACTGGTGACCTCTAAAATCTCGCTGGAGATTAAAGAGTTAAGAATAAACTAGTGGAGAATTTGTCGAGTAAGTTAAAATTCCTGATGAAGTATCTCCTAATCAAGATTCTGGTTCTCGGCTGGTCATTAAGTCAAGACATGGAACATGAACTCTGTGGGGAATTTATCAATTAAGTCGAGATTTCTCGTGAAGTTGCACTTTAGTTCTTCATAGCCAAGACTCAGATTTGCAGCTGATCACCGAATCTAGATATGAATGTAGAAATACTGGAAAGGTCCTGTAAAGATGCGTCAAGAACCTTCTTCAATGAATTCGGCTCGATCGAGGTCGAGACCGAATCGAGATTCGCCGAATAACAAAGGCGAAAGGGTAATTGGAGATATACCATCTTCCAAATGAGAAGAGTGACAAGGCTAAAACCAGAAATTTTGCCTTCATCTTCTCTTCAATGTTAACATCGTGTATTGCAACATCTCCAGATATTCGATCAGCTTGATGTCAGCCAGAGTCCCAGCAAAAGCAGAGATGAAGTCGATTCCTCTTAGGGAAAGGGATTTAAACAGTCAGACAAATTTGTCTTAATGACCAGAGGTTCAATGTTAACGTGGTCATGTACAGTACTTCTTTGATCAGAGGTATGGTGTTAATGTGTTAGGGATAGTACTTTTTTAAGAATTTGCCATTAATCTGCATCATGAGCGTGTCGCCATTTGGTTTCACTAGGCGGTAAGCTTCGTTTGAGTAGACTGTCTCTACTATGAAGGGTCATTCTCACTTGGGTTGAAATTTGCCTTTTTGTCTTATGTGTCATGACCATAAGTCACCTGACATTTAAGACCAAATCTCTTTTTAAAAGACTCTCTCCTTGACCTTTTTGTTGAAGGCCTTCGAGCTTCGAGCTTGGTACAGCTCAATGCGTTATTGAGCATGTAGTCGCTTCTCGTCTAGCACTTCCAGCTCTTGGAGATGTAATCGATCATCTTCTTCTATCATCTTGGGTTCCTAGAGCAACACGAAGTGACAGCATTTGTATCTCTAAAGGTATGACTGCTTCATACCTATAAACTAGAGAAAAGGCGTGTTGCCTATAGGATTTCAGAACGTCATTTAGTAGGCTCAAAGACATTCACTGAGCTTCTCGCGCTTGCTTGAAGAGACAAACTTTTTGAGGAGTTTGATGATTGCCTTATTGAACGCTTCTGCTAAGAAGTTGAAGTCACGTTATGAATATAGTACTTGCCGCAGAACTGATAGAACAATTGGCTTGTAAATTGGGGATCATTATCGTGAATGATCCGCCTGAGGACACCAAATTAATGGACGACGTGATATTTGATGAAGTTGACCATATTAGTGGTTTTAACTTCAACGAATGGTGCAACTTTCACCAACTTTGATAAATAATCGATAATTGCAAGGATAAACTGATGATCTTTTACCGATAGAGGACTGATAGGTCCTATAACATCGATTCACCATGCTTTCAATGGCCATGAAATGACTGTAGGGTAGAGTAGCTTTGGGGGTTGGTATATGAAATTCACATGGATTTGACAGGCCTTACACCTTGTATATTCGACTGCGTCGGCGATCATGGCTGGCCAATAATATCCAAGTCGGTGCAGTCGGTCATTGAGCTTCAGACCTGATTGATGAGCGCCACGTATGTCATTATGAGCCTCTTTAAGTACTTCTCGTGCCTTTAAACTGGACAGGCAGCGAAGAAGTACGCCGTCGTATGAGAGACAGTACATCGTCTTTACCACTGCATCATAGTAGAAATGAGGAGATCTTCGTCGAATAGAAGCCGCTTCCTTAAGATTATCAGACAGCATGCCATGCAATGCATAGTCGATAATCAGGAATCGCCAGTCCCTCGCTTCGAAGTTTGTTGAGCTGCAATGCATAGTCGATAATCAGGAATCGTCAGTCCCTCGGTTCGAAGTTTGTTGAGCTTGTATGAACTTCGCTAACCTCTAAATCGTATTTCAGACAGAATAGATGACAAGTAGCCACTGTAAGACGATAAGTGGTATTGGCTGGCAAACCCAACGTAGCCGCGAGCGCAGCTAAAGTGTCTGCCTTTGTATTTTGGAGGCGAGACACATGGCTAATGTAGAAGCAATCAAATGATTTGGCCAACTTAATGGCTACATGGTGATAAGATATCAGATCTTCATAACGAACTTCATACTCTCTTTTGACTTGGTTGACAATCAATTTGGAATCACTATAAGCTTTAAAGTATTGTATCCCCATTTGTTGAGCGAGCTGGAGGCCAATGAGCAACGCATTGTACTCAGCTACGTTGTTAGAGTAGGATTCTGTCAATAAGAATGCACGAGGAAGAACGTGATTCTCTGGCAAATATCACCCCCACTTCGGCAATGATCTTGTCTGTAGGGCATGTTCTTGATACACCATCAAAGAACATCTGTCACGTATCATCTTCTAAAGTCATGTTGGCTTCGATAACTTCGTATGGAATGTCTACATGTGGCTTTGAAGTTTCTGGGATTGGATGGGCTGTCAGAAAAACTGCGAAAGCTTGACATTTGACTGCCTTTTGAGGAGCAAAAGTTATGTCATATTGAGATAGCAGAATAGCCTAATTAACCAGTCTAGAGTTCAAGGACCATGGCTTCATCATGAGAATACGCAAGGGATTAACTTTTAAAATGACATGTATGTTTTGACCAACTAAATAATGTTGTGTCTTCTGGATAGCGAAGATAAGAGCTAGACATTCCTTCTCGACAGGGTTTTATCGAGATTCAGCTCCGATCAGAGTTCTACTCAGGTAGTAGATGGCGTGCTTGAAACTTTTATCGTTCTTCTGTGCCAGAAGAGCACCTAAAAAAATGGTATATAGCTTGCACATAGAGCAAGAATGATTTTCCCGAAATGAGAGCTACCAGGATCGGAGGCTTGGTGAGGTGAGGTATTCCTTGATATCCTCGAAAGCTTTTTGGCAAGCTTTATCCCAAACGAAGGAGACGTTTTTTTCATTAATTGTGTGAACAGCTGGCAACGACCCAAAAGATTTGCAATGAATTTTTGGATGTAGGCGAGTCTGTCATGTAAGCCTCTAAGCTCTTTGAGGGTCTTCGGAGATTGCATGTTCTGAATAGCCTTGACTTAGTCAGGGTCAATGTGAATTTCTTTGGATGTGACGATAAATCCAAAAATTTACCACTCGACACTCCCAAAAACGACTTGGTCGGGTTCACCTTCAGCTAGTGAGCCTGCATGATGTTGAACAAAGTTCTCAGGTCACCGATGTGGTTGCTTTTATTGCGTTTGACTGCGATGTCGTCAACATAACATTCCACCATTTTCCATAGATGATCATGAAAAACTGTGCTCATGGCACGTTGGTAAGTTGCACCTGCATTCTTCAATCTGAACGGCATTACTGTATAACTGTATACCCCTAATGGCGTTCTGAATGACGCATGCTTCTCGTCATCCGGGTGCATCTTGATCTAATTGTATCCTAAAAAGTTATCCATAAAGGACATATTTTCGAAGCCACACGTGTTGTCAAATCATAACATCAGTAATGGGCAATAGAAATTCGTCCTTAAAACAGGCTGTGTTGAGATCACAGAAGTCAATGCAGACTCTGATCTTTCTGTTCTTCTTCAGTACAGGGACAAAGTTAGCAACCTAGTCTGAGTGCTACTCATCTCAAATAAAGCCATATTCGATGAGTTTATGAACTTCGGCTTCAATTGCTTCCATAATATCAGGTCGAAACCGTCATTGTTGTTGCTTAACCAGCTTGGCATCCGGCTAGATGTTGAGATGATGCATAGTCACTTGAGGATCGAAGCCAGGCATGTCTTCATAGCTCCAGGCAAAAACATCTATATACTCCCGTATAAGAGATATGAGGTCTTACTTCTCTGTTGGTGATAGGCTTTCGCTTATAGAGATGAGCTTTGGTGTGCTTGATCACCCACATCTACTTGGATTACTTTATCTTTGGTTGGAAGTTCGCTCTGTTCGAAATGCTTTTTCCATTGAAGAACAAGTTAAGCCCGCGGATCTGTGTCGAATGGTTCAATGTTTTCGTCTTGCTCCGCTTGGTTGATAAACGTCATGTTGGCAAAGAGCCTTTTGAAGACCATCTCAACACTAATATTAGTCCCAATTGGACGAATATGAAGATTGTGAGGGTAGGGACTCATCAGACTCTGGTTCAGACTAGGGGGATGGAGTGACATATCCCAACCCCTGCGTGTGCGATCATAATAGTTAGCTGATTTTCCTTTTAGTACGAAAGATTGCAAAGGGATGCGCCGCTTTTTACCAAAATTCAAGCCATCCCCACGATTCAAGCTATACCTCATTCTTTTCATCATGCGATGTGCTGACCGCGCATAATGAAAGAATTGTGGGGTTTCAAGTCCTCGTCTGATTCTTTGGATGTCGTGACCCAAGTTTGGCCTCTGCCGAGTACAATTGGTGATTGGTCCCTTTTAGAAGGAGGGACAATGAAGACAGACTCTTCACTGTTCTCTATGTGCACGCATGCTATTTTCGAGATGGGCAGAGGCATGTGCAAGGAACTAATATCGACATATCTAAATACATCCTCAAGACACAAAGAATAATCAAAAGCAACATTTTCATTAAGGACCCACTCACCCTCATTTTCGACGGGGTTATTACAATCAGGACAATCTAGATACGCTATAATTGGTTCCATAATAAAAGTAGTCGGCGTATCTTCTTCTGATTCTGAGTCCGCCTCGTTGTCGCTGTCAGTATCATTGGGCAATGGTTCCTTCACTGGTTTATTACTTTTCTGATAGAACAGGGAGTCAATGAAGTAATTCTCCACTCCTTTAAATGGTTGCATCTCGGTGAACACCGTTCGGACCACAACATCATCGCCTACATATTTGAAGCATTAGTGCAAATGGAGGGGACGATCCAAATGGCGTGGATCAATGGTCGTTCGAGCAAGAGATTGTAAGACGTGTTTGCGTCAATGACTTACTTCTGATTCAAATCTTCAATTTGGCATCAGAGACGAATCTTGCCCAGAGGATGACTACTCTCGGCGTTGAAGGTATATATGGTTGTAGTAGTGGTCGACAACCTGCTTAGTGGGATGTCGAGGAAGTAGAGAAGTCTCTTCGAGATGATGCTCAGAGCAGACCCCGGATCGACTTAAATCCTTTCGATGCATGTAGAGCCAATATACCCAGTAAAGGTATATCATGCTTATTATCTTTGAGGAGCATGTCTTCGAGAGTGAAGGTGATGGATGGCACCTATCGCTGCACCAAATGACATTGGGGCACGAAATCCCGTTGTCATTAGTAGGGATTGGCACCTGTGTCAGAAAAAATTCTGAATCAACAAGTGTATCCCTAAGCGCCTCCCTTGTCTTTTTTCGAGAGGCGAAGTAGCTCGTGCAGAGTGATACGAGCTGAGATATTGGAAGATGTGTCAATATGTCGAAGCGAAAAGGAGCGTTGAGCCCTTTAGAAGGATCCTTTTTCAAGGTTTTGTCGAATCGTACCTCCTTTGGCTTCTCTTTGTCCAGTGGCAGGGATGATGCTGAGACCTGAACTAGTGCAGTTGTTCCCGATGTTATTGGCTGTTGTGTCTCGTCGGGGTCTGGTTGTACTGTCACAAATTCTGTTTTTAGGACCGGGTGCCTATTGGCTGAGGGGTAGCGGGTTACGCCGCTAAGGTAAGCTTCTCTTCTTTTGAGTCACTGAGAGAAGCTACAGTCACAACGTCATCATCCATTGCGAGAGAGATGGTATTACATGACTTACCTTTGAGCTTGAGCTTACTGGATTCTCATTGCTCATCCTTGGCGATGTCCGGATGGACCCACATGATCTCTCCAGACTTTGTCGTCATTGGAACGGGGCCCTTAACCTCCTGTTTTTCAGCCATTGGATTATTGACGTTGTCTTTGGGGACATGGGTTGATCGGTCCTGGACAATCATCTTCAGGAATGTCCCGAAATTGAGAATCACCATGTTGATGGTGACTTTCTTCTGTTCTGACTTGAGAGTCAGAACTACAGCATCCACTAATGCTTGAATCTTGTCTTTAAGGATAAAGCGTCTACTGGTGGGATGATGTACCATCCTATGAAAGGGGCAGTAATTGAGGTCGTTTGTACGCCCTACTTCGTCTAGTCGCGAAACTTTAGGTAAATTGACCTTGTTACCTTTGTTGAGTATGTGGAAAATGGTCACCACTTGTTCATCTTTGAATGAGTATTACCTTGGCGGAAACTTGAACCCCTGGTTGTTGCTAGTGTTGCTCCTCTTCTATTTTGGTGGAGCTTCCCCAGATAACTCAACTGCCATCATTTCTTTCCCATTGGATTGGGAAGATTGGGCTGCATCACGCCAGTTGGTGTTAACCCTCACTTGTTCTTGGGCACTGAGGGCTCAAATTTTTTAACTGATTTTTCAGTTATCTCCGCTTGCTTGACAAATTCCTTCCATGTATAGGCTTTGACAGCTCCCATACGAACACGTTTGACGCACTATGGGCAAGGGCATGCTTGGGGGCACATGAGAGAGAGATTGTGAAACCTCTCAATGTATTCCCATATGGATTCTCCTCCTTTTTGAGCCGTCGAGGAGTTTGTCCATGGTCATCTCGGTATCATCCTTAGAATCGAGAAAGGAACCAGGTTTTCAAGTCAACCCAAGAATTGATGAAGCCATTAGGAAGGCTCGTAAACCAGTCAAAGGCCACCCACTTATGGCTGCCGATGAATAGTCTGGCCATAACAACATCATTATCTATCACATTGTCGGTTTGTGATCAGAAGTAATAGATGTGCTGATTTGGAAAACTCTTGCCATCATACGTATGCAACATAGGTGGCTTGAACATTGGCGGATAGGAAACTGAGTCCCATTCCAGTAGGTAAGGACATGTCATCCCTACTTTCTTCAGTTCATCCCTCTGAGTTAAGGATGCAATTTGAGCTTGGATGCTTTTGATAACATCGGCATCAATTTTGAAACTTCCCTTTGATTTTTCATTCTTAAAAGGTTCATAGTTGAGATTCTCCTCCTCATCATGATTGCTACCGGTCGTATCATCATTGTTCCGGTCATTCAGGAATTATGCCAACATCTACTGGATATTTTATAGAGCTGCTTGCGGAGCTCTGAAAGTCTGCTCTTGGGCCTCCTTACGCCGACGGAGATCATCATCATGGTTATTATCGGCCATATCATAATCCATGTTTGTTCAGAGCTGACGGTAGCAGAAAAGGCGTAGCCGCTGGCTTCTCCTTCATCGTCTGACCACTGGAAGAGGCTTCTCAATGGTTTCAACGATATTGACCCTATGGAAGAGGAGGGTTGTCCATAATTATAGGTTATTGCTAACCTAAATCCAGTGCCTCGGAAAATACCTTCTGGTTCAACCAGGACCTGACTTAAGCCGGGACTATAGTCAGAATCTGGCCAACTAAAGGAGAGAGTACGAACCCCCTTGCCTTCCTCTTCGGGGTCGCATCGAATCCTTTCCTCTGCCTGTCATGTTAACAGAAGCTGCAGTGAGATGAGGCTTCTTGGCTTTTCTATTCCTCCTAAACTTGGGCTCTTCAGAGGTTTGGGCTGACAACTGGTCGAATACTGACAGTTGACTTGGAGGAGATGTTGCGGGAATTAGCCCCAGACAACATTTAGCGAAGTGGACTATCACAAGTTGACACCCCTCTTTTTCGCACGGAGACAATGAAATGTGAACTTGTTCTTTAGAGTGGGATTTCCGCTTGTTGCTCAAAAATTCCCACAAGTCAGTGTTGGCCGGTCCCAATTGATCCAAAACGAAGACTTGGGGAGACCGAAAATTAGCCCTGATGGGCTGAAAAGTCTTAGGCTTAGCCCTAGACTTAGCCTTCAAGGCTGATCTCCCGGCTGGGTGCGAAGCTAAGACAGCTTCGCCGCAAGGCAAAGCTATCCGAGCACTTGGTGCTTTAGCACCATTAAGCGTTGCTTTTCCTTCAAGCGAAGTAGCTTCACTGTTAGTACCAGAGGGTGCTTCAACTCTAGCTTTGCAACTAAAAGCTTCTGCAGCAAGGAGCAAAGCAACAATAGCTCACTGATAGCATTTATGAGTGCTTTGCCTTTAGCTTTGCGGAAGTAGCGCGGCTGAGCTCTGTGAAGAGCTGAAGTAGTCTCGTAGCCAGAGACCACGTGAGCTTCACCAGAAGCTGAAACAAGAGATCTTTTAGCCTCGCGAGAGGCTAAAGTGAATTTTTGAATCCAAATAGCCTTAGAGGCTGATCTAGCTTCGCACGCAGTTTACAGATCCTGGCGCGAAGCTAGTTTAGTCTCTGTCGAGACTGAGTTAGGCCTGCAGGTGGCCTTCTTCGTCTCATTAGAGACTTGCTTCCGAGCAGTGGCTAGAGGAGACCTAGCCACGGAGATCTTTCTGTACTTGCGTACATTGATGGGGCTTGAGCCGCCCTTGGAGAGAATTTGCTTGAATCTCTCTTGATCAAATTGGATGACCAGCGTCTCAGCAGCAGACCCAAGGGTCTCATCATCGCACTGTGACACAATCTTCTTTTGTTGAAGAAAATCTTCCCCAGCGGAGTCGCCATCTTGTTTTCCATATATAATTCAAAGGGAAAAACTTTACAAAAGTTGTAGAAATTACAAGTAACAAGAAAATTACAAGAATCTTCTACTGAGATTTCTGAAAAAGTGTGCCGATGGAAGTCTGATCGGCGTGTGACTACTTTGTTTTGTTAACGATAGAGCGATCGAGTCTTCTGCTTAGAAATTTTCTTCTCACCTGGTTTCGAAAATCCTTCGAGAGAAGAAAATCATGAGCGTATTAGCACCCTGAAAGAGAAATAAAATTCTCTAAAGAAGCTCAAAAGCTAGAGTGGTCTCTTGTGAAATTTTCAGCCCAGCCAACCTCAGTCCAAAAGATCAGCCTACAATCAGCCCCAAACCCATCCTTGCAATAGGCTATTTATAAGCTTCATGGGGTGTGGCTGCTCTCCTAAAAATCAGCAAAGTCTGTCAGTTTAGCTTCACACCTGAAGCTAAAATAGCTTCGCTGTGAAGTTAAATACAGTTTGTACAAAGCTAAAACCTGCATGCGAGGTTAATCAGTCAGCTAGCTACAATTCCCTTGATTTTCTCCGAATAATTGAGGGATTTCCCTTAATCTTCTTCAACTAATTGAGGAGTAAAAAGATCACGGCAATTAACTGCCCAAAAAGTGATATCAATCATATTAATCTCATGCTGAGATTAAAATGGTCAAAAAAGATAAAAAGAGCCCACAACGGAGATAAGCTTCATGCGAAGCTAGAAAATAATCTCTCAGCGGAGCTACAACAGGGTTTCATGTGAAGTTGAAAGATAAGCTCACAGTGAAGCTATTCAAAGCTTGTAGCGAAGCTAAAAGATAGCTCTTAACAGAGTTAGAAAAAGCTTCATGCAAAACTAAGAAATAAGCCCACCGCGGAGCTACTCCTAGCCTGCTGTGAAGTTAGAACTGAGGTTGCAGCGAAACTAAGTGTTAGCCTCTTGGGCTTTCTTCAAAAGGCAAGGCTTGGTTTACTGTCTGCTTCACTGGATCAGTGGAGTTCAAATCACTGGCTGTCCATCAGGGATAGACAGGTCTTCAACCTGTCTGCGACTTGTCTTTTAGAAGTATCGACAAGTTAGACATCGTTCGGACCAGTTGCAGAGCTGTCTTGGAGTTTGTCGTTTCAGAGTATCAACAGTGACGCAGCGAAAGCAACACAGGATCGACAAGCACGAGAAGAAAAGGAGAAAAAGATATTCTAAAGTATAGAAAACCAACACAAAATTTAACGTTGTTTCACCGATCAAACAGATCATGTGTACGTCTACAGAAGAAGAGGAGAAACTTTATTAAACTTTGAGGGAGTACAATAAGAAAGATTTACACCTCTCGCTAAGAAGATTACAATCCCTTTGATGGCAGCTTAAAATAGCAAACCCTTATGGCTAAAACTTCTCACATGAATCTCTCTCTTGAATTGAATTGAATTGAATTGAATTTCATTGAACTAAAGGCCATCCCCAAGGGGTTATTTATAGACCATAGGACTCTTCTAATCCTATACAAACTCTAACAATACGAACGGTCGCCTCAGAAGAAAGAAAACTCGAATCCAACTCAAAATTAAAAATAGATCCAAAAAAAGAAACAGCCAGACCCGATATTATAGTCGACTAATCATGTCTATTAGTCGACTATACATAAGTATAAGTCGACTAATCTGTTTATTTGCAAAACCAGTCAACTATACAAAGTATAAGTCGTCTAATTCTTATCATAAGTCGACTATACCAAGTATAAGTTGACTTATACTGTGCACAGCTCCTTGTGCACATCCGTTTTTCGATCTCTGAAGTTTCGTCTACCATCATGATGTATCTCAGTCATAATCTTAACAATCTCCCCCTTAACTTGAATACGTCCAAGTCCGAGAATAGCCACCATGCTCCATTTGCTCACATCAATGCACAATTGAACAACTTTTGATTTCATTTCTATCTCACCCTCTCTTCTCCATAACCCCCTTATGGGGTTCACAACTAGATTAGATCGAACAAGTTCAGACCCGACCTGAACTTGATCACCCAACGATCTCCTTGATCCACGCAGGATTTATGAGAATTTGCCCCACCATAGTAGTAACGATCTAAACTTTCTTGATGTGTGCCAGCGCCGCCTAGTCCCAATTTTCTTTTGGGATAAAACTGAATATCCGAGCTCGAAACTATCGTAGTCTCTAATTGTTCCACAACTTCCGATCTTGAAGTTGAGAATAATTGCAATCCACCAACTGTAACCTCTAAATTTCGCAGCATGTAAACATAACCGACACGTTCGGCCTGAAATTTCACATGGGCTTCTTTGAAAACTTCCATAAGATCACCTTCAGAATTGAAATTGAACCCTTCTCCATGTAGGATTCCAAGAGAGATGTATCTTGATTCAGGAACATGACAAACGCCTTGAAGAGTAGTGATGCATCCATCATAAGAACGAAATTAGATTGCTCCTTCGCCAATCACCTTGCTCGTAGCAGAATTTTCTATGAAGATCTCTCCCGTTGAACCAAAGAATATGAGGAGAAAATCTTCCTATTGGAACTAATATGCTATGAACATCTAAGTCAATAATCCATCTATTTTTGTTACTAATCGATCTGTCTATAACAGATAGAAGTCACACTTTTCTTCATCCCCTCCAGCCAGTTTAGTGACATTAGTATTTGGTTGTTTCTTCCTTCGAGTCCAACTATCAGCTCTAATTTGACCCGTCTTGTTACACCAGTTGCACACCAAATTCTTGTGTTTTACGCTACTCGTGGAACTTCCATTGTTACTCTTCTCTTATGAAAAGTGAGCTTACCTAGAATCATCACGTTAAAACTCACCTGTCAACTGGTTGTCAATTTTGTCCTTATTGAGCAGATGTTCCTTGACCTCATTGAGCTTGATAGTTGATTTGCCTTCATAGATGATAGCTTCTCTAAAACTCTTATATGAAGAAAATATAGAACACAGTAATAAAAGTGTTTGATCCTCATTTTTTATCTTAATATCTAACTTATCTAAATTATTGATAATAAAAGAAAATTCTGCAATGTGAGACTTGATAAGTATACCTTCATGTTGTTGACACTCTGAAAAGACGAGCTCCTAGACAGTACTTCAACTGTCCGAACGACGCCCAACTTGTCGACACTTCTAAAAGATAAGTCGCAGACAAGCTGACGACCAATTTCTGCCCATCCCCAAGGGACAAAGTAGTGACTTGGACTCTATTGATCCAGTTAAGCAGACAGTAGACCCAATGTTGCTTATGAAGCTAAGTTAGCTAAAACACTTAGCTCCGCTTAAACCTAAAAGGC
Source organism: Agave tequilana (assembly GCA_038442645.1). Classification (NCBI taxonomy): domain Eukaryota; kingdom Viridiplantae; phylum Streptophyta; class Magnoliopsida; order Asparagales; family Asparagaceae; genus Agave; species Agave tequilana. Next base: position 22,712 of record JAVJIF010033130.1, read on the forward strand.
TAGCTTCGCATGAAGCTTCCTATAGCTCCACAGGGGGCTCACTTCTAACTTCGCATGAAGCTTCTTCATAGCTCCGTAGAGAGCTAACTTCTAACTTCGCATGAAGCTCCTCATAGCTCCGCAGAGGGCTCACTTCTAGCTTCGTATGAAGCTCCTTATAGCTCCGCAAAGAGCTCACTTCTACCTTCACATGAAGCTTCTTCATAGATCCACAGAGTGCTCACTTTTAGCTTTGCATGAAGCTCGCAGAGGGCTCACTTTTAAAAACAGCTCACCTAAGAGCTAACTTGTAACTTCGTCAAAAGCTTAGTGATAGCTTCGCCTGAAGCTTTGTGTTAGCTTCGCTTGAAGTACTGTGATAGCTATACTTGAAGCTTTACTCAGCTCCGCTATAGGCTTCCAGGTCATTAATTACCAATTCAATTAGTGGATAATCCTACTACTTTAGTGGGGTTAATTCTACTTTAAGTGGGCGGTTACACCCGCTCACTTTGTCTCACATTAAATGGAGACGGCCAAGTCAAAACGGTTGTCATAGGCTCGCGCAAACTTATCTAGCTTCTCAAGAGGCTTGCATTTAGTTTCGCATGAAGCTTTCTAGCCTCCTGCAGAGATTTTTTGAGCCTCGCGCGAGGCTAACAGACTGTTACCAGTCTTGCTGAATTTTAGGGACAATTACACCCCTTGTGAGCCTATAAATAACTCAATTGTGGATGAGCTAAGGGCGGCAAAATTGGATAAAAAGGCTGAGAAGAGTTTTGGCAAATTAAGAGATCATTCTCTAACTTTCAAGCTTTCAGAGACTTAGTTCTCTAATTCAGGGTGTTAATTCCTTACAATCTTCCACTCTCTGAGAAATCTTCGGAACCAAGCGAGAAAGAAACTCCCAAGAATAGTGCTCGAAAACTGAACCCTCGCATCGTCAACGTGACAAAGTGATCACGCTGATCACATTCCCACCGGCACACTTGCCCAGAAATCTCAGAAGAGAGTACTTATAATTTTCATTTTTGCTTGTAATTTCTCTTCAAACTCTTTGTAAGTTTTTCTCTTTGAATTAATCAATGAAAAACACATGCATGCGGAGAAGAAAGAGACGTTGCTTAGAATCAACCGATTTGCCAACGACTTCTTCAGATAATAGTCCTGAAGTCGCTCTCACAGCGAGGATGTTTTCTCTGAAGAGAACTCATCCAACACTTCGTCCGTCAAGCAAAACTGAATACTCATCAAGGCTTTCTCATCCAACTAATTTCAAGTTTCTTTCTTCATGTCTCGAGGCTTTTTCTCCCTTCCGAGTAGTGCTTTCTTCAACCCGCTCTGGATCAAGATGGCGTTCATTCTAATCTGCCACCTGCTGAAATTGATGACACCATTGAACTTCTGAATATCGAACCTGATTGCAGACATCTTCACTTTGACCTTGCTCTAATACCAATTATTATGAACGTATGGCCCCACGACCAATCGATGGGGCGGTGCAATAAAAGCAACACAGGATCGACGAGCAACGAGAATAAAAGGAGCATATATTCTGAAGTATAGAAAGTCAAAACACAATTTATCGTGATTCCACCGATCAAACAGATCGTGTGTACGTCAATAGAAGAAGGGATAAATTGTATTAAACTTTAAGATAGTACAATAAGAAATAGTTACACCTCTAGCTCAAAAATTACAAGCCCTTTGATGGTCGCCTAGAACAGTGAACCATTATGGCTAAAACTTCTCAAGTGAATCTCTCTTGAGTTGAATTGAATTTCATTAAATTGAAGGCCACCCCAAGGGGTTACTTATAGACCATAAGACTCTCCTAGTCCTATACAAACTTCATCAATACGAACGATCATCGCCTCAGAAGAAAGAAAACTCGAATCCAACTCAAAATTGAAAACAGATTCAGAAGAAAAAATAGTCATACCCCATATTAGTCGACTATAAGTCGACTAATTATGTCTATTAGTCGACTATACATAAGTATAAGTTGACTAAACTGTCAAAAATTCGAGACCCTTAGTTTCTATTTGCAAGACCAATCGACTATACAAAGTATAAGTCGACTAATTCTTATCATAAGTCGACTATACCAAGTGTAAGTCGACTTATACTGTGCACAGCTCCTTGTGCATATTCATTCTTTGATCTCTGAAGTTTCGTCTACCATCACGACGTATTCCAGTCATTATCCTAACAACTCATGTTGTGGAGAAAGATTGTGTTGCTTGCTTTTCACCAAGTCCTCCAGGGTACTAGTGAAACATGTGCATAATTTGTCACAGCAGTGGCCTCGGCTGTCGATTGTCCAATATGTTGTTTATCTGATATAGGTTGTTGATTGTGATGGTATAGTTGAGGAAGGCTCTTCATTAAAAGTGTCATTGTAGGAGTATTGTGTTCCTTCCTGAAGACGGATGCCCCTTGTTAGAAATATCTTTGTAGTAGACTTTTAGACTTTCCGAGTGAAGTATCTAACTCTTGGAGTTGTAGAAGCCTTTTTTGGCCACCTTTCTGTGGGCATGTATTTGTGGATTTCCCGCCCTGACATTAGTAGTTTTTATGCTTCAGCCACAATGTATTGCCCAGATTTTTCCGGCTTCCAATTCACTGTATCGGCCAGAGGGGACACACAGAACACAAGAAGCCTCTAATCAAGGAATCCAGGTGTTGTCTTAACCAGGGATGACGGAAAACAATCAATAATTCAAGCATAAGCCAAATCTGAAATCAAAATACAAGCTTTTTCACATTTACGGCTAACACAGATTTAAGTTTAACAAAAATTCTTAATAAACTTGAATTCTAAATAAAGGTAATAATAAAATCCAAAAATAACTAAAACTCGGAACAATGATAAATTGTAACTAAAGGACTCAAATAAAATAAATTCTCAACAACCTCAAATTCTATTTAGTTAGAATATGAACGGTTAGAAGTTTGAGTTGTTTAGAATTTATTTTATTTGCATATTTTGTCTTTAGTAAGAATTTATCATAGTTTAGAGTTGTTAGTTGAAGTTGGGCCAGTTTGGCAGGAAGGGGTTTGTATTAGTAGCATAGTAGCATAAATGGAGGTAGAGTGCAACCTAGAATACAGAACTACTGAAGGCAGTAAGACAACATTTATATCTTACCTTCTTGTACTCTGTTTTTTCATTATTGTACATACAACACAAAAAGTTTGCGATATGAACCCATTTTCTTCATTCTGCTGTTAAGGGCTGATTCCTCTGTTTAGTTAACAGTTATCATATCCTTTTAAACTTTCTCTATCCATGTTTGTTGAGGCCTACTTAATGACTCCCTTGAACATGCTCAAACCATCTCAACAGGCTTTCCCTCGTTTTATTCCACTGTTCTGCATAATCTACCAAATTATTAACTAGAAAACTAATCTCTGATATCTATCTGATCACAGCAAGTGTCAACTGAACCTGTATGACAATTGAAAACTAAGCCAGTGTTAGGTCTCATCTCTATTTGAGCATCAGCGATCGGATAAGACTTGGTTGCTAGAGAAAATTGTACAAGGAAACAGAGGCTCAAAGTGGATGATGGAACATATTCAAAACTTTCATTCACTTTTGGTGATACTCCTCACACTTCAAAAGTCCAAGGGTTTGCAAGAAAAGTTATGTGCCAACTTGGGCATATGCTCTTCATTTTCATGTTTGGAGCCAACTCGGGCACATCCAAATAAAAGCTATGAGGCAATGCTCATATAGGTGTGCAGAAAAATGGCAAGTAAATTGTATATCATGTTTTAGTCAGTTTTGAGAAAAAAAGGCCACAAATAATATAAAATATTAGTAGCCACAATGAATTTAGCATTTGTCAGTGCAAGTATGTCAGTATAGAAAACCATAACACAATCTATGCTAGAAAAAATACATGCGCAGAAGCGATATCACAAGGCTCCAAATACTTACTGATCGCAGAGCATCAATATTTTTTAAGCAGATAATTTCATGAAATGGTATGCTCTCAATAGGTGTCAAAAAAATCCTGCTCAAATATAATACGATCAGAATCTGAAAAGCTCAATGGAATGAAGCCAATAATAAACACAATTTATGCAAAAGTACAATTAAAGCAACAAAGGTTATAATTTCTGTGGCCTTTCCTATAGACAACGCTACATATATTTCCAGCAATCAGACAGTAATGGGGGATGAACAACAAAAAGGGGTATAATTGAGAACGAATAATAAGAAATCTCAACCTAGGATTTGTAACTGAAGAAAAGAGCTTTGGGAATCTCTCCCTCAGGCATCTCACCCAAACCACACTGGCTAACAATTGCTCAAATAAACATTTTCATATTCATCAACTAACTAACTCAACAACAGTCTTGGCCTTATATAGGCTTACATCCAAAGAGAACTCCTACCACATACTAAAATAAAAAACAAATTAAGCAACAAAAAAAATACCAACTAAAATAAACAAGTCACTAGATGTCCCCATCATTCCCCGGGGTTGGGAAAAATTCGACCATGCAGAGTGTCGATCTCCTCGGCTCTCAAATCAGGTCATGGTGCTGGTCGTGGGACTAGTAGATGTGCATCCAGGGTGATTCAAGGTGGTAGAGATGTAGTTGGCTTATGTGATAGATTTATTGTAAGCGATGATAAATCCAAAAGGGTAGATGCAGCAAAACGAGTTAAATCCTCTCCGCTAAAAGTTGGCTGATACCAGGATCCTATAGAATATCCAACTCATTGGTGATGAAAGCAATCCTCTTCAGAACCTTATAGAAACATGTACGGTTATTGTGCAACATCATCACAATCTCATGGTGAAATATATCGGTCATTTCATTAACAACGGCAAATCAATGCAAGATACCATATGAAAATACAACAAATGTATAGTCATCATTATAAATTACTATCTGTTTAGAGGTTTCATCATGTGTAATAAGGAAATGCAATGCAACCGACTTATTAGGGTCAACTCTTAAATATAAGAGAAAAAGGGACATGAATTTTCTAAGACGTACTTCAGACGCTGCTAATGTTACACCATTACTAGGACAGAAATCTAAAGAAAGTTCGGAGCGAACGCTAAGCACTCATTAAAAGAAGTAACATCAGAACTAACCTGATGTACCATAGCAACAAACTAAAAGAAGTAACATCAGAACTAACCTGATGTACCATAGCAACAAACTCTAATGACTGACTAGAAGAAGAAATAATAGAAATAAATTCAACCTCTGTTTCTTGACTCTCTTGATTTTTCTCATGAATATAGATCTCGTCAGGTGTGGTGTACTAGAATCTACTAATGGATCTACATCACTGGTACCCGCAGAAGACACATGACTCATCAATAATCGGTGTACCGGGATTGACTAATAGGTCCTCAACGACACTAGAAATCTCAGAATGAACGTTGACATCCTCAACAACCTTCAAATCGTCAACATCATCACTAGGCATAATATTAACAAGTCAACTCTCCGAAGGGCACTCGTAATTATAGTGTTCATATCCCTCATAGTAATAACACTGCTCCCAAGAGGGATACTGGTAATCATAGTGTCCATATCTCTTACATTTAGAACATTGCTCCAAACTTTGGGCACTGCACTGACTATTCCCTTGAAAATTAAGTCTATCTTTGGGGCAAAATCAAAAGCATCTTCAACAGAGTTCACACCATAATAGCTAGTGATCATAGCACGCCTAATGTCGAATCTTAAACCTGAAACAAATCTGGTTATGGTCAAGAAACAATGCTCTCTCATATCACAATAACAGGTTAAGTCCTCAAATCTGGCTATGTAATCTCTAATGGACAAATCATCTTGTGTAACTTATTTAATTCTATCTTCGCTTGAAGCTGCTAAATCATATGATCAAGCTTATCTATATTATTCATGTTAGATTTTTCAAAATGAGATATGACACAAAGGTGAAGTCAAACAAGCACGCAGATGCAACGCAAAGTCTTTAACTCAAAATAAAACTAAATGCATTTACTAAATGAGGAAGAATTAAAATACTCTAAGAGTTCAACTTCTAAATATAATAAATGTAATCCTACAAGTTATAAAATTAACACACAATGATGCACACTACATAGAAACAAAATACAAATCAGCTAACAAAATTGTTGCACTCCACTAGCATAGCAAGTAATCAGCAATTGATAAATTAGTTCAAGGTAGACGTGACCTGAGAAGGTGAGTCGTTTACGCTAAAAGTAGAGTTCTTCTAGAAGTCCTCGAAGAAACGTTCACAACCGTGGGATGAAAATCACGCATAAACTCCTGGAATAGCGGTAGTATAAGCTGGGAGTGAATTGCCTCTGAAACGGCCTGAATCGGGCATGAAATGGGCTCTAGACTGGTTTAGAATGAGTATGGTGACTGACTCGCTGAGTTAACTCGTTGGATCTCTTGTGGCTGAGTTGGCTTGGCCGGTCTGGCTCAATTAGATCAGGTCAGTGTCTTCTATCGAGTCGGGTCAGGTAGAGGTGATGCGGGCCAGACCCGAACACCAATGAACTCACTTAAAACCCGAAGTGATTTGGGTTTGGGTTGCGGCTCAAATAAACTAACTAAACCCGATACCTGATAAGGCTTTGATACCTCTCACGATTCAATAGCTAGGGTTTTGAGAGCCCTAGCAGCGGCAACGGTGGAGATGCAGTTCACGGCAGAGAGGAAGGATGATGCAGAGATGAAGACGACGGCGCAAGGTTGGCAAAGTTGTTGAGGGCGGCAGTGATGCGAAGATGAAGACAAGGGGGACAATCTTGAGATGAAGACGACGATGCGAGAATGTCAGCATTGATGGTGCGGCTATAGAGGTCAGTCAGCGACGAGGCAGTGCTGTCGTGGGAGGGTGCAGTTGGTGATGGGTGCAGTCGAATCTTAAAGAGGATGGCAAGACTCGTTGTCGATGAGGTTGTCGACGAGGTCGGTGAAGGTTGTGGTGTTGCTGGGGTTATTGATGAGGCCACGAAGATGGTGCTAGGCTGTTGACGAGGTCGCGGAGATGGTCCTTGGGTTGTTGACAAGGTCACAGAGATGGTGTTGGGTTGTTGATGGAATCTGGATCTGGATGACGAAGATAGGTGCTTAGATAGCAAGGAGACGAGGAGGTGGTGTTGGGTCGCAGTTGGGTTACCGGCTTGACAGTAACGTAAGAAGAAGAGTAGGTGAGATCTGGTGGCGGCGCGATAGAGTTGGGCTGCAATGATGTCGGGGTTGCATGGGAAGGAATGACAGTTGGGGGTTGGTTCGAGAGAAAGAGGTGTGAGAGAGAAGAGATGAGAGGGGAAAGAACAAGAGAAAGAAAGAGATGGAGAAGAAAAGAAGAAAAAGATGGCGGCGCTGGGTTTGAGGGGGATGAAGGAACATTAGGTTTTTTTCGTTTCTTTTCTTTTTTTCTTTTTCTTTTTCTTCCTTTCCTTTCAAGTCTAGGGTTTGAAAGAGTTTAGGGCTTGGGGAAAGAAGAACTAGGCTTTTGGGATTTTGTAAAGTTTTGGTGGAGGCTAAGGTTTTGTGAAATTTTGCCAATTTGGGAAAAAAATTTTAAGAAGATGAAAGAGGAAAAAGGAGATGGAATCAATAGCTTGAATTTTGTAGACAGAATCATAATTTAGGCTCTGATGTCAAACTGACGGGGGATGAACAATAAAAAAGGGGATAATTGAGAACGAACACTAGAAAATCTCAACCTAGGTTTGTAACCTAAGAAAAGAGGTTTTATTCTGAGCATTCAATTTCAGATTCTCTTATTCATTAAATGCTCTATTTTCTTTTGGAATCCTTAAGCTTACATTTATTTTCTTTCAAGTGGTTTCAATTTTAAATTCTCATAGTGATCAATTTACTGTGCCAAATTTATTACTTCATCATCAAACTTTTTAGAACCTCAAAGTGTAATCATTATACTGAGTGTTGTGCTAAATTAGAGTTGTGAATATCATTGTTAAAGAAGAAAACCTTCTTTTCTTGTTGTGAGTGTTCTTCGGTAGGAAGAGAGTCCTCTTCAGTTGAAAGAGTAAAAAAGTTCAATCTATAGGGTGTAAAGAGTTGACATTTGTACTAAAGTGCTTCGGGTAGAAGCAACTTTGGTGGTTTGGGAAATCTTTGAGAAGAGGTCCCAAATTGGTGTGCATAGGGGTTGCTTAAACCACCATAAATTACTATGTTTGCGATTTGACTCTCTCTAAACTCTAATTTTATTTTAATGCATTATATTTCAGTCATTATTATTGCTTCCATCACTGGACAGTTTCAGTCACATTCTTCCACATAATTTCACAAGTTCTTCCACGTTTTTCTGGTTCTTCCACGATATCCTTCCACACGTATTTTTGCATTGTTTCAGAAAATCTGGGTATTAATCATAAAACCCTATTCACCCCCTCTCTAGTGTTTTACAGTAAATAGTTTTATGAGATGAAACACTACAACATCTATACAGTTCAAGCATTTACCGTGGCTAAAACTAATTTGAAGCATGTTTCCCCTCCCTTTGTGCCACTAGTTCTGTGTGCAATGTAATCATTGATTATAAACTGAAAATGTCAAAATAACATGCTGAACTAGAAAAGGTACTTTTTTTGTATTTTGAATCTTTATTAACAATAGTTAAGTGAAGATTAGAGACCCTACCAGAACAACAGAACTCCAGTTCCTTTGCAGTATCCTCAACTTTGACAATCTTTCCATGAGATCATCGTGAGTACCAAGTGATACTTTTTCCCTGATGAAATAGTTCATGTACAATTCTGTTTATTTCTAAACAATAAACTTTATTAAAATCTTGTATGTGTCTTTATGTATGCATGAATCAGAGTATGCATGTGCATGTTTATCCAGTGCACATCGTGTTTTTTGTGTATGTGTTGTGATACCTCTGACAAGATGGTAGATCAAAAGCATGTAGCCTCATACTGTCAGACAAAGCTTCTAACTCTGCCAGAATTTCAGCAACAGAAACATATATATATATATATATATGAGCCCATAATAAGCCAGATGAACTCAGAAACAACAATAGAACTAATTCTATCAAAGCACTAGTAAGAACAAAGAACCAAGCTCATCTATAATCAGAAAAGCCTGCAGCCCGCGCCACTGATCATGGTAGAACCAGAACACAGAAATAGATTTGTAGGGGAAAACCGGTGCTTTGGCTTCTCTTAATACATCCGCGATAGCATAGCGACTATACGGGTCGAATCCACAAGGAGGAAGGTGATAGAAGCTTGATGGTGATTCATGAAATCGGTAAAATGAGTTCTTTTTTGTTTCAAAAGAAAGAAGAGAGAGAGAAAGAAAACAAGAAGTAGAAGAAGATTGAGAAGGAGATGAAAACATAATTTTGTGATTTGAGAAAAGGAGTTTTGAAAACAAAATCAAAAGAAAAGAAAACTCATGGCTAATTTTCTACTAATTGATCTCATTAACCATACTAACCTCTTTGGGTGATTAGTGTCTCAAGATCATTGGCAACTCATAGGTTTGATTGCAAGGAGCTTTTCAAAGCATGACCTATACGGGTCGGCATCCAAACTTGGCTAACAAGGTGCAATCTCATACTAAATCATTAAGATTATAGAGTGAGCATGAAATAAACAAGGGTTTGCAAGTTAGCTTGTTAGCAAGTTAGGAGTTAGAACCCATCATCATGAGTCATCAATGGTTCTTGCAAGAACAAGACCTATTTGATACTATTAGATTCATGTGGATTACAAATCAACCAAGAGTTAGTAGGTTAATGGGTTAGTAGTTAGCAAGCCATGAAGAAAAAACTAGCTGCTCATTTAGAAAGCAATAAAAAGAAATAAAAACAACTAGATTAAATCAAGAGACAATGAAGAGAAAGAAGGGAACTTGCATTAGATTATCACTCTCTATTATAAAATCTCTCTTTTTCTCATGAATCTCTCTTTAACTTGTGTTAGTATTTTGAGTGTCTCATATTCATCATTGCAGAAGAATTCAAATTCAGGTGGAGGTGTTATAAGCTTCAAAAATCAAGCACGGGTGTGTACTTGATTTGTGCATGTTATAAGTTGACTTATAGGTGTTATTAGTCGAGACTTACATTTTACCCTAGTCGATTTATACTTAGGTATAGTCGATTAGTACTCACAACAGAGAGTTGGGTTCTCAGATTTTGTCAAAATAATCAACTAATAATTGGGTATAGTCGACTAATATATGTTATTAGTCGACTTCTACTAGAGTCTAGTCGACTAATGACGGATCTAGCGGTTTCTTTTTTGGGTTCTGCTTCCAGTTTAATTTGAATTCGACTTTTCTTCTTTCACTGAAGCAGTGATGATTGTATTGTTAAAGTTTGAATTGGACTAGGATCATCCTAGGCCTATGTACACCCTTGGGGTGGCCTCTTGAAGGCAAGTCAAGAGAAGTCAAGTTTATGAGAGATTTTCACCACTGAGAGTTGTGAGAGAGATATTCTTGTAACTGTTATATTTTCTTCTCTATTTTCAATAAAATTTCTCCCTTCCTCCCCATGGACATAGGCACTATTACTGAACCACGTTAAATCTGGTGTTCTTGATTTTTGTGGTGATTTATCTTTATTGCTTACTAGCGGTAGATTCGCTCCAACACTTTCGCTGTCGAGCCTTCAACTCGGTGTTTCTCTCTTGTTAGTATCGGGATCACAACAATTGATATCAGAGCAATAGCTAGCAAGACGACTACGACAACCAAGTTCGAAGTGGAGAAATTCGACGAGAAGTCTAACTTCTTATTGGGCCTGTTTGGTTAAGGGTGGAAGTGAGGAAGTGAGGAATTGAGGAAGTAGTAATAATTCCCTTTGGAACTTGGGAATTGGTTAGTAAGTTTTCCGGTGTTTGGATGTTATTGGGAAGTGTGATTTGAAAAATATTTTGTCTCTTCCGGTGGTAATGTGAAAGTGGAAGTGAAAAAGTTGACCACAAAGTTGACCGTAAAATAATATTAAAATAAAAATTTATTAAGAAAAATAAAAAATAGACTATAATTAGAATGCAAGTGAGATTTACATGGTCAAAAAATTAACTGTTTTGTGCTACAATTTATTACAAATGTGATTTACATGACCACAAAATTAACTGTAGCACTCTGGAAGTGAGGAAATAGTTGTGTAAAAGAGAAAAGATAAAAGGAAAAGAGGTTTTCTTATTTTCCTTTTCCGGTGTTTGGATAGATAGGGAAGTGAGCAATTATACTTCCCTATTTCCTTACTTCCGCCCACTTCCTTGCAACCAAAAAGCCCCATTGTGAAAGATGCGAGTAACTTCGTTGCTCGTGAAGGAGAGCACACACAAGGTCCTACTTGTTATTGAAAAGAAGCCATCGAAGATAGAGAGTGATGAGTGGAACGACATCAACTTTCGCGTAAAGGCAACAATCATACTATGCCTATCAGACGAGATCCTCTACAATGTCATGAACAAGGAGACAATTGTTGGTCTTTGGCATAGGCTGGAGAGCCTTTACATGATAAAGAGTTTATCGAATAAGCTATTCATGAAGAAGCAGTTATACAACATTCGGATGAAGGAAAGTATGCCTATGCTACAACGTATTAATGCTTTTAATAGAATTTTAAGTGATTTGTTGGCTTTAGAGGTTAAGCTACAAGAAAAAGACAAAACTCTTCTATAACTCTCCTCTTCTATCAAGTTATGGCCATTTAGCGACCACCATCATGTATGATAAGGAGCCCAGAGAGTTAGAAGATGTAAGACAGATACTCTAGAACAATGAACTGATGAAGAAGACAGATTCTACAAAGAAGACCTCAGGACTGATTTTCAAGAGCCAAAAGAAGAGATCAAAAAGTAGGAGACCCAAAAGGAATCCAAAAATTTCTTGCAGTTTTACTTGCTATTTTTGGAAGAAATCAGGGCACATCAAGAAAAATTTTATGAAATACAATGAGATCTGAAGAAGAAAGGCGGTAAGGATTCTGATGGAGTTAGTACTAGTAGAAAGTCAAATCAAGACAGGGTTTTCGAACAAGCTGATGAGCATCCATGTGATGTCTTTACAGCTCAGTCAAGAAAAGGTAAGTACTCAAGTGCTTGATTACTTGACCCGGGATGCACATACCACATGTGCCCAAAAAGAGAGTGGTTCAGTACTTACAAGCCTTAGGCTTTGTCCTGATGGGTAATGACACTGTGTGCAAAACAGTTGGCATCGACAACATTCGTATGAGGAGTTTGATGGACAGGTTCGAACCCTCGCGAACGTACATCACTTTCCAGACTTAAAGAAGAATCTTCTCTCATTAAGAGCTTTGAAAGCTTGAGGGTACAAGTTTTCTGGTGCAGATGGAGGTATCAAAGTTACCAAGGGCTCCATGATGATTTTCAAAGTAGAACGAACAGCAAACTTGTATAAGATAACAGGAAGCATAATTGTTGGTGATGCTTCAGTAGCAACGGAGAAAGAGGATACTACAAAGCTTTGGCACATGTGTCCTGGACAAATAAATGAGTTAGATCTTCAAACCCTACACAACAAAGGTACTCTACCAGATATCAAATATTGCAAACTTAATCTTTGTAAATTTTACATCATGGGTAGACAACGTAGAGTAGCTTTCTCTACATCACAGCACAAGACAAAGGGCTTGCTGGATCTCATACACACGGATGTGTAGAGACCTTCGCCAGTAGCCTCTATCAGAGGCACTAGGTACTATGTTACATTCATAGATGACTTCTCCAGGAGAGTATGGATATACTTATTGAAGCAGAAATCGGAAGTATTTCAGAAGTTTAAGGAGTGAAAAACTATGATGGAGAATCAGAAAGGGCAAAAGGTGAAAATCTTGAGGTCCAACAATGGAGGCGAGTTAACCTCCATGATATTCAAACTCACTTAGCAAGCAAAAACATCGAACATCAAATAAGTATTCCAAGGTGACCAGAATAGAATGGAGTACCAGAACGAATGAATCAGACACTTACAGAACATGCCTGCAGTATCAGGTTACAGGTTGACATGTCAGAAGAATTTTGGACAAGAGTAGTGAATCATGCAAGTTATCTAGTAAATAAGTCACCATCTACAACTGCTGATCTTCAGATCCCAGAGGAGATATAATGATGAGAGTTTGTGAATTATTCAATTTTATAAATTTTTGGTTGCCCAGTGTATAGTTTGGTTGATAGTCAGAAAAGAAACAAACGAGAGTTCAAGTCTAAGAAGTGTATCTTCATCGGGTTCGCCAAAGGAGTCAAGAGTTTCAGACTTTGGGATTCCGAGACAAGGATTGTCTTTACCAGCAGAGATGTGATTTTTGACGAAGAATAAATGTTGCAAGACAAGTCAGAGACGAAAGATAAAGCACAAGGTGAAGGTTTGGACAGTTCGGCAGACACTCAGAAAAAAAGAGTTGAGTTCTCAGAGAGCCCTAAAAGGCCTGATAGGTCAAAAGAGGACTCTTCAGATTCAGATGAAGATGAATAGAAGGCTACTCAAGAGCAATCTCGACCGTTGAGGCGGTCATCAGAGTTACACTGCCACCAATAAGATATGGCTGGGAAGATGATCATGTCCCATTTGTATTAGTAACAAAAACATATAATCCTATTAGTTACAGGGAGACAATCGAGGTAAATGACCACGACAAGTGAATTATAGCATGGAGCAGGAGATAGAGTCTTTGAATAGAAATCAAACATGAAAATTGGTAGACTTTTCAAAGGACTCCAAAGACAATAGGTTGCACAAGGGTCTTTCGCAAGAAAGACAATGAGCAATATAAGGCAATGTTAGTTGCTAAGAGATATGCTCAGAAGGAGGGTATTGACTACAATGAGATCTTCTCTCCTGTAGTCAACATACATCTATTCGGGTGTTACTTAGCGATGATAGTTCAGTTTGATTTAGAGTTGAAGCAAATGAATGTCAAACAGTATTTCTGCACGGTAAGGTAGAGGAGAAGATATACATGAAGCAACTTGAAGGTTATATTTAGGAAGGACAAGAAAACAAGATGTCTTCTACATAAATCACTCTATGTACTTAAGCAGTCTCCCAAGCAGTGGTATAAATGGTTCGACTCTTTCATAATCAAAGTCAGATACAACCGCTGTGAGTATGACAGTTGTGTCTATTTTAAGCAGAATGATGATCCGACATATTTGTTGTCATATGTGAATGATGTGATGATTGCTACAAGAAATAAGACACAAATTCAAAAGCTTAAAGCTCAACTAAAGAAGGAATTCGACATAAATGATTTGAGAGAAGCCAAGAAGATCTTAGGTGTGGAGATCACTAAAGATAGAGGCTCAATCAGACTTTGGCTATCTCAGGAGAACTACATTCTCAAAGTGTTGGAAAGATTCAACATGGCAGAAGCAAGATCAGCAACCACTCTTATGCCATGTCATTTCAAATTATCCTCCAAGCAGTATCCACAATCACTGATGGAGAAGGAAATGTCTCGAGTACTATATACTAGTGTGGTGAGGGGAATAGCATGGCTAGCCCAACTTAAAAGGTAGTTGGTAAAGGCACACCAAATCCGTTAATAGCTGAGGGTTTGCTAAAAATCTTAGGAGACTTGATCCCATTTGATTCCTCCAGAATCCTCTACCAATTCTCTTCCATGAAATGGTAGATCCACAAAGCAAATAAGTCAAGTTAAAATTTTTACCTCTGACTTTACCTTCATTTTTAAGAGTATTATTCTCTTATTCCCCAGCATGATCGATTTAATTCCTAAACAAATTTTGGGAGCGCTATCTCCTATTCCCTGACGGAATCTCTAGCAATATTCTTACATTTTGCATAGAACGATTCCACCAAAGTCTCTTACCAATTCTCGTCTATAGAATAGTAAGACCACATCAAACTGTAATCATTTTCCTAGCAAAATGAATTACAGATCAAGCCTGTCACGTTAACATTAAATCTCTGACAGTAAAACCTTTGAATATCCCCAGTAGATCTTGCTAATATCCCCAGCGGATTAGAACTCCACCCGTCATTCTCCTCTATAGAATGGTGGGTTCACTCAAATTGCTATTACATTAACAGCACATTAACCTTTGTCAAGTTAACATCAAACATCTTACAAGTCGCTCTGGTGAATCCCCAAGCGGAGAATTTGTCACAATCACTTCAGGCAAAATCCCTTTCTAAAATTCCCAACAAGAAATTGGCATCCTATCTCTCGCCGCTTGATTGTCATGTTAACATTACACCTATGACAAATCTTTAAAGCGTGGGATCCTTTTAACTCCCCAGCGAGTTCTTAATAGATTCCCCTCGGAGTCTTTTCAGTCCCCATTGAACTCTTTGGTTGTCACGTTAACATTATACCTCTGACAACTCTATAAAGTATTTCCCCTGCAGAATCTGCAGAAATGCTAATCTTTTTAACTCCCCAGCGAGCTTTTAATAGATTCTCCTTGGAGTCTTTTCAGTCCCCAGTGGACTCTTAGGTTGTCAAATTAACATTATATCTCTGACATTTCTTTCAAAACTCCTTCAAGGAAATGCTAAATTCCCCATAGAGTATCAAATCACATTCATCAGTGGAATAATTCATTTTGCCATCATGTCCAGTTCAACACCTCTGAACGGCAAGATCCTAAGCTTGGTGGTTTCTCAATCGGTTATGTCCATGTTACCTCTGAACTGACAGATAGTCAAGTCTTATCTTCTAGTCCGGTAGTGATTACCATTTTGCCGTTATGTCCAATTCGCCACCTGAACAGCAGGGCTCTTAGTCTGATGTTTCTTAGTCGGTTATATCCAATTTACCACCTCTGAACCGACGGGTGCCCAAATCTCTTTCTTCTTTATGGTATTCAAACTGTTATGTCCAGTTTGCCACCTCTGAACAGACGAGTTCATAACTTTGTTCTCCTTCCCCGTCAGGGCCGGGAGTTCTTGTTGTCAAGTTAATACGACTACTTCTGAACAGCGAATTGTGAGCCTGATGTCTCTTAATCGGTCATGTCCAGTCCGTCATCTTTGAACCGACGGGTGCCCAGATCTAATTCACCCTTGCAGTTCCTATTGGGCTAGCTTGTAAGTTAATATGACTACCTCTGGCAGCGTATTCAAAATTTAGTATGTCTTAGCCTATCACGTCCAGTTTATCACCTCTAAATAGACGGATTCCTAAAACTGGGTTCACCTTTTCTTTGTTGTCATGTCCAATGTACCACCTTTAAACGACTTCGAGCTTTGTGCCTTCTCAACTGGTTATGTTCAATTCATCACCTCTGAACCGACAGATAGCCAAGCCTCATCTTTCGTTTTGCCATTATGTCCGGTATTTACCTCTAAACGGTAGAACTCTGAATTCAGGTATCTCTCAATCGGTTATATCCAGTCCATCATCTCTGAACCGATCGATGTCCGAATTTTATCTCCAGTCCATTGTGGGCTTCCCTTTGTTGTCATGTCCAGTCCATCACCTCTGAACAACAAATACTCTGAGTTGGGTAATTTTCAATCGGTTATGTCCATTTCATTACCTCTGAACCGACGTATATTCAATCTCACTTTTTTTTGTCATCACATCTAGTTTATCACCTCTAAACAACAAGATTTTGGGTCTGACAATGCCTAACCTATCATGTCCAGTCAGTCACCTCTGAACAGACGGATTATTTGACCTACCCTTCTTTTATCCCTAGTGGATTCTTTCTCCTAAACTAATTCTATCATGTTCAAGATTAGTCTTGGTTTTGATTTTAATTCCTTCAGAAATTTTACTTGGTGAAAAATTCACATTTCTTTTAGTTCTTTCCGAAGAACTTACATATTAAAATTTTTCTCATATGAAAAACTTAAAAAAGAGCAAAGAGGACATCAGACAAGTCATTAGTCAAAAAGCAAATTTTATTGATTAATGATAAGTACAAAGAAGATACATGGGTGTTACATCAAAATTGTCTCTAATAAAATTTAATCTTTACTTCAAAAGTGTGCGACTCGTTGTTCTACTCTAAAACAATAGATCTATTTCCGCTCCTTTTTGAACAATGGTGTTTCTCGAGGTCGAAATACAGTGGGACATTCTGATTCCACCAGACCAACTGAACACGAGAGATCTCCTCCTGCACAAAGCCGTAATCCTTCGCTTAATGAAAGATTTTGCCACCAGAAAGTCATTCAATGAGCATGGGTTATTTATCTCTGTCACTTCTTTGAACAAGATTGGTGAATAGAGGATCCGAGACCTTACTAGTAACACCCCTTTCTGTGACCTCCTGTGCACAGACTCAGCAAAGGTGAGATATTGGTGGAAGCAATGACATAGTTTCCTATACACATTGAGCTCAATAGCACAAGTCTACAATTAAGTGGACAATCCTGTATAAGCAACTGTCGGCTGACACCTGGTGTGACAATTCTAAATACAAGATTTGGCCTCTTGAATATGGTCCCATCATCATCTCTGAACATCACTGGGGAAATGATGCTGCAAAATGTACGTTAGTCCCCTCCTAGAATTAGTGCCTTCTGCTTCGGTGTGCTCTTCCCACTGATAAGTAAAGCCTGAGCTTGAAAATGAAAATGTATACTTCCATCCACCCTCGTCGCCAAATCAAAAAGGTTGTTCAATGGATCGGGAGCGAAAACAAAGAAGAGTAAATGTTTTAGCCTCGGGTAAAAGGGAAAGTGTCAAGTCATAGTTTCGCTCCCTGAGTAAGGCTGATCCAGATCCAGCTTCGCGCCTCAAGTAAAGCTGATCCAGATCCAGCTTCGCTCCTCAAGTGAAGCTAACTTCGCTCTGAGGTTAAGGTTCACACTACACAGAGGCAAAGTGCTAAAAGCCCCAAGGGCTAACTTCACTTGGAAGCTTAAAAGGCACTTGCACTATGAGAATTTAAAAAGAAATTCATCAAAAATCCTCGATTAAACCTTTACTTTGAGGCTCAGCTTAAGCAGAATGCAAAAAAAACCCTAAGGGCTAGCTTCACTTGAAGGCTTGCATTGAAACTTTTCAATTTCCAATGCCATCAAGCAGCATTGAAGGGAAAATCAAGTCCCTAAGAACGGATAAGGCCGAAGCCAAGGGAGTTGGATTTCCCGAGATCATCATTTTCGGGTTAATCTCATCCAAGTTAACGGTGAGATTAGCCAAAATTGTCTTGAAGGAAGAGATTAAAAATCTCTAAGGTGAAAACCCTACCGATCATGGACCGTTTAATGGACGAGGTCATAGCCCTCCGTCACTATGGAGGTGACAACCTCATTGTCTGAGCACCACCGGCGCCGCTTGCGCGCCATGGGGCACGGTTTAATCTAGAGAAGAAGAGGGAAGGAGAGAAGAGATTTTCTCTCTTCAAAAATCATAAGAGACGACTCTTCAAGGACTCAACTGAGGGGCTTTTATAGGCAGCCTTGTGCCTCATTTTCACTGTCTCAAAATAAGGACCGGCTTTAATTCTAAAGAACTTGGAACGACCTTGTAACTTCGCATGGAAGTTGAAGGGTCACACAGCTCCGCTGTGAAGCTCACCTTCGCATTTTCACTTAACAGAATGTGAAAAAGTTTAAGGGTTGGCTTCGCTCAGAAGCGCAAAGACAGTTCGCCTTGAAAGAATGCAAAGGAGCTAGCTCCGCTCCGAAGCCCAAACGTCGGCTTAAAGGAGAAACCATGTGGTTCCCGATTATGATCTTCAAAATTAAAGGGAAATAAATTCCCTAAAAGTTGAAAAGACCAAAATTGAGAGAGATCAACTTCCTGAGATCATCAAAGTATGATGAAATCTCAAAAAACTTCCTTCGCGGATTAAGCCAAAAAGGGCTGCAAAAGGAGATGAAAAATCTCTGAAAAGGGCGAACCCGTATCGATGATCGGGCGTTCGACGGACGGAGGTGGCGGCGACACCGCTGCGGAGGTACTGACCTCTTTTCTTGGACGTTGCTTTGGTGCCATTAGAGAAGGTGAAACGTTCATCAAAAATCTCGAAGCGAAGAGAGTTAGTTCAAACCTTGTAGCTCAGTGAAGCTTGAAGAAGAAGATGACTTCTTCTGTAGCCCTTGGGCTTTTATAGGCAACAAAAAACTAGCTTCGCCTAAAAGGTATGCAAGTTGTCGTTTCAAAATTAAATTTGAAACGATGGTTGGAGGTTCGAAAATCTAAAGCAGCGAAGTTAATCAGTTTCGCTCAGACGTGAAACACAACTTCACATCAAGACTTGTTTTAGCTCCGCTGTGAGCTCACCATTGAACTTAGCTGACAGTTTAGCTCTGTTGTGGGCTCATCATAGAACTTCGCCAAAAATTCACTCTGAGCTCCGCTGAGAGCTTACCCAGTAGCTCCGCTAAAGAGCTCGCTTTTAACTTCGCCTGAAGCTTCATTCCAGCTCCGCCGAGAGCTCATCTTTTAGCTCCGCTGAGGGCTCATTCCTTAGGGAACTCCTGGATTTAAACCACCCTAGACTTGCTTGAACTAAGCAGTTTAGATCTCACGCTTCAGATTCAAAGTATTTCAGAATCTGTGTACATTACTCACGAAAACTTTGAAGAGGTTTTTGTTGACATTCCGAAAAGACAAACTCCCAGACAGCACTTTAACCAGTCCGAACGATATCTAACTCGTCGACACTTCCAAAAGACAAGTCGCAGACAGGCTGAAGACTTGTGCATCCCCGATGGACAAGACGGTGATTTGGACTCCACTGATCCAGTGAAGCAGACAGTCTTTTGAATAAAACCTAGGAATCTAAAACATTCAGCTTCGCGGCAAGCTATGTTTTCCAGCTTCGCCTGAGGCTCTTTTTTAACTCAGTTGAGAGTTATCATCTAGCTACGTTGAAAGCTCATTATTGAGCTTCGCTGCAAGCTTTGCAGATAGCACAGTAGCTCCGCTTGAGCTTAGCTTCGAATGAAGATCTTTCCTTGGCTCTGCTGTGAGTTAGCTTCGCCGCGAGGGTATATGGTCATTTTTTACCATTTAAATCTCAACACGAGATTAATGTGATCTTTATCACATATTTGGCAGTTATTTACCTTGATCCAATTACTTCTCAGTCAGTTGGAGAGGATCAAAACAAATCTCCTGATTAGCGGAGAGAATCAAGGGATTGTTGCAACAAATCCTAAGCCAGTTGGCTAAGTGACTCGGCACAGGGATCTCTAACTTCGAAAAAGCTGCAATTAGCTTCGCCGCAAAACTATACTGACCCAAGAGCAAAGCTAAATTGGATTGATCAAATCAATCTGCTAATTTTTAGGAGGGGTTGTTACATCTCTTAATACCTATAAACAACCTATTGCTAGGCAGGCTCAGGGCTGGAATTTTCTGATCAGGCTACTGGCTGCCGATTAGAGATTCTCAAGAAGAGGCTGGACTTTTCCCATCCTTAACTTCCGAGCTCTTTAAAAGAACCTTCTTCTCTTTTTCAGGGTGCTAATACCCTAAGATCTTCCTCCCTCAAAGGATCTCCAAAACCAGGCGAGAAGAAAATCCTTAACTAGAAGACCTGAAGACTCAATCACTTACATCGTCAACAGAACAAAGTGGTCGCGCGCTGATCAGACTTCCACTGGTGTACTTTCCCAGAAACTCTGGGAGAAGAGAACTCTTGTAATTTTTATTCTTTTAATCAATTACATGTAATTCTCTTCAACTTTTGTAAGTTTTTCCCTTTACAAATTTAATGAAAAACACTATCTTTTGCTCGTCCTCAAGCAAAAAAAGAAAAATAAAAACTATACTAAGAAATTTATTAAGCCACTTTCGCAAGTCTCACGATTGCATTGAGCATGTGCAGCAAGCCTTTAAACCTCTAGGTTTCCCCTAAAGGATGAGTTATACTCTCCTGAGAGTTTTCAGCGGATTATACCCATAAAATTCAAAAAGAAAGAAAAAGTGTTAGAATATTCGAAAACTCATTTTGAAAGACAAAAAATCTTTGAAATTCTTGTAAAAATTTAAGTGATCAAAGGTCATCAGCAAACCAAACTATTCATTCTTAACTCAGTCTCCATGCAAGAACATGTCATCAATCAAGGCAAAGAATCAAATTGAATCAATTATTTGATCTTTCATAAAAACCCTAGATTATATGCACTTGTGATAGTGTAAATTTTGGGATTTCAACTCTAATTATCACACCATTTATTATATGTTTTTTTCTCTTAGGTTTATTAGGTTTTCTAACTTACCCAGATAATGAGCTTTTAGCCGGTGACTCCCAAACTAGATAGTTTTAGGGCACCAGATTAGAAAACATCCTTCGGGCTTAAGAACTCGAGTAAATAAGGCCACAAAACTAAGAGTTTATTTGTTCTGATAACTATTAAGCGTGAATAATCATACTTCCTAAGGTATAATTATCGAGCTTAATTAGTGGTTGATTTTTTTAAGGTAAAGTATTTAAGTCTTAGTTTCAATCCCAAAATGTGCAAGTGTAAAGTGCATATTTCTCTAAGGCAAAAAAAATTCAAGATCAAATCATCTTTCCAATCGTTCTTCCTTAACCTAAAAATCAAATAACTCCTCTTATTTTGACTAAGTTTAAAAAATCCTAATTATGGTTTTCTAATTTCTAAGATCAACTTATTTTTCACAAAAAATAATACAAAAATCTACTTTCTCAATTCAAAAAACTTGTAAAAAGAAAACGAAAACTTCTAAAAAAATAAGAAAAGAAAAAAAATCCTAAAAGAAAGAAGGAAAAAGAAAAAAATTTAACTCTAATTATCACATCATTTATTATATGTATTTCTCTTAGCTTTATTAGGCTTTCTAATTTACCCAGGTAATGAGCCTTTAGCCGGTGACTCCCAAACTAGATAGTTTTAGGGCACCAGATGAGAAAACATCCCTCGGGCTTAAGGACTCGAGTAAGAAGGCCATAAGAGGTTACTTGTTTTGACCACTGTTAGGCGTGAATAATCATACTTCCTGAGGCATAATTATCCAGCTTAATTAGTGATTGCTTTTTTTAAGTAAAGTATTCAAGTCTTAGTTTCAATCCCAAAATGTGTAACTGTAAAGTGCATACTTCTCTAAGGTAAAAAATTCAAAATCAAATCATCTTTCCAATCATTCTTCCTTAACCTAAAAATCAAATAACTCCTCTTATTTTGACTAAGTTTAAGAATCCTAATTATGATTTTCTAATTTCTAAGATCAACTTATTTTTCACAAAAAAATAATTCAAAAATCTTCTTTCTCAATTCAAAAAGTTTTAAAAAGAAAAGGAAAACTTCTAAAAAAATAAGAAAAGAAAAAAAAATCCTAAAAAGGAGGAAAAAGAAAAAAATTCAACTCTAATTGTCACATCATTTATTATATGTTTTCTCTTAGCTTTATTAGGCTTTCTAATTTACCCAGGCAATGAGCCTTTAGCCGGTGACTCCCAAACTAGATAGTTTTAGGGCACCAGATGAGAAAACATCCCTCGAGCTCAAGGACTCGAGTAAATAAGGCCACAAAACTAAGAGGTTACTTGTTTGGACCACTGTTTGGGAGTAAATAAGGCCACAAAACTAAGAGGTTAATTGTCACATCATTTATTATATGTTTTCTCTTAGCTTTATTAGGCTTTCTAATTTACCCAGGCAATGAGCCTTTAGCCGGTGACTCCCAAACTAGATAGTTTTAGGGCACCAGATGAGAAAACATCCCTCGGGCTTAAGGACTCGAGTAAATAAGGCCACAAAACTAAGAGGTTACTTGTTTGGACCACTGTTAGGCGTAAATAATCATACTTCCTGAGGCATAATTATCCAGCTTAATTAGTGATTACTTTTTTTAAGTAAAGTATTCAAGTCTTAGTTTCAATCCAAAAATGTGTAAGTGTAATGTGCATATTTCTCTAAGGCATAAAAATTTAAGATCAAATCATCTTTCCAATCGTTCTTTCTTAACCTAAAAATCAAATAACTCCTCTTATTTTGACTAAGTTTAAGAAATCTTAATTATGGTTTTCTAATTTCTAAAATCAACTTATTTTTCACAAAAAATAATTCAAAAATCTTTTTTCTCAATTCAAAAGGTTTGTAAAAAGAAAAGGAAAACTTCTAAAAATAATAAGAAAAGAAAAAAATCCTACAAGAAAGGAAAAAAAGAAAAAATTCAACTCTAATTATCACATCATTTATTATATGTTTTTCTCTTAGTTTTATTAGGCTTTCTAATTTACCCAGTAATGAGCTTTAGCCGGTGACTCCCAAACTAGATAGTTTTAGGGCACCAGATGAGAAAACATCCCTCGGGCTTAAGGACTCGAGTAAATAAGGCCACAAAACTAAGAGGTTACTTGTTTTGACCACTGTTAGGCGTGAATAATCATACTTCCTGAGGCATAATTATCCAGCTTAATTAGTGATTATTTTTTTAAGTAAAGTATTCAAGTCTTAGTTTCAATCCAAAAATGTGTATGTGTAAAGTGCATATTTCTCTAAGGCATAAAAATTTAAGATCAAATCATCTTTCCAATCGTTCTTTCTTAACCTAAAAATCAAATAACTCCTCTTATTTTGACTAAGTTTAAGAAATCCTAATTATGGTTTTCTAATTTCTAAAATCAACTTATTTTTCACAAAAAATAATTCAAAAATCTTTTTTCTCAATTCAAAAGGTTACAAAAAGAAAAGGAAAACTTCTAAAAAAATAAGAAAAGAAAAAAATCCTACAAGAAAGGAAAAAAAGAAAAAAAAATTCAACTCTAATTATCACATCATTTATTATATGTTTTTCTCTTAGTTTTATTAGGCTTTCTAATTTACCCAGGTAATTAGCCTTTAGCCGGTGACTCCCAAACTAGATAGTTTTAGGGCACCAGATGAGAAAACGTCCCTTGGGTTTAAGGACTCGAGTAAATAAGGCCACAAAACTAAGAGGTTACTTGTTTTGACCACTGTTAGGCGTGAATAATCATACTTCCTGAGGCATAATTATCCAGCTTAATTAGTGATTGCTTTTTTTAAGTAAAGTATTCAAGTCTTAGTTTCAATCCAAAAATGTGTAAGTGTAAAGTGCATACTTCTCTAAGGCATAAAAATTTAAGATCAAATCATCTTTCCAATCGTTCTTTCTTAACCTAAAAATCAAATAACTCCTCTTGTTTTGACTAAGTTTAAGAAATCCTAATTATGGTTTTCTAATTTCTAAAATCAACTTATTTTTCACAAAAAATAATTCAAAAATCTTTTTTCTCAATTCAAAAGGTTACAAAAAGAAAAGGAAAACTTCTAAAAAAATAAGAAAAGAAAAAAATCCTACAAGAAAGGAAAAAAAGAAAAAAATTCAACTCTAATTATCACATCATTTATTATATGTTTTTCTCTTAGTTTTATTAGGCTTTCTAATTTACCCAGGTAATGAGCCTTTAGCCGGTGACTCCCAAACTAGATAGTTTTAGGGCACCAGATGAGAAAACATCCCTCGGGCTTAAGGACTCGAGTAAATAAGGCCACAAAACTAAGAGGTTACTTGTTTTGACCACTGTTAGGCGTGAATAATCATACTTCCTGAGGCATAATTATCCAGCATAATTAGTGATTGCTTTTTTTAAGTAAAGTATTCAAGTCTTAGTTTCAATCCCAAAATGTGTAACTGTAAAGTGCATACTTCTCTAAGGTAAAAAATTCAAAATCAAATCATCTTTCCAATCATTCTTCCTTAACCTAAAAATCAAATAACTCCTCTTATTTTGACTAAGTTTAAGAATCCTAATTATGATTTTCTAATTTCTAAGATCAACTTATTTTTCACAAAAAATAATTCAAAAATCTTCTTTCTCAATTCAAAAAGTTTTAAAAAGAAAAGGAAAACTTCTAAAAAAATAAGAAAAGAAAAAAATCCTAAAAAGGAGGAAAAAGAAAAAAATTCAACTCTAATTGTCACATCATTTATTATATGTTTTCTCTTAGCTTTATTAGGCTTTCTAATTTACCCAGGCAATGAGCCTTTAGCCGGTGACTCCCAAACTAGATAGTTTTAGGGCACCAAATGAGAAAACATCCCTCGGGCTTAAGGACTCGAGTAAATAAGGCCACAAAACTAAGAGGTTACTTGTTTTGACCACTGTTAGGCGTGAATAATCATACTTCCTGAGGCATAATTATCCAGCTTAATTAGTGATTGCTTTTTTTAAGTAAAGTATTCAAGTCTTAGTTTCAATCCAAAAATGTGTAAGAGTAATGTGCATATTTCTCTAAGGCATAAAAATTTAAGATCAAATCATCTTTCCAATCGTTCTTTCTTAACCTAAAAATCAAATAACTCCTCTTATTTTGACTAAGTTTAAGAAATCTTAATTATGGTTTTCTAATTTCTAAAATCAAATTATTTTTCACAAAAAATAATTCAAAAATCTTTTTTCTCAATTCAAAAGGTTTGTAAAAAGAAAAGGAAAACTTCTAAAAATAATAAGAAAAGAAAAAAAAATCCTACAAGAAAGGAAAAAAAGAGAAAAAATTCAACTCTAATTATCACATCATTTATTATATATTTTTCTCTTAGTTTTATTAGGCTTTCTAATTTACACAGTAATGAGCTTTAGCCGGTGACTCCCAAACTAGATAGTTTTAGGGCACCAGATGAGAAAACATCACTCGGGCTTAAGGACTCGAGTAAATAAGGCCACAAAACTAAGAGGTTACTTGTTTTGACCACTGTTAGGCGTGAATAATCATACTTCCTGAGGCATAATTATCCAGCTTAATTAGTGATTGTTTTTTTTAAGTAAAGTATTCAAGTCTTGTTTCAATCCAAAAATGTGTAAGTGTAAAGTGCATATTTCTCTAAGGCATAAAAATTTAAGATCAAATCATCTTTCCAATCGTTCTTTCTTAACCTAAAAATCAAATAACTCCTCTTATTTTGACTAAGTTTAAGAAATCCTAATTATGGTTTTCTAATTTCTAAAATCAACTTATTTTTCACAAAAAATAATTCAAAAATCTTTTTTCTCAATTCAAAAGGTTACAAAAAGAAAAGGAAAACTTCTAAAAAAATAAGAAAAGAAAAAAATCCTACAAGAAATGAAAAAAAGAAAAAAAATTCAACTCTAATTATCACATCATTTATTATATGTTTTTCTCTTAGTTTTATTAGGCTTTCTAATTTACCCAGGTAATGAGCCTTTAGCCGGTGACTCCCAAACTAGATAGTTTTAGGGCACCAGATGAGAAAACATCCCTCGGGCTTAAGGACTCGAGTAAATAAGGCCACAAAACTAAGAGGTTACTTGTTTTGACCACTGTTAGGCGTGAATAATCATACTTCCTGAGGCATAATTATCCAGCTTAATTAGTGATTATTTTTTTAAGTAAAGTATTCAAGTCTTAGTTTCAATCCAAAAATGTGTATGTGTAAAGTGCATATTTCTCTAAGGCATAAAAATTTAAGATCAAATCATCTTTCCAATCGTTCTTTCTTAACCTAAAAATCAAATAACTCCTCTTATTTTGACTAAGTTTAAGAAATCCTAATTATGGTTTTCTAATTTCTAAAATCAACTTATTTTTCACAAAAAATAATTCAAAAATCTTTTTTCTCAATTCAAAAGGTTACAAAAAGAAAAGGAAAACTTCTAAAAAAATAAGAAAAGAAAAAAATCCTACAAGAAAGGAAAAAAAGAAAAAAAAATTCAACTCTAATTATCACATCATTTATTATATGTTTTTCTCTTAGTTTTATTAGGCTTTCTAATTTACCCAGGTAATTAGCCTTTAGCCGGTGACTCCCAAACTAGATAGTTTTAGGGCACCAGATGAGAAAACGTCCCTTGGGATTAAGGACTCGAGTAAATAAGGCCACAAAACTAAGAGGTTACTTGTTTTGACCACTGTTAGGCGTGAATAATCATACTTCCTGAGGCATAATTATCCAGCTTAATTAGTGATTGCTTTTTTTAAGTAAAGTATTCAAGTCTTAGTTTCAATCCAAAAATGTGTAAGTGTAAAGTGCATACTTCTCTAAGGCATAAAAATTTAAGATCAAATCATCTTTCCAATCGTTCTTTCTTAACCTAAAAATCAAATAACTCCTCTTGTTTTGACTAAGTTTAAGAAATCCTAATTATGGTTTTCTAATTTCTAAAATCAACTTATTTTTCACAAAAAATAATTCAAAAATCTTTTTTCTCAATTCAAAAGGTTACAAAAAGAAAAGGAAAACTTCTAAAAAAATAAGAAAAGAAAAAAATCCTACAAGAAAGGAAAAAAAGAAAAAAATTCAACTCTAATTATCACATCATTTATTATATGTTTTTCTCTTAGTTTTATTAGGCTTTCTAATTTACCCAGGTAATGAGCCTTTAGCCGGTGACTCCCAAACTAGATAGTTTTAGGGCACCAGATGAGAAAACATCCCTCGGGCTTAAGGACTCGAGTAAATAAGGCCACAAAACTAAGAGGTTACTTGTTTTGACCACTGTTAGGCGTGAATAATCATACTTCCTGAGGCATAATTATCCAGCTTAATTAGTGATTGCTTTTTTTAAGTAAAGTATTCAAGTCTTAGTTTCAATCCCAAAATGTGTAACTGTAAAGTGCATACTTCTCTAAGGTAAAAAATTCAAAATCAAATCATCTTTCCAATCATTCTTCCTTAACCTAAAAATCAAATAACTCCTCTTATTTTGACTAAGTTTAAGAATCCTAATTATGATTTTCTAATTTCTAAGATCAACTTATTTTTCACAAAAAATAATTCAAAAATCTTCTTTCTCAATTCAAAAAGTTTTAAAAAGAAAAGGAAAACTTCTAAAAAAATAAGAAAAGAAAAAAATCCTAAAAAGGAGGAAAAAGAAAAAAATTCAACTCTAATTGTCACATCATTTATTATATGTTTTCTCTTAGCTTTATTAGGCTTTCTAATTTACCCAGGCAATGAGCCTTTAGCCGGTGACTCCCAAACTAGATAGTTTTAGGGCACCAAATGAGAAAACATCCCTCGGGCTTAAGGACTCGAGTAAATAAGGCCACAAAACTAAGAGGTTACGTGTTTTGACCACTGTTAGGCGTGAATAATCATACTTCCTGAGGCATAATTATCCAGCTTAATTAGTGATTGCTTTTTTTAAGTAAAGTATTCAAGTCTTAGTTTCAATCCAAAAATGTGTAAGAGTAATGTGCATATTTCTCTAAGGCATAAAAATTTAAGATCAAATCATCTTTCCAATCGTTCTTTCTTAACCTAAAAATCAAATAACTCCTCTTATTTTGACTAAGTTTAAGAAATCTTAATTATGGTTTTCTAATTTCTAAAATCAACTTATTTTTCACAAAAAATAATTCAAAAATCTTTTTTCTCAATTCAAAAGGTTTGTAAAAAGAAAAGGAAAACTTCTAAAAATAATAAGAAAAGAAAAAAAATCCTACAAGAAAGGAAAAAAAGAGAAAAAATTCAACTCTAATTATCACATCATTTATTATATATTTTTCTCTTAGTTTTATTAGGCTTTCTAATTTACACAGTAATGAGCTTTAGCCGGTGACTCCCAAACTAGATAGTTTTAGGGCACCAGATGAGAAAACATCCCTCGGGCTTAAGGACTCGAGTAAATAAGGCCACAAAACTAAGAGGTTACTTGTTTTGACCACTGTTAGGCGTGAATAATCATACTTCCTGAGGCATAATTATCCAGCTTAATTAGTGATTGTTTTTTTTAAGTAAAGTATTCAAGTCTTAGTTTCAATCCAAAAATGTGTAAGTGTAAAGTGCATATTTCTCTAAGGCATAAAAATTTAAGATCAAATCATCTTTCCAATCGTTCTTTCTTAACCTAAAAATCAAATAACTCCTCTTATTTTGACTAAGTTTAAGAAATCCTAATTATGGTTTTCTAATTTCTAAAATCAACTTATTTTTCACAAAAAATAATTCAAAAATCTTTTTTCTCAATTCAAAAGGTTACAAAAAGAAAAGGAAAACTTCTAAAAAAATAAGAAAAGAAAAAAATCCTACAAGAAATAAAAAAAAGAAAAAAAATTCAACTCTAATTATCACATCATTTATTATATGTTTTTCTCTTAGTTTTATTAGGCTTTCTAATTTACCTAGGTAATGAGCCTTTAGCCGGTGACTCCCAAACTAGATAGTTTTAGGGCACCAGATGAGAAAACATCCCTCGGGTTTAAGGACTCGAGTAAATAAGGCCACAAAACTAAGAGGTTACTTGTTTTGACCACTGTTAGGCGTGAATAATCATACTTCCTGAGGCATAATTATCCAGCTTAATTAGTGATTGCTTTTTTTAAGTAAAGTATTCAAGTCTTAGTTTCAATCCAAAAATGTGTAAGTGTAAAGTGCATACTTCTCTAAGGCATAAAAATTTAAGATCAAATCATCTTTCCAATCGTTCTTTCTTAACCTAAAAATCAAATAACTCCTCTTGTTTTGACTAAGTTTAAGAAATCCTAATTATGGTTTTCTAATTTCTAAAATCAACTTATTTTTCACAAAAAATAATTCAAAAATCTTTTTTCTCAATTCAAAAGGTTACAAAAAGAAAAGGAAAACTTCTAAAAAAATAAGAAAAGAAAAAAATCCTACAAGAAAGGAAAAAAAGAAAAAAAATTCAACTCTAATTATCACATCATTTATTATATGCTTTTCTCTTAGTTTTATTAGGCTTTCTAATTTACCCAGGTAATGAGCCTTTAGCCGGTGACTCCCAAACTAGATAGTTTTAGGACACCAGATGAGAAAACATCCCTCGGGCTTAAGGACTCGAATAAATAAGGCCACAAAACTAAGAGATTACTTGTTTTGACCACTGTTAGGCGTGAATAATCATACTTCCTGAGGCATAATTATCCAGCTTAATTAGTGATTGCTTTTTTTAAGTAAAGTATTCAAGTCTTAGTTTCAATCCCAAAATGTGTAATTGTAAAGTGCATACTTCTCTAAGGTAAAAAATTCAAAATCAAATCATCTTTCCAATCATTCTTCCTTAACCTAAAAATCAAATAACTCCACTTATTTTGGCTAAGTTTAAGAATCCTAATTATGATTTTCTAATTTCTAAGATCAACTTATTTTTCACAAAAAATAATTCAAAAATCTTCTTTCTCAATTCAAAAGGTTACAAAAAGAAAAGGAAAACTTCTAAAAAAATAAGAAAAGAAAAAAATCCTAAAAAGGAGGAAAAAGAAAAAAATTCAACTCTAATTGTCACATCATTTATTATATGTTTTCTCTTAGCTTTATTAGGCTTTCTAATTTACCCAGGTAATGAGCCTTTAGCCGGTGACTCCCAAACTAGATAGTTTTAGGGCACCAGATGAGAAAACATCCCTCGGGCTTAAGGACTCGAGTAAATAAGGCCACAAAACTAAGAGGTTACTTGTTTTTACCACTGTTAGGCGTGAATAATCATACTTCCTGAGGCATAATTATCCAGCTTAATTAGTGATTGCTTTTTTTAAGTAAAGTATTCAAGTCTTAGTTTCAATCCAAAAATGTGTAAGTGTAAAGTGCATATTTCTCTAAGGCATAAAAATTTAAGATCAAATCATCTTTCCAATCGTTCTTTCTTAACCTAAAAATCAAATAACTCCTCTTATTTTGACTAAGTTTAAGAAATCCTAATTATGGTTTTCTAATTTCTAAAATCAACTTATTTTTCACAAAAAATAATTCAAAAATCTTCTTTCTCAATTCAAAAAGTTACAAAAAGAAAAGGAAAACTTCTAAAAAAATAAGAAAAGAAAAAAATCCTACAAGAAAGGAAAAAAAGAAAAAAATTCAACTCTAATTATCACATCATTTATTATATGTTTTTCTCTTAGTTTTATTAGGCTTTCTAATTTACCCAGGTAATGAGCCTTTAGCCGGTGACTCCCAAACTAGATAGTTTTAGGGCACCAGATGAGAAAACATCCCTCGGGTTTAAGGACTCGAGTAAATAAGGCCACAAAACTAAGAGGTTACTTGTTTTGACCACTGTTAGGCGTGAATAATCATACTTCCTGAGGCATAATTATCCAGCTTAATTAGTGATTGCTTTTTTTAAGTAAAGTATTCAAGTCTTAGTTTCAATCCAAAAATGTGTAAGTGTAAAGTGCATATTTCTCTAACGCATAAAAATTTAAGATCAAATCATCTTTCCAATCGTTCTTTCTTAACCTAAAAATCAAATAACTCCTCTTATTTTGACTAAGTTTAAGAAATCCTAATTATGGTTTTCTAATTTCTAAAATCAACTTATTTTTCACAAAAAATAATTCAAAAATCTTTTTTCTCAATTCAAAAGGTTACAAAAAGAAAAGGAAAACTTCTAAAAAAATAAGAAAAGAAAAAAATCCTACAAGAAAGGAAAAAAAGAAAAAAATTCAACTCTAATTATCACATCATTTATTATATGTTTTTCTCTTAGTTTTATTAGGCTTTCTAATTTACCCAGGTAATGAGCCTTTAGCCGGTGACTCCCAAACTAGATAGTTTTAGGGCACCAGATGAGAAAACATCCCTCGGGCTTAAGGACTCGAGTAAATAAGGCCACAAAACTAAGAGGTTACTTGTTTTGACCACTGTTAGGCGTGAATAATCATACTTCCTGAGGCATAATTATCCAGCTTAATTAGTGATTGCTTTTTTTAAGTAAAGTATTCAAGTCTTAGTTTCAATCCCAAAATGTGTAACTGTAAAGTGCATACTTCTCTAAGGTAAAAAATTCAAAATCAAATCATCTTTCCAATCATTCTTCCTTAACCTAAAAATCAAATAACTCCTCTTATTTTGACTAAGTTTAAGAATCCTAATTATGATTTTCTAATTTCTAAGATCAACTTATTTTTCACAAAAAATTATACAAAAATCTTCTTTCTCAATTCAAAAAACTTGTAAAAAAAAAACGAAAACTTCTAAAAAATAAGAAAAAAAAAAATCCTAAAAGAATGAAGGAAAAAGAAAAAAATTAACTTTAATTATCACATCATTTATTATATGTTTTTCTCTTAGCTTTATTAGGCTTTCTAATTTACCCAGGTAATGAGCCTTTAGCCGGTGACTCCCAAACTAGATAGTTTTAGGGCACCAGATGAGAAAACATCCCTCGGGCTTAAGGACTCGAGTAAATAAGGCCACAAAACTAAGAGGTTACTTGTTTTTACCACTGTTAGGCGTGAATAATCATACTTCCTGAGGCATAATTATCCAGCTTAATTAGTGATTGCTTTTTTTAAGTAAAGTATTCAAGTCTTAGTTTCAATCCAAAAATGTGTAAGTGTAAAGTGCATATTTCTCTAAGGCATAAAAATTTAAGATCAAATCATCTTTCCAATCGTTCTTTCTTAACCTAAAAATCAAATAACTCCTCTTATTTTGACTAAGTTTAAGAAATCCTAATTATGGTTTTCTAATTTCTAAAATCAACTTATTTTTCACAAAAAATAATTCAAAAATCTTTTTTCTCAATTCAAAAGGTTTGTAAAAAGAAAAGGAAAACTAAAAAAATAAGAAAGAAAAAAAATCCTACAATAAAGGAAAAAAAGAAAAAATTCAACTCTAATTATCACATCATTTATTATATGTTTTTCTCTTAGTTTTATTAGGCTTTCTAATTTACCCAGGTAATGAGCTTTTAGCCGGTGACTCCCAAACTAGATAGTTTTAGGGCACCAGATGAGAAAACATCCCTCGGGCTTAAGGACTCGAGTAAATAAGGCCACAAAACTAAGAGGTTACTTGTTTTGACCACTGTTAGGCGTAAATAATCATACTTCCTGAGGCATAATTATCCAGCTTAATTAGTGATTGTTTTTTTAAGTAAAGTATTCAAGTCTTAGTTTCAATCCAAAAATGTGTAAGTGTAAAGTGCATATTTCTCTAAGGCATAAAAATTCAAGATCAAATCATCTTTTCAATTGTTCTTTCTTAACCTAAAAATTAAATAACTCCTCTTATTTTGACTAAGTTTAAGAAATCCTAATATGGTTTTCTAATTTCTAAAATCAACTTATTTTTCACAAAAAATAATTCAAAAATCTTTTTTCTCAATTCAAAAGGTTTGTAAAAGGAAAAGGAAAACTTCTAAAAAAAATAAGAAAAGAAAAAAAATCCTACAAGAAAGGAAAACAGAAAAAATTCAACTTTAATTATCACATCATTTATTATATGTTTTTCTCTTAGTTTTATTAGGCTTTTTAATTTACCCAGGTAATGAGCTTTTAGCCGGTGACTCCCAAACTAGATAGTTTTAGGGCACCAGATGAGAAAACATCCCTCGGGCTTAAGGACTCGAGTAAATAAGGCTACAAAACTAAAAGGTTACTTATTTTGATCACTGTTAGGCGTGAATAATCATACTTCCTGAGGCATAACTATCCAGCTTAATTAGTGGTTATTTTTTTAAGTATAGCATTCAAGTCTTAATTTCAATCCTAAAAAGTGTAAGTGTAAAGTGCATATTTTTTAAGACAAAAAATTAAAGATCAAATCATCTTTCTAATCGTTCTTTATCAAATTATTTTTCACAAAAGATAATTCAAAAATCTTCTTTCTCAATTCAAAGAGTTTGTAAAAAGAAAAGAAAAGAAAACTTCTAAAATAAAATAAAAATAATAAAAGAGAAAATCCTAAAAGAAAGGAGGAAAAGAAAAAAAATCAAAAACATGCAAAAGATAAAATCTATATAAAACTCTAAAAACAAAAACCTGTGTTAATAAAACCCTCCCTCACATTTATTTCATGCATTGTCCTCAATGCATCGTGAATTTATGTATGCATAAAAATAGAGAGGGGAGGAAAATATCACCTCAGGGTGTTGGTTCCGGTGGAAGTCTAACTGGTGCAAGTGAGCTGCCCAGTACAGTGGATTTGGAGTTCGCATTAACTCACCATTGACCTCTAACCCTTTATCACCCAATAATTGAATATGATCGCGATTATTCCTATGTTGATATTTATCTCCGTCTAACGCCCAGTTTTGAAAAATCATCTCAGCATCGTATTGTTACACGCTTTTGTCCAATAATTAAATGTAATTTTAGCAGATGATTGATTTGGCTCAAAATTTAATGATTCAGGACCCAATACTGACTCGGGGATTTGATTCAAATTAAGTAAACTCTAGAGTCAAATGTGCTCAAGAATTCCTCGAAAATGTGGCTCAAATTAAGTAACAATATAGGAGTCGATATTGATTCAAAAATTAGAATTGAATCACTAAATTTAGGCTCGTGTTCACATTCATATTCAAGTTCAATTTCATTGAAGTGATAACTTGCCAAATTGTCAATGCGATTCTCAAAGCTTTGATATTGGTCAAGTTCAAGTAGTTGTGTGAGATTGAATCTTAATTAAATCTTCCAAAACACCATAATTTTTGGAGCGGATCGATAGAGTTAGAGGTATATTGAATGGCCAAAGATTGGTGAGGTGGAGTTTCTTCATTCCATTGACTCATTTGTACTTCTAACCTATTGATGTTCAAATTGAAAGTATTTTAAATTTGAATCAGGCTTTCATACTCTTTCAAGTCACTTGGTTCTTCATTTTGGTGAAGTGGGTCTTAAAAAGGTGAGGATGAAAATTGATTTTGAAAATTTAGGGAAATTGTGAGTCAACTATATTTTAAATTTTTTGTTGGGACTCAAGGCTTCAATACTCTTTTCTAACTCGAATTTTTCTTTACTTGGTTGTTCTTAAAAAGGAGTATATGAAGCAGAATCTTGAAAAGATTATGGAAAAAGTGTTCGAAAATTTAGCTCGGGGGAGGTGTATCCCTACTGACTCCATGAAGAGTTGAGATGATTTTTTCAATTTCGATCACAAGATTAGGGATATAGGTTACATTGATTTGGATAAAATCAATCCAGCATATTTTGTTGGTTCAAGTTGTTCAGAGTCAGGTTGGAGATATCTAAATCAAATGAGATCGGAGTGAAAAATGAATCATTTTTAGAATGACAAAATTTTAAGTTAAATCCACTTCACAAGAAAAATAATAAAAACAAACAAGAATCAAACAAACAAACAAAAAGAAAGAAAAATCGAATCTATACTCGGGTTGACCTGAACCTAGACGACTCCTAATTGGTCAACTCTTGAGGTGATGAATATTGCAGTAGTCTGACCACAAGTTAATCTGTCAAGTAGGGGCAAAATTCAGTAGAAGGTATTCGTGCTGAGCAACGGGCCTAGCCAAATCACTGAATTTTCAAGATTTAACCTCTTAATCCCCAATTCTTAAACACTGATTTAGTAAGAGTCAAACTCTAACAACTTCCTCCCGAGGTCAATCTCCTAATTAGTCTGAGATATTCTTAGGGGCCAACATCCAGCAAATTTTATTAAGGCTTGAATTGTGTGAGTGAGGAGATGATTTTTAGGCCAAAAGAGGGTAACGAGTTCCCCATCTTATGTTGTTTTGAGTTTTTCTCTTAAAATCGATTAGTGCAAGTGTGCAAAATAGCTAGAATAAACACTTAAAGCAATAAATCACTCAAATATTTTTTCTACTCTATATGCAATGCAATTTGTACACTGATTAAGACTAGAGAGGTGTACTTATTATGTGTATAAGAATGTATTTGATGTACCCTTTCTTGTCTCCGCTATAGCATAGGGCTATACCGAGTCGAATCTCAGGGAGAGCTCGCGATGGAAGCTTTAACGTGTGGTAGTGAAGTGAACAAACGAGTTTTCTTCTCTTGCTTATAAACTTAGTGAATCAAATGTAAAAGAAACTAAAAGAAAGGATGGCTATGTTCATGGTGGAAATAGTCGGAAAAGAAATCAAGATTGGGATTGGTTTATTCACAAGAAAAGGAAAGAAAACTTAAAGAAAGCAATCCATGACTAGCTTACCTTGGTAGCTTGCCAAGACTTACTAGACTCCTTGATAGCGAATGCTTGCCTAATGTTGTCACTCCATTAGCGTAGGATTTGTCTCGCGTGTTGACCTAATTACTTTCTCACTTGCAAGATGGTGGTTTAACCATCGGAGAAGAGAAGATCATACAACTTGCAAGATGAACAAAGCAATCACCCATGAGTTAGTGAAGTAGCAAGACTAGTGGTAACCTAGTACATGGAGAAGAAATTAGCTAAAAGCCATTACAAAAGCAAAACAAAGCTTGAAGTAAATTGCAAGAAGTAAACAAAGCAAGTAATAAAGCAAGTAAACTAGAATCAAGCTCAAGTAGAGAAGTAGAGAATGGATCAATCCTTGTATAGCTCCAAGTGTCACTTCTTGATGATACAAGCTCTCTCTCTCTTACAACTCTCTCTTGCAATGAAATCTAGGGAGGAGAAGATCATAGAGAGCTAAAAATCCTAAACAAAACCTAGCAAAATTACAAGCTATTCACTAATCTCTCTCTCTTCTCTGATCACTTTTTGCTCGCAGGTGAAGGTGGAGTATTTATAGCAGAAATGAGAAGCTTCGAGAGCCTAGGTGGTTGCCACGAAATCCGGGATCTCAACGGCCTAGATCTGCCGCGGATTGCCGCGGGATCGCCGCGAGATCTGGGCCGTTGAGCCCAGATTTTCTGGTGAGATCTTCTTGTTAGGTTGTTAGCCACGTGGACTACTTGGATTCTCCAATTGGCGCGCGGATCTCTCTAGATCTGGATTTGAATTTGGCTTTATCTTAATCATGGATTAATCACTTAATTAGTGTTAATTAAGTGATTATTTGGAAATCTCTCCTTTAAGTATGTACCTGCAAATATGTAGAGAAGAGGAGTAAAAATCACATATTTATTTGTAATATGCATGGGAGTTATGATGTAAAATATGCAATATTGGATACTAATCACACCCCCACACTTATTCTTTTGCTCGTCCCGAGCAAAACTAAGAAAAAGAAAAGAAAAATCTATACTACCAGTTTTATTACACCACTTTCGCAGGTGACGCGATTGCACTGAGCATGTGCAACAAGCCGTTAAACCTCTAGGTTACCCTAGAGGAGGAGTGTTGTCTCCTGAGGGTTTTCAGCGGATTACACCCACAAAATCCATAAAGAAAGAAGACAAATGTTAGTATTTTGAAAACACATTTTGAAAGAGAGACAAGTTTACGAACTATTTTTGCAAAAATATAAGTGATCCTAGGTCATAAGTCCACCTATAATCATTCTTCCTTAAACTTAGTATCCATGCAAGATCTTGTTTTTAATTAAGGTAAGAATTCAAAATTGGATTGAATACTTTATCTTTCATAAAACCTAGATAATATGCACACCGTGTAAGTGAAGATTTCTGGGATATCAACTCCAACCATCAAGCCATTTATTTATTTATATATATATTCTTTTATGCTTTTTTTTTCTTCCCTTAGTTTAGGCTTTCTAGTCTACCCTTGTAGCGAGCCTTTAACCGATGACTCCCAAACCAGACGGTCTTAGGGCACCAGATGAGAAAACATCCCTCGGGTTTAAGGTCTCGAGTAGAAAAGGCCACGAAACTAAAGGGGATTATTTATTATCACCGTTAGGCGTGAATGATCATGCTTCTTGAGGCACAATTATCCAGCTTAATAAGTGAAATCACCGTTAGGCGTGAGTAATCATGCTTCTT
The DNA here is from genome assembly GCA_038442645.1 of Agave tequilana. Classification (NCBI taxonomy): domain Eukaryota; kingdom Viridiplantae; phylum Streptophyta; class Magnoliopsida; order Asparagales; family Asparagaceae; genus Agave; species Agave tequilana. The sequence goes on from JAVJIF010033130.1 coordinate 60,167, forward strand.
GAGGCACAATTATCCAGCTTAATAAGTGATGCTTTATTTATATTTATATATATATATATATATTTTTTCTTTTTTTTATTTATTTATATGGCATTTTTGGTCTTTGTTTCCATCCCAAGAAATGTGTAAGTGTGAAGTGCATATTATCTAAGGCAAAAAATTCAAGATAAGAATATCTCACCAATTTTACTTACTTAGCCTATAATTTCCAACAAGATCTATTACTTCAACTATGTTTAAGATGTCATAATTAAGGCTTTCTTAATTTCTAAGATACATCTTACTTTTCTTAAAAATAGATCAAAACTTTGTCTCTTATTTCAAAAAGTTTTTATTTTTTTTTTTTTATTATTTCTAAAGAAATGTAAAAGAAAGAAAGGAAATGTAAAAGAAAGAAAGTCTAAAAACTCTATGTTAGTAAACCCTCCCCCACACTTATTTCATGCATTGTCCTCAATGCATTATGATATATGTATGCATGAAACAAAATGGAAGGGGAAGGAATTATTTACAAGGAATATACAAGTGTAACTCTCACCTAGGCTTTTGGTCGCTTCCCTCTGGCCCGTTTCCCATCGTTCCAATGTGTTCTCTTTCTTGAGCTCCATTGGGAAACGGTCTGAATTATTCTAACCCTAGGTGTTTCCAGTTTCAATTGGTTGTTATTTTCATTCATACTCATTCCACCACATCGTTCACAAACAAAGTCCTTATCACCACTCTCACTCAGAATCTCATCACTTCCAATTTTAAGAAATTTTAACTCTTCTCCATATAATTCTTCAAAGCTCAAGTCAACATCCGGAAGTGGACAATAAGCTAACTTACCCCGAGTTGACTCATCTAAACACATGATCTCATCAGCAAACAAGTCTTCAAAAGATATATCAATTGGAGGTTCTTGAAGAGAATCACAAAATTGTGACTCATCTTTTGAATCCTCACAATTGTCCTCAATAAAGCTAACCTCAAATGTTTGATTTTTTGTTTTGTGAGGCTGTGTGTGGAAGACATTGTGTTCATGTGTCATGTTACCAAAAGTCAACCTCATTGATCCATTCCGGCAATTAATGATTGCATTTGCAGTAGCCAGGAATGGTCGTCCCAGAATGACAGGAATTTGTGCCATTTGATTGGAATTTGACACTGGTTTTGTTTCAAGGACAACAAAGTCAACAGGATAAAAGAATTCTCCAACTTTGACAAGGACATCTTGAATTACCCCCTTGGGTTTAGTAACAGAGCGATCAGCCAATTGGATGGTCATTTGGGTCGGGAGGAGATCACCTAACCCCAATTGTTGGTAAACAGAGAAAGGTAGGAGATTAATGCTGGCCCCCAAATCAAGAAGTGCCCTATTTATTGTAGTCTGTCCTATGATGCATGAAATGGTGGGGCTCCCTGGGTCTTTGTACTTAACAGGAATTGGACCAGTGAGCAACTCATTAATGGATGATGCAAGGAAGACTTTTTTAGGGACTTGGGTCTTCCTCTTCTTGGTGCACATTTCCTTCAAAAATTTGGCATATGATGGCACTTGTTGAATGGCATCAAGAAGAGGGACATTGATTTGGACCTTATTGAATGTTTCTTTTATCTTCTCCATGTGAGCATTTGACTTGTTATTTAGAAGCCTATTTGGATATGGTACTCTAGGCTTATAAGGTTGCTCATCTACCTTTTCTTTACCCTTGGCTTGAGATGTGGATGGCTCTGCACTAGAAGATGGTTTGTCAAAAGTTGGTGGTATTAGGACATGAGGTGTTGGCTTTGGTACTGGATGAGATTGTGAACTAGAAACCTTATTGTCAACTTGTTTACCAGATCTCAGGGTATGAATGGCATGACAGTGACTGGGTCCTGAATCTTCAACTTTGGGATTTAGCAATGGCTGATTTGGGAACAAATTTCTTTGATTCTCAGCCAATTGCCCAATTTGGACCTTCATTTTATTCAACTCCTGCTGCTGGTTTTTGTTAAGGTTTCTATCATTTGTTTCAACTCAGATATTTCGGAATTATTTTGGGGTGGATGTTGAGGGTATGGAGATTGGAATTGTGATTGGTAGAATGGTAGAAGATTCTGATAAGACTGATAATGACTGTGGTGGACTTTGAGATGGATGAACATACAGTGAATTCTGATCGAAACTGGATGGATGAAACTGAGCATTGTATGGATATGGAAGTGGTAGCATATGATGCTCAGGACCAGACTGACTCCATGGAAAATTTGGATGGTTCTGCCATCCTGAATTGTAAGTGTTGGAGTATGGATGATTATTGGGTCTGGTAAACGCTGCATTCATTTTCTCCTGAAATGATTGGGGCTGATATAATGGACACTCCTCAAAGACATGGCTCAGGTCATGACAGTTGGTGCAACCTGGTTTAATCAAAGGCAATGGGTTGACCTGGTTGACCACAGAATTCCCTTTTGACTCAAGCAACTCTATCCTCTTCATTAATTGTGTGATCTTGGTTTCTGCAGCTAGAGAGGATTCTTTGGAGTGTGTACCAGTTCTGGAAGTGGTGGAAGTGGATTTGTCAGGACAAGACTCCCACTGAATGGTTTTTTCAGCTAGGGTTTCAAAGAGATCCCACCCCTGATGTTCATCTTTCTTCAAAAATTCCCCCTGGCACATGGATTCTAAAAGGGTTTTAGTTTGGTAATCTAATCCATCATAGATAATCTGGCATAGACGCCATTTCTCTATGCCGTGATGGGGACACAGGGCAAGAAGGTCTTTGAAACGCTCAAGATACTTCCAGAAAGGTTCATTTGTTTCCTGCTTGAATTGCATTATGTTCTTTCTCATGAGGGCTGTTTTGTGGATAGGATAGAATTTCTTAAGAAAGACTTTAACAAAATCCTCCCATAAAGATATGGAACTGATAGGAAGATTATAAAGCCATTTCTTAGCTAAATCCTTAAGTGCAAACGGTATGAACCGTAACCTAACAGCATCCTCAGACAGTTGAGAAATTCTCATCATTTGGCATACCTCTTCAAACTCACGAATAAAGAGGTATGCGTCCTCAGACTCTAAACCATGAAAGTGGGGAAGTGTACTAATGAATTGTGGTTTCAGCTCGAAGTGATTTCCATTAGGCTCGGGGAGAAGAATGCATGAAGGAATGGAGGTGCGAATCGGATAAAATCGATCCTGAAGTGAGACGTTGTTCTTCATTGGATGAAGTGGTTATGGAAGTGTAAGTGTAGAAAGAATTAGGATCACAAAACCACTCTCGTATAATCACAAACAACGTACACCGATCACACCAGCGAAAAGAAAAAATAACAAACAATTAAAAGAAAAAAAATCAATCCAAGCTTCTAGGTTTCTGACCCTAGACGACTCCTAACAATAGATCGTCCACAGGAGGTTTGGTGCAGACTGTGAGACTATAAGCAAATCAGCCAGGGAAGGGTAAAGTTGGTGGGAGGTTTTCCGTCCGAAGACGTTCCTTAATTAAGTAACCAACAACCTTCGGGCTTTCGGCCCTTAACCCCTTTCCTAGACACCGATTTTACGAAAGTCACTTTCCAACACTTTTCCCCCTTAGGAAAATCTCCTAAGTGAGTCCGAGTTGTCCCTAGGGCCAACGTCTATCAAATTTTATTTACAAGCTTAGGATTGTGAGTGCGTGGGGAAATGTTTTGTGGGCTAAGGAAGGGGTGATAAAATCCCCACCTTATCTTTGTTATGAGTTTTGCCCTTAAAGTTGATTCGTGCAAGTGTACGATGTAAACAACCAAGAATCACTCAAAGCGGAATTAAATCATACAACGAGTGAGTCCTAGTCTATATGCTTATGCTTACGTACCTTGTCCCACGCGCTCTTCAACAGTAAATGTAAAGTAATTGAAAGACACGTGCCTATAATGCAAGATGTCTAAACAATTTTTATCAATTTACACCAAATCTTTTACTGTTGATTAGCAAATATCAGGTGAAGAATACAAGATTTCAGATATATCAGCAGAAGTAATTTGCAAAGCAGCAATCCCTACAGAAAAATTGTTAGAAGTGAACTCCTCTTTGCCGCGTTCCCACGGCAAAATGCCGCGGCTACGCGGCAATTTGGAGGGATCCTGGGCTCTGCTTTCTTGAGCAGAGTCCCAGGTCCACTTATATGTTTCTTCTGTGCAAGATATTCTGTATCTTCAACCTGTACCTGCAACAGAGAAGAAATATCGTTTAGTTTCTCACTTTTAAAAATACCGTTGCTCTCCCCGGCAACGGCGCCATTTTTTGATTAAGACTAGAGAGGTGTACTTATTATGTGTATAAGAATGTATTTGATGTACCCTTTCTTGTCTCCGCTATAGCATAGGGCTATACCGAGTCGAATCTCAGGGAGAGCTCGCGATGGAAGCTTTAACGTCCCAGATTTTCTGGTGAGATCTTCTTGTTAGGTTGTTAGCCACGTGGACTACTTGGATTCTCCAATTGGCGCGCGGATCTCTCTAGATCTGGATTTGAATTTGGCTTTATCTTAATCATGGATTAATCACTTAATTAGTGTTAATTAAGTGATTATTTGGAAATCTCTCCTTTAAGTATGTACCTGCAAATATGTAGAGAAGAGGAGTAAAAATCACATATTTATTTGTAATATGCATGGGAGTTATGATGTAAAATATGCAATATTGGATACTAATCATACACCTTGCTCCAGCACCCAACAACAGAACAAAAACAATAATATGAATTAAAATTGACATGTGCCCTGATGCAAATGTCTAAACCATTTTTTACAATTTCAATCACCAGTTTTTGTTATTTTTATTGCAATACATAGGCAGACTAATCAGGAGTATTAACAGTAGAAATAAACTTTGTCATGCAATTCTAAAGCTCCTGTAAAATTGGGGGACAAATGACTTTACTTTTGTCGTACATGCGCGGCTATTGCCGCGTTTGCGCGGCTTTGTTAGGGTCAAAAAGCTGTTGCTTTCTAGAACAGAAAGCTACATATTCAGTTGGCCTTCTGCAGTACTTATGTCCTTTAAATTTTAACATGCACACAGAAACAAAAAAGAAAATATTAAACAAATTCGTGAATAAGCCGTTCCCTTCCTCGGCAACAACGTCAAAATTTGATTGAGCGGAAAACCAGTGCATAGAAATAGATTTATAGTGGAAAATAGTTGCTTTGGCTTCTCTCAATACATCCGCAATAGCATAGCGGCTGTGCGGGTCGAGTTCACAAGGAGGGAGGCGATAGAAGCTTGACAATGATTCATGAAATCGGTAAAATGAGTTCTTTGTTTCAAAAGAAAGAAAAGAGAAAGAAAAGAAAATAAGAAGTAGAAGAAGATGGAGAAGGAGAAGAAAACATAGTATTGTGATTTGAAAAAAGAAGTTTTGAAAATAAAATCAAAATAAAAGAAAACCCATGGTTAACTTCCTACTAATTGATCCCACTAACCATAGTAACTCCTTTGGGTGATTAGTACCTCAAGATATCATTGGTAACTTATAGGCTTGATTGCAAGTAGCTTTTCAAATTTTATGAACAAAGATGTGAATCTCTTCAAGTGCTAGCACACTCCATGAACAAAGGTGTCGCTCTCGTATCTCAGGGTGTGCCCGATAGAATAAAGCCACAAGAACAAAAAAGGTAGAAAGATGCCAAAAAATCTTAGAGGCTAATTTTCAAATTTTACCCAAGAGCTTAAGCTAATGGATTTCGTGCTAACAATGCATATCAAACACCAAACAGTTCCCCATAATGTGGGCCTTTAGGCCACATAGAAAGGTCTCCAGCCTAAACACGAATTTCTTGGAAAGGAAGAATATGTTGAGATTAAAGACATACTACATTGTCAATGATGAAGTTTGAGTCAAGGATCTCTGAAACTTGATGTTCTCATACCATGCCAGAAACTAGAACTCCCAAAAGTTTAAGCTAATGCATTATAGGCTGACAATGTAACTGGGCAAACTTAACACTTAAAACTAGTAATATAAATTGGACATTAGATTCTTCCTTTCCTATGTATAGACAGCAATAGTAAGTCCTACATCGTAATATTGTATATACATCCATGTTTATCCAATATGATATATTTCAAGAGGTCCCAAGTTCAATATTCTGAAAAAGAGATCCTGACTTTAAACCCCTCTTATTGATAATTTAAAATTTCTATATTTAGTCTATCCCGAGTTCCCAAGCACTTTATGTTTCGGTCGGAGGCACTTCCATGTGTGCTGGCCAGTATGAAGGGGAGCGTTAAGATTCCTTGAATGCGTTGTTGGCTGAAAACCCACAAACTTAGGGTTTTGGGAAAACTGGTTATCTATCAAAAGCCATATGCCTCTACTGTCCAGCTTTCACAGCAAGAGCACTCCTATGTCCACTGCATTTGGGAAAAAATTATTCCACGAGGGTGCATTTAGCAAATTAAGAAAAGATATGTGCCTATAGTATCGTCTATCCACATGTTTCATCAAGCTTTCAAGCCTGTATGCCCAAAGATCAACTAGAACCAATTAAAAAAAAATGGAATACCTCAACAAAGCGATGAACTCTGCCAGGGTCTCACCATTGCATCGCTCCATATCATCAATTATCATGATGATAGGACGATCATAGTTCTCTGGCTCACAGTACCATGATGCTAGCGTGGTTATGTCAGACATCTATTAAACAAAGAAACGGCAAGAAACTCGAATCTGTGAGGAAAATGAACAGGAGCAAGAAAACAGGCCTTGGAAGTCAAAATTAACATTCGCAGCATATCGATCTTACATGTATGGATTTCGTAACCAGCTGCCTCAACAAACTTCTAAGGCAACCACCAATCCCATGCTTGGCCGAAAAATTCAATGCCGAGAGATTGGCCACATAGCATCCATTGGATTGCAAATGCCCACCTAGCTCTTGGAACAATAGCAGATCATCAACAAACTCTGCATTCTCCGCATAAATCAACTCCAATCATACACCTGACATAAACATATCTTATTCCTGCAGCCAAGAACTAAATGAATTGAAGAATTACTCGTAAATATCAAAGAAATCGGTATCTGCTTGCATATAGCGCCAGTTATAATAGGGAATGGCCGCTGGATCTCAGAGAATTGTTGTGCCCTAGCAGACTTGACGGCAGAGAACGATTAACTGACCCACCGATGCACGTAAGTGAAGAGATAGAGGTTGGTTTTTCTCAAAAAATCCTAAAATTGTTTTTTAAAAAAAGAACTTGATAGATTCTGACAGCTCTGAAAATAAAAATAACAAAATTAAAGATAGATAGGCAAAAAAGGGGGAAATTGGACCTTAATGGTGGAATCGATCTTGGACCGCGTCAAATTGAATGCTTCGCAATTACTCGTAGAACGCATCGTTTCCATCATCGGATTGAGCGTCGTTGGATATGGGAGGGGATTTTGGGGGAGGCGAAGGGAGATCGATCTTCCTTCTAGCTCTCCGAGCTCCAGAGGGTTTTCTCTCGGATTTTCGAGGCAGCGCCCTGTGAAGAACGAAGAATGGCTGCAAACGAGAAAGAGATCAGTGAATAGGAGAGAAGAGATTTGAGGATCAAAGGAGCGATAAGATGAGATAAGATGAGATGAGAACCTGGAGATTGTTATCGGCGGCCTCTTCTGAAGAGACGGGGGGATCTGCGACCGGAGAAGACAACATCTTGGACATCCATTGGAGAGATGAGGGCTGGGGCTAGGGTTTCGTCGCTACGGTTTCGCCGAAGTGTCCTTTTTGAGGACAGGCGGCAGCGTCTGTCTTTTGGGGGAAATGTTACCGTTGGCCCGACTCAGAGCGGCGTAAATCTTAAGCGCAAGAATATAATATAGAATAGAATATACTAATATATTATTATATTATATTACATTAGGGTAGCACTAGGGATGGCCAATGGGGCGGGTCGCCCCGCCCCGCCCCGCCCTGTGCGACCCGTTTGAGTCGCACAGGGCGGGTTACGGGTCAACCCGCACCCGCCCCGTTTAGAGGCGGGTCAAAACGGGTTGATTCGTCCGGTGACGAATCACGGGACGAAACGGGTCGGGGAAAATTTTCCCCAACCCCTCCTCTTTATTTTTCTTTTTTTTAAAGTCCTATATTATTATATTTGTGAGACGGAAAAATTAGTTTTAGACCCCTATTTTATTTTTTTATTTTTTTTAGCCCTCAACAGCTCAAAATATTCCCAACTGTGGTAAATTTGAAATTTTAAAAATAAAATAATAATAAAATCCGAGACGGGTCCAACCCGTCTCGGCGAATCCGAGTAACGAATCGGGTCTCTACCCCGGTTACTTGATTCGTCTCGTTGGATTCGTTACGAGACGGGTTCAACCCATGTGAACCCGTCTCGTAACGGATTCGTTAGCTAACGGGACGAATCAACCCGATTCGTCCCGTTAGCCATCCCTGGGTAGCACAGGGTCGGTGAGACAGGCGGTGGCGTAAGATAAGGTTAAGGATTTGCTGGAGGAGGCGGAGGAGGAGGAAATAAAAAGGAAAAGAAAGAAGGGTGAGGGAAGAATGAGGAGGTGAAGGCATTGAGCGGAGAGGAGGGCGACGGTAAGGAGAGGGCGCTGCTCTTTTTATCTCTCTCTGATCTTTCTCTCTCTTCCTTGCAAAGGTGAAGATGGACAAGCAGACAGACAATTTTTGTGAAAGAGTCATGAGGAAAAAAAAAATCTTAATTTTGATAAAACTAACCCGAATTTTCAGAAAGAGGAGTGAATATTGGCACCCACCAAATTGATTAAGGCACCCATCAAAATTTGAAAAACTTTGATAGAATATTATAACCCTACCTAAAAAGACTAAAATACCTTTCAAGTAACTTAAAATTATAAATTTTGACCTCTGTATTAATTAATGCACTCACCCAAATAGATTAATACACCCACTCAATACTCCTTCAATCCGAACCCCTTTCGTTACTCACCTTCAAAGAAAACCTAAAAATTTACAACTCATCCAAACCCTGAAAAATCAAACTTTCTTGATTGCATTAGGGTTAGATGATTTTGTAAAGGTAGAAAGAACTTAAAGAAATCAAATTGTATCAATCAAGAAAAAAAAATCCCTTTTTCGAGATGAATTCGGAAACTGTTTGGTCAATTTTGATCGAACAGATATGTATTTGTTCGGCCAAAGCTGGCCGAACAAAATTCAAAATGTTCGACCAGCAATTGCCGAACATTATGTATGTGTTCGGCCAGCTTTGGCCGAAGATACACACATATGTTCATGTTTTGGTTAATGTGTCAAAATTTTGGTGTGTGACCGTGATTAACAAAAGCAAAACACATTTAACAACCCAATAAGAATAAAAATGCTTTTAGCACAGTTAAGAAACCCATAAACTATCTTAAACGAGAAGCTGGAACAATAACTACTACTACTACAGTGATTATCTGATAGTCTGCCAAAACATTACCTGAAACAAAAAACTTTTTAAAAATATCTTTTTAAATTTTAATTTGAGTCAGGGCTCCACACTTAAACACAACACAACCCTAACTAATTGCTTTCAATTAGGTATTGAGTTACAACTGCCAAGAGAAGCACAAATCCAAACTAACTTAAATGAGAAGCTACAACAAGAACTCAAGTGATTAATATTCAATATCAGTGCAAACATGACCTGAAACAGACAATAAAAGAGATCATAATTTGTGTTTGAATTTAATTTGAACACTAAATAATCCTCGGCTTTGCATTTAGACACAATACACCTCCACCTGATTGCTACATTACCCTATATATAGGCCTTTATATAAAAGCATCTCATGTTAAATGGTCCTTCTAGTTGCTTCAGACAGAGGCATGAAATTTTGTTCGGCCAAGCCTGGCCGAAAAAAATGGACTATGTTGGGTCAAGGCTGACAGAACATATCTATACGTGTTCTGTCAGCTTTAGCCGAGCAAATGCTACACTATTCGGTCAAAACTGAGCGAACAGCTGGCGAACCCAACGATTACAACAACGGAAAATTTTGTTTTTGATCAATGACATTTTATTTTTTTGAGTTCTTTCTAGGTTTACTTGGGGCAAACCCAAGCGCGCGAGATAGACGATGGCAGGATGGACCGACGACAAAGCTTGGGGCGCAGGGAGAGAGTTGAGAGAGAGAGAGGGAGTGCGGATGAAGGAGACGAGGGTAAATTTGAAATTATGAAAAGTTTTAAGTTTTGAGATAATAAGCGTATTTGTAGAGGAGGTGTTTATCAATTTTTTAAAAATACTAATCTGATGGGTCCCTTAATTAATCTGGTGGGTGCCAGTCTCCGCTTCTTTCAGAAATACATAAAACTATTATATGTTGGATCTTATTTTATTTAAATAAAAAAACCAATTTTCAGTCTTCATGGCCCATTAAAATTTAAATGTAATTTTTCTCTAAAATGTGGAACACATTAATTAGAGTTACAACTACTCGTTTTTGTTCCTATTTATATGTCATTTTTGATGAGAAGAAGAATGAAGTGCGTGAAATATTTTTAATAGATAAGGGTCTCTAATTTACAGCAAGTCTTTGAGATTTCGTCTTTTCATGAATGTAAAGTTTAAATAGACTAGCTAACGAATTCAAAAAAAATTTGGCGTTTTTTATTTTATTATAAAAAAAATTGAATTTAATTATTATGACTGAAGATACGATCTATCCCCTTTGCTCTTAAGTTTTTTATACAATCAATCTATTTTGAAAATTGCTAACATCATAATCAATAAACTACCAGACACCATTAACACGATAAAATAAAAAGAAGCCTTTGGATGTCTTGAAAAACGCTTCGCCGTCTCTTTTTATTTTTTTTTATTTTTTATTTTTCTGGGCTTTTGCAACCTGTCTAGACATCTGGATATTGGATCTAGCTTAAAGTGTATTTGTAGGAGGTTTATGTCTATTTTAAATCATGTTCATTCTAAATTGCCTCAGAACTCCAGACTGAACATGGGAGCAAGGTTGTTTAATTATGTTTCAATGTTGTTGTATTGTATTTCAAGTACGTTCAAGTGTGACTCTTGTTATGTGTTTAATTCCAACTTGAAAGTAACTCTTGTTATGTGTTTATTTCGGTTTGAATTTGTGCTTTGGTTGAGCAGCTTGTGTTGTTTTCATGTATCTTTGATGCCTTTTGTCAAGTATATGTCATTACAATTGTGATGTTGATGGAAATTGATTGATGTATAATGTGTGCTACAGGGATATGTACATAGAGAAGGCAATTATACTGCACAGTGATATTCAGTTCAAATTAGAAAATTCATGGTTGTTTTTTGTTGTTGATTATATAAAGGGTCTGTTTGGTTGTCATAATTGGCCGTAATTCGAAAGTCGTAATTGTTAAACTCTTTTATAGTGGTAAATGAGTTACATGCATGTAAGTTTTACGGTATTTGTTTGGTAATATAAAATTGTAAGTAGGGAAAGTGTATTGTATTTTACGGTGTTTGGTTGTCGTAATGTGTAAGTCGGAAGTGAAAAAGTTGACAACAAAATTAACTATTTAGTGATTTAAAATTTTTTAATATTGTAAATAAATATTAAAAATATTAAATATTTAAAAATTTTAATATTAACATAAAAAATAATACAAATTTGTATGACCACAAAATTAACTGAAATTGAGTTGTAAGTGAGTGGTAATTGGGTTGCAAGTGAGTGGTACTTGAGTTGCGTAAGTCTTTTACGAATTATAATCTAAACAAATGCCGTAGTTGTAATTGGGTTGTAAGTTATTTATGAATTACGAACTTTTACGCCTTTTACGTGAAACAAACAACCCCAAAGTTGATGAGTTTTTTGAAATTGTTCTGAAAATTTCATGGTTGTTTATTGAAATATAACTGAAAGTTCAAAGTAGTTTTCTGAATGTAATTGAAACATGTAAGGTCTCTATGTAAACTTCCTCAAAAGTGAGAGATAATTTTCATATCCTAAAATATATAACGATGAAAGATATAAGTCCTTATTTATTAGTTATCACTCGTGGATCAAGGGATTACGAATTATCGTTTTTTACAATTCCAACTATTAAATTCACGACTAAAAATGATGGTGAAGAGATTAGAGTTTTGATATCCGCATCAAAAAGAAATTTCTTTTGTGACACATAATCACCTATTATTTTCTTTAAAAGACTGTTCCATCAAATTGACTCTTAATCATCTGGATCAACAATATTATCATTTATTAAAATACAAAATAAATTGGATAAAGTCCAAACATGGGAAATTACTTTCTACAGAAAGCAAAAAAGACGAGACAAATAAAATATTTAAGTAGGTAAAGTACAAAATCACAATTTACAAATCACGTACTCTTCTTGTTTCTGATGTTCCGCGAGTGGGCCCCGTTAAACCCTAAGCGAAGACGTGGCGCCTTGTTAATGGCTAGCCGCACACCGCCCCGCCTCCTAAACCTATCCCACCAGTGCAGCTTCTTCCCCTGCACGCGGCCTGCTATCTTCCTCCCTTCCCTCTTCGCCCTCTTCCGCCTCCTCATCCCCCACACGTGCCGGATCAGCCCATCGAGCAGCGGGTATAAATACCCCCGTTGCCGCTGCTGCGGAGCTGGCGCACGTGCCTGCTCCCTCTTCGCCAGCTCATTACCCTTCCCATTCCCCGCTCCGCTCGTGCGGTGCAGAGCGCTCCTGAGGTACGCCCACGGCGATCTATGCTGGCGCTGGTGCCGAGCTCTCTCGTCAGAGTCCGCGTCGCGGTGGAGGTGGTGGTGGTGGTGGTGGTGGTGGTGGAAGATGACGGCGAGCTTGTTCTTGAACCTCTTCAGACGCCCCTCCTCATTGTTCTCCGCCGCCGGCTTTTTCGGCGGCGGTGGGCCCACGTTCCTGCGTTGACTCGGCATCCGACGTGGAGGAGGCCTAGTGGGACCCACTATCCTCACGACCCGCCGGCGGGGCGAAGAGAAACTGCTTGATGAGCTGTTTGCTCGCGCTGTTTGGCTCGAGGACGAGCACCCAATAGATTCCAGCCTTGTTAGTGGTGGGTGTTTTCTTGGGGGAAGATCAATTTGGTCACTTATTTGTCTTGGTTTTCTAGCGACGATTTTGGCTTCTCTTTCTTTCAGATGGTGTGCCTTGCTGCTGTGGGGCCGACGCTGCTGCAGTCTTTCCTTTGCGTCGCCGGCGACGCTCTGGTTTCTCTCTCCTCTTTGAGACTCCCCGGTCGACTAGGGGGCTTGCCGCGGGGCCCACGCGGCCTCTCTCCCGCGTGCCCGCGCTTCGAATGGGTCAGCTCGCGATCGACCGGGCCCACGATCCGAGTCTTGTTCCTCGAGGACTGACCCAGAAGGAGCCCGGCCGGTTCGACTCGGGCCCGCTTTTCGGCGGGCACGACGGCGAAGAGCTCGCCGTGGCTCTGACGTGGCTTGACTTGCTCACTTGGGTCATCCTGATTCTGCTTCTGGTTCTCCGTGTCGTTGTTCTTTGGTCTGAGTTTCGATGATTCGCCATCTCGATGATGATGACGACGACGATGAATGTGAGGATGTTGGTGGTGATAATGGCGTGTGGATCTCTTGTCAGAAACGACGGCGGACTTGCTGGATTTGCGAGAATTCTGACGGGTTAGGGTTAGATCTGCTCTTTTGACATTTGGACGTCGAACTTTTGATTCAGCCTCTGGTTCGGTTCAGCTTCTTGTTTGGTCTGAGTAGATTCTTCTGGCTTGCATCTCTGGCCATAAGAGACTGGGTTTGATTTCTGAGATTGATCTTGATTACTACCAGCTTCTTTTTGAGTGGAGATAGAAATTTCAGGCTCTCTGTTCTCAGATTTTTCCGGGGGATATTGAGGGAGTTCAGGCGTATAACAAACTAGCTGCAACAAAGCCACAGCCTTCAAACAAAGCGAGGGAGAAAAAAAAAATACAAAAAATGCTTCAAATAAAAAGTCTACAGTGAGAAAACTTGAGGTGCATGGTTCGTTACCTTGGCCTGAGATTGGAGAGCTTGGTGAGTGGCACAATCCAGCAACTTCTTCAATACAATTCTGGACTTCTCATCCAACTGTTTAATATATTAAAAAATAAAATGCGTAAATCCGTTGTTGTGGAAAATTTTCATTTATTTTTTTTTTAAAATTCAATTACGTCTGAGAAATAAGGCACCCCAATTCCCTTTTCACTTTGCAAAAATTTCCTGAAATATTACATTAGACAAATAAAACAAATTAACATTTGCTTTTATCCTACTACGAATGAGCCTTCACTCCCATATTGTTCACATCTTTTAGTATATTTTGACTTTTAAATATGGTGGTAATTAAAAGGATTAATTTTGACATGTATGACAATTATTCAATATAAAGTCTCCCATTTAGTTGAAATTAATTGTCTTTACATGTTACTTCAGTAAACTTTCTGCTGTGTGTGGAAGCAAGAGGGGGAAAAAAAATAGAAGGATAAAAGCAAATTTCGAGATCAAACTAGGTGTTCCATGTAGAAAAAAAGAACTAGTCGAATACTTTTAAGTATCGTTCGACTAGTAATTAATTACTGTTTTGAGGTAAACTTAATTATTTAACTCTGTAGTTTTTCCTCTATCTTTGAGTAAAATACAATTCATTTATGTTTAATCCAAAATAAATCAACACCCAGAAACTTTCAATCAAGGAAATCTAATTGGACTCCTGAGATCACTCACACAGTCATGGCCATTATCGCCATTTGGGATCTTCATACTGGTCTTGTGAAGGAGACCATACAACTTCTTCAATGCATGCAACTCTCACCACAAATCCTCGAGTCCCAACTCCTCTCGCAGTAAACCTACCATAAGTCTAATTCTTTAAATTTTTCAACACAAAAAATCTTTCAAAAAATGGAAAGAAAAAAATGAAGAAGAATTCAACAGAGATTGATAGACGATAGCAAACTGTACGGGCTATAAATTTCTTACCATTTGTATCTTTAGAGGAAGAAGCTTCCATCTTTCCTCAAAACTCATGCAAATTTGGGAAAATTGGTGAGAATAAAAATTACGGGGGGAGAGAGAGAGATGAGAACGAGAGTAGTGCTTAAAACGGTTAAACAAGCCAAACCGACGCCTTAGTTTTTTTTTCCCCTTAAATTTGGTAATTTTTTGTGTCGATCACAAATATAGTTAATTTAGGTCCATTGATCAAGTGAGGTTTAGTGGTGGGCCGAAGGCCGACAAATGAGAATATTCAGACTTTAATGGGCCAGGGCCCGAGTTAATTCAGTCTAGAGAGAGAAACTGTATTCAGACTCACCCCAAAGGGGATTCTCAAGTTGTGATTTTTCAATTGTCCCCCGCAAGTGGCGTTTCGGTCAAGTGTTGGGTTCCTAAGCGTTCCGCGCACCCAAAGGTCACCGATTCAAGCCCTTGCACGCGTGTGACATTTAGGTGCCTTCATGTCTCCCTTGACTATTGGGGGAAAAAAATTTGTTATTTGGGTCAATTCATCTTGATATTACGTGCCCACTGTCTCGTGTTGAGGTTAGTGTAATTCCGCATATATTTGTTGGAAAACGAGAAAATTTAAGTGAATCTTTGAACTAAATTCAAGCTTGATCCGTAGCCAGAATCACACGGATGATGGTCTTAATTAGTTGTCAGGTCTAACAATATTTAGGGGGGCGAATGTTTGTGCTGATTAGTTGGCGAACAAAGATCGTTTTGTTGCTGTCACAGTTTATGATCGTATTTGATATTCCGCTCAAACTCTCTGTTTTGCTCAATGCAAATATTAGGGGTATGCCTAAGAGGCGAACAATACTTATTGTACTATTAATTTTATACTATATTATACTTCTACTAGACTGACATGTGGGGTTTATTCTCATGAATTGCTAGCGTGACCCACTTCTTAATCTAATAGTAGTGCAATTTGTAAGAATAAAACTGAACTATAATGCGGATTAAATTGTCCATGGATCTAGAATCAAAACATCTCAAGGAATTAAATATACACAATTAAAATAATACATTTAATTCACCATACCTGAAGCCATTGGTGAAGAATAGATGAAGGTTGAAGAAGACCTCGATTCCTTCCTTTGATCCTGCAAACCCTAATGCAAATAACCTGCTTCTCTCTGTCTCCTTTTCCTTGCACAAAACTTTCAGAATTTCTTTTACTGATGGGTACTCAAAAATGAGGGAGAGGTTTTGTATTTCTTTGCAGGAGGAGAAAAGTGGGTCACACATTTGCAAATAACCCTTGAAATAAAATCATCCATCATGGTACCCTTATATCTCAAGAGATTATATAAACTATATAAATGTGACTTAATATGGGCATCTTTAATATCAGTTAACCTTAATTAGGAATCCAATTAATTAACCAAGGTTAAGTGGGCCACCTTAACGTGAGATTAACATTCTCCCACTTGGACCACTAACCGATTAGGTTAAAACTTTAGAAAACAAATAAAGAAAAGACTCATTTTCAAAACATTTTGACTCCATTGGATTCCATACTGAAAAACCTTGACACGTGATCACGAATTTTAAAAACAATAACTGATAAGCCCAAATTATGAAATACTGTAATACTGCAATTAGATTGGACCACCAATGCGAGTCATAGCGGTTATACAACTTCCATGTCATACTCCCTTCTATGTACCACAACATTGATAACCCTTACTAATTGAGTCCATAACCAAAATGACCCCTGTAATTGTCTTGTTAAGACATTTCCTGTTTAACAAACATCCATACATAATATGTGCACACATAATTGGATAACAGGAAACACAGAAACAAACTTTTATTTGCGCAATATTGTCAATTTTACAAGTACCAAAACATACATTTACAGATTGCTCAAAAGACCCATTCTTACAACATGTTCCTTGAATGTCTTTGGAGGCATTCCTTTTGTCATTGGATCAGCAACCATTAAAGTGGTACTTATACTTACAATTGACACTTTCTGTTTCTGAACTCTTTCTCTAACCACCATGTACTTAAGTTCCATGTGTCTGGAACCACTAGAGTACTTACCATTCTTAGAGAAGAAAACGGCTGCTGTATTATCACAATATATCTTCAGTGGCCTGGCAATAGAGTCAACTACACCAAGTGCTGAGATAAAATTCCTTAACCATAATGCATGATTCGAGCTTCAAAACAAGCTATGAACTCAGCCTCCATTGTGGATGAAGCAGTGATAGACTGCTTTACACTCTTCCACGAGATTGCCCCACCTGCTAGCAAGAATATGAAGCCTGAAGTAGACTTCCTGCTATCTGGGCAACCAGCAAAATCTGAGTCCGAATAGCCTATCACTTCCAACTGATCTGATCTCCTATATGTGAGCATATGGTCCTTCGTCCCTTGAAGATACCGCATTACCTTCTTAGCCAACTTCCAGTGCTCCATTCCTGGATTGCTCTGGTATCTTCCCAACATCCCAACAGCAAAACTGATATCTGGCCTGGTACAAGTGTGTGCATACATCAAGCTCCCAACAGCTGACGCATATGGAACTTTCTGCATTTGACCCTTTTCTAAGTCATTTCTGGGACACTGGCTCCCACTTAATGTGTCACCCTTCTGAATGGGTGCAGGACTGACTGAACACAACTCCATATGAAATCTTTCCAAGACTCGATTGATATAACCATTCTGAGACAGTCCTAGCAATCCTCGAGATCTATCCCTGAAGATCTCTATGCCAATGACATAAGCTGCCTCACCCATATCAACCATCTGAAAGTTCTTGGTAAGATAACCTTTAGTTTCATACAGCAAACCAATATCACTACTGGCTAACAAGATATCATCCACATACAGAACCAAAAATATAAACTTGCTCCCACTGATCTTTAGATATATACACTGATCAACAGTGTTTTCTGTAAATCCAAAAGAGGTAATGGTATCATTAAACTTTATATACCATTGCCTGGAAGCTTGTTTAAGTCCGTATATGGATTTCTTTAATTTGCAAGCCAAGTGTTCTTGTCCTTTTATTGCGAACCCTTCAGGTTGCTCCATGTAAATTTTCTCATCCAAATTTCCATTCAGAAAAGCAGTTTTCACATCCATTTGATGTAACTCCAAATCATAATGAGCTACAAGGGCCATAATGATTCTAAGAGAGTCCTTCTTTGATACTGGAGAGAAGGTTTCTCTATAGTCAATGCCTTCTTTCTGAGTGAAACCTTTAGCCACAAGTCTGGCCTTATATCGTTCGACATTGCCTTTAAGTCGCGCTTGGTCTTAAAGACCCATTTACACCCGACTTTCTTACAGTTATTAGGCAATTCGACGAGATCCCAGACTTTGTTTTGGTCCATAGATTTCAACTCTTCATTCATAGCATCAACCCATTTACTAGAATCATTGCATTCTATGGCTTGTGAAAATGAAACTGGATCTTTATTTATCCCAATATCATAATCAGATTCCTGTAGATACACCACATAATCATCTGAAATGGCAGATCTTCTTTCCCTTTGTAACGCCCCGATTCCACAGATACGGGGACGTCACTGCGACGTATATACGTAGGCCAGAAATTGCCCCACACGTATATACGCTAAGCAAAAGTACAACAAGAAACAGAGTACACGACAAAGCGTGGTATCTATACATATGCCAACACAAGAAGTACACATACAAAGTTATCACAGGACATTATAAAGTATTACACATTACATGTGTATTACATCATAACCAAGTCCAAAAGAAATATATACAAATATGTACACAAAAAGCTCACAAGTAGAAAGAGGATCTCGTGAGTCAAAAGGAGAGAGTCTGGCACGAGGACCGGAGCTAATCTGCCTGCTCACTAAAGAAAGCCTGATCTTCGGTGGATGGCTCCACTTCGGCCCAAGCCTCGGAGTCTGAATATGCAAATCCAAGGGATCAAGACATATAACGATAAACAATATATATGGCCAAATGGCTAGGATACAAGAATAAGGAAAACTGGAATGGTCTAATGAATATAAACCAACAGGCAAGGAAAGCATATATAACTGAAGTCAGAAAGGAATGAATGCATAGCTCTAGTCTATTATTATTATTACTTGCTTTACTGTGATATCTAGCTATGTGACCCAGCGTCCCAGCTCACATAGATCCATATCCTAGTAACTCAAGTTGTTATTGGAAACAGCGGGGGTATCGACGAACTATGTTTACAGTGGACCCCGTACATGCCCGGGATAACGGTCCAGGATTGTTCCGTTGCTTGGTGACGGAAGCCAGCCGCTAGGCTATTCAGGAGGGTCTTATGTATGCCCTTAGTCATGACTGATTCAGGAATAGGGAGCAAGCACTCCCCTCGGTCCCCTGGTGTACCGCAGGTTAGACCGGAATATGATTGTACAATATACCTACTACCACTGTAAACACGAACACGTATCGATATCCGCATATTTCCCCCGACCCATATGTAAATTGGTGCTTTTTATAGGAAAGTCAAGTGTATCATGCTTTGTTTTAAGAGATGGCATGATGGGTGGTGATATTTACTATTTACATGTCATGATACAAGAATATGCAATAACAAGTCATGAGGTAACAAGAGATACATCTATTCAGTAATAGGTCATGTAATATCAGTATTGAAGCATGAACAAGCAAGATATAATACACATGTAACAAGCATAAGAACCAAATTCAGAACAGAAATTAACTATGACACACAGTCAGAATTAGTCGACTAGGGGTAAGAGTTAGTCGACTAATAGGGGCCTCTAGTCGACTAACAGTCTGGTTAGTCGACTAAAACAGGGATACAGAGAGTTGGAATTCTGTTTCAGGGAAAGTTAGTCGACTAGGGTTGTAAGGGTAGTCGACTAACAGGGAACTATTAGTCGACTAATGGATACTTAAGTCGACTAAGTTTGAGATACAGAGAGTTGAGTCTATTTCAGGAGTCGACTAGGGGAATTCTAGTAGTCGACTAGGGCTATCTAGTCGACTGGTAATTTAGTCTAGTCGACTAAAACTGTGAAATCCTGAAAGTCTAAGTTTCAACTACAGTGGATTAGTCGACTAGTCCCTAGGTATAGTCGACTAATCGTGGGGGAAAAACAGTGAACAGAACAGAATTTCTGGAAGTGTGTTTGATGGTCCAAACCGAGGTTTTTGGTAACCTAGGTGTACAAGAAGTGTAGATACAAGTGTTCTAGGGCTAATTCAAGTCTTGGTGAGTGAAATACTCACTTGGAATCGTTAGATCGAAGCTTTACGAGTCCGGGAAGAGGGTGGTTGACGAATAGCTCCCACGTGATCCTTGATGACGGAGAGAGCTACGATCCAAGCTCCAAATCAGAAGTTTGAGCTGGAGGGGAAGAGCTTGGGGAGTTCTCTGGAGTTAGGGTTCAGGTTGAGGAAGGAGAGGGTTTGTGAGAGCTTCTCTTCTCTTGAGTTGAAGTGGAGGAAGAAAAAGAGGTAAGTTGCAAATGAAAACCTATATATAAGATGGGGATTTTGTAAAGGAGATGGAATTTGTGTAGAAAGGAGGGGTTTCCTTGCAAAAAGGAAGGGGTGAGGTGTCCCTCACCTGGCCACTTGGCCGGCTGTGGGAGAGAGAGAGAGTGAGTGGGGTTAGGTGGGAGGGTGAGTGGGAAATGAGGTGGAAAATGTGGAATTTGCAATTATTGAAAAAATGTCCAAAATTCAAGTATTTCGGAATGACCCGAAATTTTACCAAAAATCAAGAATAAGATTTTAAGACTCATGGTGAAATTCGTTTGAAGAAATAATTTGTAGTTTTAAAATTAAAAATCCCGGAATTAGTCACCTGCCGACTCCGTTGGAATTTTCATAAATTCGTAAAATCTCCAGGAAAAGAGTGTAGGTTGAAAATATGATTCTAAGGAATAATGCCTAAAGGACCATCTAGAAATTCCTAACTGTTTGTGAGTTAAAAATCCTGGAATCGGTCAGCGGCACTGGCCGACACCGGTTTTGAAAATATTTAATTAAATTCAGGAAAATTCCAGAAAATCACATAAAATCCAAGGTATATGAAAATGACATTTGGAACTGAAATCGGTCGAATACAGGAAGTAATTTCGAAAAAAAACACGATAGGGAAACTGAATACGCAACTAAGTACGTATTCCGGGAACGGGGTATTACACCCTTTGAGATCTTCTCAAAGCTGCCGGTTGTGGTGGTTCTACAACATTTTCAATGGCGATATCCTCATGGAGTGGTGAACCAATATCATAATGTTGTTCTGTTTCTCAGCTTGATGATCAAGCTGAGGGACAACAATTTCTCTTGAAGGAAGGGGTATTGGGATATTCACCCTTATCACTTCAAGATCTACCTTTCTTGGTTCATTACTCCCACTAAATTCACCATTCTCAAGAAATCTGACATTACCAGTTTCAACAATTCTTGTACTATGGTTAGGACAATAAAATTTGTACCCCTTAGACTTTTCTGGATAACCAATGAAATACCCAGATATTGTTCTTGAGTCTAATTTCTTTTCTTGTGGATTATATATTCTAGCCTCTGCTGGACAACCCCAAACATGTAAATGTCTTAAACTGGGTTTCCTACCAGTCCACAACTCGAAAGGAGTTGTTGGGACCGCCTACTAGGAACCCTGTTCAAGATATACATAGCAGTCTTTAAGGCTTCATTCCACAATGAATTAGGTACATTAGAGAAGCTCATCATGCTCCTAACCATATCCATAAGTGTTCGGTTTCGCCTTTCAGCAACACCATTCTGCTGAGGCGTACCTGGCATTGTGTATTGAGCACAAATACCATGCTTTTCTAGAAATTTGGCAAATGGGCCAGGATGTTGTCCTGACTCATCATATCTACCATAAAATTCACCACCTCAATCTGATCTTATGATTTTAACTTTTCTATCTAATGTCTCTCGACTTCTGTAATGAACACCTCAAGGATGTCAACAGCCTGAGACTTTTCATGAATTAGATACACATAACCATAACATGACAGATCATCTATAAAGGTAATGAAGTATCTCTCTCCCGTAAAACATGGAATGGAGAGTGGTCCGCAAATATCTGTATGAATTATTTCAAGAAGCTCTTTACTTCTTGTGGCACCTTTCTTGGTGTGTTTGGTTTGCTTTCCTTTTATGCAATCCACACACACATCAAAATCAGTGAAGTCTAGGTTATCCAAAATCCCATTCTTCACTAATCTTTCAATTCTATCCCTGGAGATATGCCCCAGTCGTCTATGCCACAAGATAGAGGAATTTTCATTAATTAAGCCACGTTTAATACCAACATTCGAATGTAGAGATAACAGAGATTGTGCAAACTCATCATTCAATGAAATTTTATATAAACCATCACATAAAATTCCATGTCCAACCGACATTGAATTATACATTAAACTGAGTTTTCCACAACTGAATAAAACAGAATATCCAACAACATCTAATTTGGATAATGATATTAAGTTTCTAGAAATCGAAGGTACATAAAAAGTATCTTCAAGATCCATCTGATGACCCGTCTCCAAGAGTAGTCGATAAGTACCAACATATTCGACCTTCACTTTGAGACGGTTCCCCATAAAGACGAATCTCTCACTTTCCTTCGGTTTCCGGGTTGTAAGGAATTCCTGCATTGAATTAGTTATGTGAGTTGTGGCTCCAGAGTCAATCCACCAAGTATTAGAAGGAACTTCAGCAAGATTTGATTCATAACATACAAAGAAAGATTCATACCTTTCTTTTCGAACCAAGCTTTCCTCTTGTTGCAGTCCTTCTTCACATGTCCTTTTCTGCCACAAAAGTAGCATTTGACAGTGAAAGGCTTTCCATGACCCTGGCTACTTTCCCCAGGTTCATTCCATTTCTTTGGTGAAAATCTCTTACCTCTTCCATATTTACCTTTCTTATGGATAGCCCCTTGAGACACTGCCAACACTGAGTGATGTCCTTCTTGCCTCAGCCTCACTTCCTCTTGTACACACATACCAGTCAGCTCATTCAGATTCCACTTATCCTTATGTGTATTGTAATGAATCTTGAATGGCCCGAACTGAGAAGGAAGTGAGTTGAGGATGAACTGTACCAAGAAGGATTCATCCACTTTCATTCCCAGTGTACCTAACTTGGCAGCCTTATCAGTCATGTTAAGGATGTGTTGTTGAACTCCTCTACTACCATCATATTTCATGGTAGTCAGTTCAGCCATAAGGGTGCCAGCTAATGACTTATCTGCAGACTTAAATCGGTCTTTAACAGCAGTTAATAGTTCAGATGCCTTATTAGTATGTGGGAGTGAAGTCTTGATGTTATTGGCTATGGTCATCTTGATGAACATGAGACTGAGTCTATTCGACCTTTCCCAAGCTTTGGCATGGCTAACCTGTTCTGCTGTACTTTCAGCAGTCACTTCATCAGGTTTCTCTACTAAAAGAGCCATGTCTAGGTCCAGAACACCCAGTGTAAATTGGACATGTTCAAACCACTCTGAGAAGTTTGTACCATCCAGGGCTGGAATGCTAGTTGCATGAGTGTGAAGGGAAGTGGGGACGTTCACTGAAACAAAATAGGACGTAGCTCACATTAATGCCTCGAATCAATACAAAAAAACTTTAAATTTAATGAAGATGAACTATTGATATCACTTTGATTTCTCCTTTGGCGAAATCTAAGCATATCTAGTGTTCACTCTTTAGGTGAGACCTTTTATCACCTATGTAGGTCTAATATAATTTATGTTACTTAGATAGTAAGTCATGTTACCTTTGGGTATCCAATTCTACACCACTAAGTTACATAAATTACACTATCCTACTCCGGTTCATAATTATTTGAAAGAGACTTTCCTTTGGGCCAGTCCCAATCTCCTAACTAGAACCGCCATCGAGAATATTATTGTCTTTTATGTCATCCTCATTGACAAGTCTTTTATGTAGTTGTATATTCATAAGGTTTACTAACATAGGTCACTTTGGCAACTACTAAATCAATAAGCCATATGAATACAAACTAACCAATAATATTCTCTAATCCTTTTATTTGAGTAATGCCATAATACTTCAATACATTACTTGACCAACATCAATCAATATTAACACAACAACTTTAATGTGTAACATACTTTAATGATTGATTATAAACAACCATTAGTCGACTACAAGGAAAGACTAGTCGACTTGGGTCAAGTCAAGTCGACTATACATTTAGGTCTAGTCGACTAGGGCAAGGAAAAGTTAGTCGACTATACCTATATAATTAGTCGACTACAAATTTTATCAGTCGACTTCACATATTATTAGTCGACTCCTGTTGGAAGGCAAACTCTCGGTTAAATGTTAGTCGACTTGGCAAAATGGTTAGTCGACTATACACTTTACTAGTCGACTAATCAAAAATACAAGTCGACTCCTGTTAGAAACAGAGAGTTCTCAACTTTCGGGAAAAAGACTTGGTCGACTATAACATATGACTAGTCGACTAATAGTAGACGAAACAGTTATCAAATGGCAGTTCCTGTTCCGACGACTTAATCCAAAATTAGGGAAAATTAGGGTTTCTTAATCCTGAATTTTGATCCCTATTAATTGCATAATTAGAGGAATATGAACATAATATTAGGGCTATTAAATCCTCTACAAATTCTACAATTAAAATGATCAAAAATTGATTTTTGAACTGTTATCAAAAACCCTAATTTCCATAATCCTTAATCCAAGATGTATTGATTCTAAAACACAGGCTCTGATACCAAATGTAAGAATAAAACTGAACTATAATGCGGATTAAATTGTCCATGGATCTAGAATCAAAACATCTCAAGGAATTAAATATACACAATTAAAATAATACATTTAATTCACCATACCTGAAGCCATTGGTGAAGAATAGATGAAGGTTGAAGAAGACCTCGATTCCTTCCTTTGATCCTGCAAACCCTAATGCAAATAACCTGCTTCTCTCTGTCTCCTTTTCCTTGCACAAAACTTTCAGAATTTCTTTTACTGATGGGTACTCAAAAATGAGGGAGAGGTTTTGTATTTCTTTGCAGGAGGAGAAAAGTGGGTCACACATTTGCAAATAAACCCTTGAAATAAAACCATCCATCATGGTACCCTTATATCTCAAGAGATTATATAAACTATATAAATGTGACTTAATATGGGCATCTTTAATATCAGTTAACCTTAATTAGGAATCCAATTAATTAACCAAGGTTAAGTGGGCCACCTTAACGTGAGATTAACACAATTTAGTACAACATTAACAGTGCAATTAACAATATTGTTTGAGATCTCTTTAGGATTAACAGACTCTTGGCCCATAAGCCAATCATTTCAATTTGGGTTTGGGTCTAAACACATGGATTCAATATTTGGGTAGGATTTTGTGGCTTGATCTCACAAAATTGCTATGGACTTTCATCCTATTCAAAAAACCATCAAGAATTTTGGTAAATGCAATAAAATATCATGTTTCCTGAAATTTTCATATAAATTACCGTAAAGAAACATAGTGCATTGGTAGTTTTCTGAAATCAAAGAAAGTTTAAGACAACCTTATGAAATTAAGATGGCTTTTGTCAAACAGATTATACATGCCAAATGTGTGTAGGAATTTAATTGTGTGTAGGAAAAGGATGGGGCCAGGGGAGCCCTCCTAATTATATGAGGCCAAAGTTGTGGTCAAAGTCAGGTGGTCCGCAGGCTCCTGGTTCTTACCGTGAATTCATGCTGACATGGTAGCAGTGGCCAGCCAGAGACAAGGGGGCACGTGCCCCCAACAACCCCCTCATGTAAGGGAGCTGGATCAGAAGACCAAGTTTAAGCAAACATGTTCTTTATCGGGTTGTGAAAGAAATTGGAGTACGTGGTCGCTGATTCATACAAAATTGCGTAACCGGTTGGCAATGAAAAAGTTGCATAAACTAGTATTTGTGAATTACAATATGCAGTTGCGAGTAAGAAACTTGACATGTAAAAGCGACACTGATGATTATTACAACCCAATTGATCTGAACAATATTTTCAATGATGATATTTTGGATGAGTGGATTCGGGAGGGAGAACAAACGATGTTACCAGATGCTTAAGTTGGTTGGATGAAGGTATTCGTCGTAGTGACGAAAGTGGCGGTGATGGCGATGACGATGGTGATGGTGGTGATGACGACGACGGTAATGGCAGTGATGGTAGTGATGATGATGACGATGGTTATAGAGGTGATGGCGGTGATGATGAAGAGACTCATGTGTTGGTAGAAGCCAACGAGGTGGTGCTATGACATGAGATTCAGAATATTATGCCACACAAGATACAGATTATGGAGGCCGAGGGAAGATTTTGCAACAACGTAGGTATTTGGATCGGTGGTTGATTTCAATTCTAGCGATGATTATTTGAGTGGACATGATAACTACTCACATGGTCATCATATTCATGAAGGCCATTTACAGGGGTTGAGTTTGACATCTGGCCAACATTCTAGCACTGAATATTTTAACACTGGTGAATATTCTACTAGTAGCGCTGAATATCGAGATTTTAGGTATTATCACCATGGAATTGATATTGCACAACCCCTCCGCCATTTTACTCTGATGCTGGATCCTCTGGCCAATCATCTCAGCTTACATGATCTCATCCATAAATATATTATTATCCTTATGGAAACTATATAACTGGTTTCTATACTTATCACGGGGATGATGATAATGATGATTTTGTTTCACAATTCAACATGGAAATGACTATATTAGCAGGTACTTATGAATTATTTTATGCAATTTACTATATATGCATGTATTTTGATATGTTTCTACTGACGACGCTTGTATTATGCTTTCACTGTATGTTTTGTGTGCTAGGTGATATGTTTTGAATATGTGATACATGAATTTGATGTTTACATTTTTTTACGATTTGTCATGATTTTTTCATATTATTTTCTAGCTTTTTAAGTAGCGTTTTGCGTGTATCGTTCGAGTCCGATCCGAGTCGCTGAGACTGATCCATCTCGGGGCCGGCCGAGTCGGCGGCCGAGACCGAGACTTTGAGCCATGCTCTGAATGGGGGTAATACCCATCATCAGATTGGGTCATCGTATCCAAGTGAGGGTGGAATCCATCAGCGGAGAGGCGAACCCGGTTGGTCTACTAGTGGGGAAAATCCTAGCAGCAGATTTGGTTCACAGTCGTCTCTGAGTGGGGGTAATCCTATCAATGGAGCGGTGAACTTGAAAGGACTCTGATTGGGGGTAATACCCCTCATATTGGGTCCGTCATCTACGAGTGGGGGTGGGACCCATCAGCGGAGAGGAGAACACGGTTGGTTTCCGAGTGGGAAAAATCCTACCAGCGGATTGTGTCTGACTGCCCGTAGGCTAGCCGACGGGGTATCCATTGGCGGGTTCACGTTGCCATCTCCGAGTGGGAAAAATTCCAGCAGTGGAGTGTGCCTGACTGCCTGTAGGCTAGCCGACGGGGTGTCCGTAGGCGGGTTCGCGTTGCCATCTTCGAGTGGGGAAATCCTAGCAGCGGCGCCCTGTTTTAAATATCGTCTGAGTCGGACGAGATATCGTCCGATATCTCCTTTTTTTCCTGTTGCCGATACAATATGAGAATCATTCGCCATATCGTTTACAGCAAAAAACAACCAATATTTGAAATGTCGGCCGATAAATTGCCCGATATCGCCCGATAAATCGCCCGAAATATCACTCGATATGAAACAACTTATTATTGCACGACTGCGTGCAAAAGTACAGTATTTTTACTGTCTTTTCATGCATATTACATCATTTTTATTATGTAGATGATATCTATGATACTAAACCAACTTTTAGTTATCATTATTTCATTATATATAGTGTCCGATATGATCACCGATATGCGCGTGTATCCCCGATCTCTCCCGATATCCGATATGAAAAACCCTCATCCGATACGATCCGATATCCGATATTTAGAACCTTGGCGGAGCGTGCGAACATAGTTTCCGAGTTGAGAAAATCCCAACTACGGAGTGTACCTGATTGCCCGTAGGCTAGTCGGCGGGGTGGCCGTAGGTGTGTTCGCGTTGCCGCCTCCGAGTGGGGGAACCTGATCAACGGGACGTACAAGTTATTGGCTTCCGAGTGGGAAAAATCTTAGTAGCGGGAGGGACTCCGAGTGGGAAAAATTCCAGCAGCAGAGTTGGGTTCATAGTCGTCTTCGAGTGGGGAAAATATCATTAGTGAAGCGACGAACTCAGTAGGATTGCAATGGTTAGGGCAAAAATATATTTTTATTTGATAATTACAATAAAACGTGGAATATAATCGAAATACATGGGGAATTGAGGAAGTGCTGCCACGTTTTATGGGAGATGCGAGATCACTCAATCGCTTTGTATTGGGTGATCATATGTTGCGGTTGGGCAGGCGGCGGAGAGCTCGGTTGTCCTGATCTGAAGGCCGCTTCGGGGGGTAAAGATGCATTTTCTTTGAGGAAGCCCTGTCGGACGAGCTCTTTCAGGTATCTCTGAGGGTTCGTGCAGTGGATGGTTATGTGCCTCTTGCTGTCATGGAAGGAACAATATTCTTCTGCTATGGGGAGTGTAGTGTTGTATTGGATCAATCTTGGCACC
This sequence comes from Agave tequilana, assembly GCA_038442645.1. Taxonomy (NCBI): domain Eukaryota; kingdom Viridiplantae; phylum Streptophyta; class Magnoliopsida; order Asparagales; family Asparagaceae; genus Agave; species Agave tequilana. The sequence continues at coordinate 88,718 of JAVJIF010033130.1, forward strand.
TGACCCGGGTTGGTTCTTGATGGCGTTGAAGACCTCGTTGGTGGGAAGCCTGAGTGGAGTGAAGTGCTTTGTTGGCTTGAAGGTCTGGAGCGGACTCGGTGAGAGAATTGGGAGCGCCTGTCTCTTGCAGGCGGGCTGCCCCTGATTTGGTTCCAGGTTCCAGTAGTAGCTTCATACTGCAGCTTGGAGGTGAAACTGCAGCTTGGAGTTTTTACCTTCATTGTCGCTTTTGGCGGAGCTCTTCATCGCTTCCTCCAATTGGATGTAGGGCGAAGCTCGAGATAGGACCTCACTCATCCGAGTGATGTAATGCTTCAACAAATGTTGATAGGGAGTGAGAAACTTGCAGTTTGTTGATGAATGCCAGTGCAGAGACAGTTCTCATTCCAATGAGAAACTTTGGCTAGCTGGCCCTGAGAGTAATCGATGTAGGACTTGAGGTTGTCGTCCTGTCTCATCTTGACAGTGAGAAAGTGGTGGTTCTTCTTGATCTCCCGACGAGAGGCGTGCTGATTGAGGAACACATGGTTACTTTCTCGAAGTTGTGGAGAGAATATGGCGGCAAAGAGTAGAACCAATCCAAAGCCAGCCTTTCAGACTAGATGGAATGGTTTGGCACAAGAGCGAATCGTTGCGGGAGTGGACCATCATCTTGTCCCAGAAGTGCCTGATGTGTTGAACTGGGTCACTCATTTTGGAGTAGTAGAAGTTGCGAACTTCTTCAGGAACTCGCACTCTAGGATCTCTTCGGAGAAGGGAGTCAAGACTCTGGTAGCGACTTGTTTTGGTCTGCTTCGGAGTTGCAGCTTAGCATCTCGATTCGTTTTTGGATCAACTCGTCAAGGACTCAGATATCGGGAGATTCTTTGATTTTTCTCCGAGTCTGGCGGTGATAAGCTTCTGCTCGAAAACGAGGCAAATTGGCTCGTCAGAGTAGTCTTCGTGGAGGGGGAAAGTTGATATGGGCTGCCTCAGGTTTGTGATGGGTCCATCAGTCCGAGCTCCGCTTTCTGGCTGTGTTTGCTCCTGGGCTTTCTGGAGGGTGGCGACTGCGCCTAGAGCTGGTAGTTGAGCTGCTTCGACGCTTCCTGCTCATAGGTGGCTCTCTCGCGGTCGAGGATCACTTACTTTCGATCACGATCTGATTGGACTTGCTGCTGCTTCATTTGCTTCTTCATGTCAACAAGCATCTGAAAGATCTGGTCTTCGAATAACGGTGTCGGTCGGACGCTGGTGGTTGCCCCCTGAGGTGAGGAGTCAGTATCCTCGATAACATGCTGTTGGTCGACGGCAGGCGAGGGGATCGTGCTCCTGGCGGCACTGTTGGTCTTGCCTTCTGATGGGACGCCATTGTGGGTGATGGTTTGTTTTCTCGGGCCATCGACACTAGGATAAAGGCTTCTTGTGAAATGTGTTTTGGGTTAGATGGGAATGAGATTTTGAGTATGGACTCAGATTTTAATGGAAGCACCAGTTTGATGTGGATAAAAATTGGCTTACCGTGGATCGAACCCACCACAAGCGATTTAAGGCACTCCCCAGATGGTACTTGTCTGATCACACATGAGAAGAAACCTTTCAAGTTAGGAGTACCAGTGCGATTTGATTGTGGATGCTCAGAAGATTAGGGAAGCGATCTTTCTCTTGGGAGAAGAAAAATCATATATATCTAACGTGGATGCTGGCGTGGTGGCGGAATTGAGAGACTGCTGTTACTGCACGGTTTGCACGTGCCAGATTTGTTGTAACGGTTGTGATCATTAGTGCTGGTCGATTAGGATTGCATGCCGGGGAATCTGTCACTGTTCATAACTGTCCGCGCTGATTGAGGCGTTATACGTTATGAACGTGGGAGAGAGAAGAGTTGCATAAGTATCGGTGGAGATCATGGACGATCTATTTGCAGGAGCTTCAGGTTCGGAGCTGGGATCTTCGGGACGGGAAAGACCTTGAAGTGGTAAAGGCCTTGGTGTGTAGAGGTCTCCAAATAGTGAAATGCGATTCTGGAGCGAGGATGTCTTTAGAACGGAGGGAGGCTCCAGGATGACGGGAGTGGCGGAAACTCCGGGGTAGACTCTGAGAGTTAAGATTTCTTGGGGAAGCACTGGTAGGTAGGACACATTTCATCATCATGGTGAGGGTCAAATTTTGATCACTACAGTCCTCTTGTGGGCTTGTATTTTGTTGGAATTCCTGACCAACCCTCCTTTGGTTTCATCTTTAAGTGTTTAAAAGCCGCTGATATCTTGTTTTTTCATTGCACATGCTGCAACATTTGATCTTGTTTCTATATTGTTTGATGGTGGTTCTGAGACATTAGCATATTGTAATTTCTTTCATCTACAAGGATTAAGGCATAAATAAGCCAAAAGGCCAACAGGTCATGTATTTGTACTTTCAGTAGACACTCTTGATCTTCATACGTATCAAATTTGAAGGAAGTTGGACGCGGTGTGTTTGACCACTGGTGGAGCTTTCCCTGTGCATGCATGTTTCTCTTCTTTTTTCTCTTCTACTCTTGTTCATTCCTCTGCTGTTTGATCCTTTGCTCTTCTGATCCTTTCCTCTGGTATTTTTTGGTATTGTTTGTAAATATCAAGCACCCAGCATCCACCACTCCACTCAGCCTAGTATGGTCATTCTTTACAACCTTGGTGCACTGCACCATATTATATGGTCTGATGCACAGTATTATGTGGCCCATGTTGAAAGAGTTGAAACAATAGATCGATTCCACTACTTTTCCAACTCTCTCTCTTCTACCTATTTTTTCTTGCATGAATCTCAAGAGATGTGTGAATCATTATGTCATCATGGTTTTACTTATCTGTGCAGTTTTTGTTATTGCAGGAAACTAACAAAGGAACTATGCGATGTTGTTGAAGATTTTGGCCTTGTTATTTCTCAACTCTAGATATTCAGGTGATCTTTTTTCTTTAGTTGTTGTTATTTTTTTTCTCAAGTGTATGTTGACTATATTTATTGTTCCCAAGGATAAAGAAAGTGTTGGAAATCTCGTGAAGCTTATAGATAAAAGCAACGGATATATATTTGCTGGCATAGAGGGGAGTGTTGTGGAGTTTAGCAAAGTTGCAGCTGGAGCCCTTGACTGGGATTACTACAGATATCCTTTTCTTCTTTATTCTTTTCATCTTTTCATTATTGATCAACTAGCAGTTCTTTATCCTGAATTATAATTGTTAATTAATGTTATCCAAACTCTTGACCATTTGGATTGTAATTGACAATCACACAGTAACATAAGTTTCTGTTAATCTGCCATCTTAAAATTGGTTTGATTTGTGAAAAGTTGTATTAGCTTAAAGATCATTCAAATGAAGAGAGGTCATTAATCTAATTTGCAGGTCTTGAATTAAGTGGGGATAATCCAAAAAGATTTAAAATGAATTAAATGCCTTTTAGAAATGATCATAGAGGACTTTTAAAATATGAAATTATGAATTGATGACCAAATGTATTTTGACATGATCAGAATAATTATATACATGTATATTCATCAACGTCATTGGTTTTATAATTTTGTTCCTTTCTTGGTGGCAGAATCTACAGTTACTATCTTTATAATGTTCAATCAGTAGAGGTTTCAGTGTGGATTTTTATTGAATAAATGTGAGTTATAGTTGTTTGCTATTTGTCAGACATCAAGAATTAATTATATTGTCCTCCTCTGAACTGTGTTATACCCTGGTTCATGACTGACATGTTTGAACTACTGCAACTGTTTTGCTTGTTAATATTATTTTCTTCGAAATTGAACAAATCAAATTTAACTAAGAAAAAGAACAATCAACTAAGCTAGTTTATTAACAATGTATTGCAGTAAAAGAAATTTGCCTTGGGTTTAAATGAAACCAATGTGTATAGTTATTTTTTTTCTGGCTTTCTTTTTATACTTTAGAATACATAATTGATATTGCTCCGGATGAAAACATCTCTAGGTGCTCCTTAATTAGCGTCTTACAACAGCTGCGGTGCAAGAGAAGTACATGAAGGATGATGAAATTAGAGAAGTACATGAAGGATGATGAAATCACCGAGGGCTGATGCACGAACTGCTTACAGTTTCTCTTGGTGTGTGCGATGGGGGCGACTCTCTCCTTGGAGTGTTGCAATATTTATTTTTCTGCCGTCCACTAAGCAGTGTTGAAATTGAGATGTACTAGGTTTGATAGAATTATGTGCAGTCAGTGTTTTTTTGTAAGTTGTGACAGTGGAAATCCAAGCAGGGATCTGTTATATAGTTGCTGTTGACTTGAATTTGATATTTATGTTCTCAATTGCGATACAAGGGCAAGAAGAACCTAAAGCAGTTTCTGATTGATATTGAGCTAAGGATTTTGTTTTTGGCAACTACTGAGCTTGTTTGGTCTGGGGTTTCTTTTTGTTGTACCGATATAAATAAATATTTTGCATCTACTACCGTTTGTTCCCTCAGATGTACGTGATCTCAAAGTAGTGTGATTGCATATGCGTGTTTGGTTTTGGGGCGGAAGTGGGACAAAACAGAAGATAGAAAACTCATTTCTCATTTTTCGTTTTTGTTTGGGATTCAGAAAGAGAAATGAGAAAACTCTTTTTTCTTCTCTCTTTTATGTTTCTCTTTTACACTATCATTTTCTCACTTGCAGAATGTTATAGTTAATTTTGTGATCATCTAAATTTCATTTGTAATAAATTATAATTTAAAACAGTGAATTTTGTGGTCACATAAATCTCACATGTATTTTAATTAGAGTTAAAATAAATTCATAATTAATATTTATTTTAATATTATTTTGCGGTTAATTTTATGTTTAATTTTTTTTATTGTTAATTAAACACCATAAAACACAATATATTTTTTCACGTAATCTTTCACATTACATTCAAAACTAAAGCTTATTTGCAGAAATTTCAATTTTCTAACAAGAAATGTTCACTTATGTACTGAAAAGTCGAGAAGGAAAATTCAGCAATACTACTTTGGCGATATCCTTATTGAAAGAAATGCTACCATTACAATCATACAATTCTGCCTAATCACAAAGGATGAACCCTATTGTTCCAGGTACTATAGATCTCTATAACTTAACATAATAACTTAACAAGCTCTCGTGACGACGTGATAAATTATGTCAAAAAGTAACAAAATAACATTTATTGTGATGTCAAATTGTACTGAGAAATAGATGCCATAAAAAATAGACTTGTAGGTCCAGATCTTTAACCTACGTTAAGAAGTTTCTTAACAATCACTAGGCCCTAATCCAATCTTTGTGCAAGTCCACACCAAACTCTCAAGAGGTAAACTCTATAAAGGAGGAAATACACTAAAGTATCCCACCTTTGTGGTGTTTCAAAATCTACTTTGAACTTACAAATTTGAATTTTCTTCTCTTCTACATAAGTTATGCTCCAACCCTAGTTAATATTCTCCCAAAAAAAAAAAAATTGTGAAGAGAGAGAAAAAGGGGGTGGGGGTGGTCATGAGGGTATCATATCGATTTTCAATATTACTAACATCAAACTATTCCATTGCAGTTGTCCACCTATTGTTTTTTGCTCCATTAACCCATCATTATCGGTATAAAAAAGACTGACAATGAGTAACGTGGAGAAACTACTGGTTGTTACGTCTTCTGCTATTAAAAAGAAACTCTTCATAAATGACACAATGAAACTAATCCTCCTCAAAATCTTACTCATATTAGTTGTCACTAATATGACGATAGCAATGTCTTCCATAAGAAACACTCTCGATGTTGTGCATAGAGCTTTGCCAAAATCAAACTGAGTAGTCTCCTTGCTCAGCAAATCTAATTATTTGCATGCATATTTAGGGTTCTGGTGGGATGTGAACAGTCTTATGATCATTGTCTGCTTTTGTTCAGGAAAGAAAGAAGGGACCAAGAGTGCACTAGTATCTCGAAGCCATAGAAGTAAAAGTTGTCCTGTCGAATGAAAAACATGATGCGAAGCACTGCACCGATTACTAGTTGCAGCGAGCCGCTGCCTTGTGGTAGAATTCTGGCGCACAAAATACCTGATATAAAACAATTGTCATTGCCTTAATTTAATATCACCTAATATAAGACAATTTGAGACTCTTTTTCACACAGATTATCAAAATGTCTTTTATGTCTATATTTACTTCGGGAAGATGTTGAGAGATCAACACAATGAGTTTCTCATCCATTACATTACATGTTGGAATTGGGTTGGGGGGGGGGGGGGGGGGGGGTGGGGGGGGGGGAGGGAACATTAGGTATCTGGACAAAAGTAGAGACATAAGACTTGAGAATAGAGAATTTGTTCATTGTGAAGATGACGTATTTTTTCCTTGGTCTGGTTACATCCACTTCTACAGTTGCAATAAAAGTCTAGGTAGAAGCAAGAAAAAGTTTTTGCTGTGATTGACATTGATCCAAAAATTTATATTTTGTGCAATTGTCGACAGCTCGAACAGCTAATCATGAGGTTCATCTTTTTCTTTTAATAAAAATGAGAAAACTGATTATCTTGTGTTTTTGTAAAAAGATGTTAATGAAACAAAAAGTCTTCAGGTAGGAAGAGTACATGAAACATAACATAAAATTGCTAGCGAGTGAATCCATGATAGTAGTTGTCATAGAGTATGTAAAGTATGTAGATATACAGAATTCGACTTAATACAAGGTATGTTGGAATGACTTTCTCTATTTTCCCTAATATCTGAGCTAATAAGGTAAGACTTAGAATATTATTAATAGAAATTAGTGCTATAAGTATTTGTTTGCTTTCTTATTGAACATGTATGAATAAATTGTACTTGCACTTTGGTTAAGTCAAATATATTTAAACCTCAAAGAAGTGCAATGCCATTGTCAATCTAACTCCAAGCTACTGAAATATCAAGCGTGTGTGTGACCATACTAAACTCTTGATTATTGGTTGATGCAAAATTGATGACTGTACTAAATTTTTTCTTTATACATTCTAAGAAATTAACTTACCGAGATTTGCTTTTCTAGTAGAGGGGTGGGTGGGGGGGGGGGGGGGGGGGTGGGGAAGAGAGAAAATGAAAGTTTTATGGCGAATGACGTACCATTTACATGAATTTCCACAAATAATTGTAAATACGTGTAACACAACACGCACACACAATTCATATGCACAACTCATAACATGTTCAAATATATCATTTGAAGAATCTCACTAAACAACCACATGTCTTAAGACTCAAGCAGCATTTTTCTGCGCACTTCTCTCGCAAACATGTCTCAGTTCCTTTTTGAAATCACTAAAATTAAAGAGCATTTGCAGTGAATATGAAATGCCGCTCAAAATTTTGATCTAATCAAAAAGGAAAGATAATAATGCATCATATAAAACCATCAAATAAAATGACGCGAGTATCATTACAAACACATTATGCTCAAGTTTAGATCTGTTAAAAAAAGTAGCAAAGAGAAGAAGAGAAGAATGCAAATAACTACACCAAAAAAAATAACAACGGAAAAAAAAAAAAAAAAAAAAAAAACTGTGTGTGAACTAGTGACTTAGATATTATTCCAAGTGACACTCACTTGAACCCCTCTATTGCCTGCTATATTTATCTCATGACATTGTGGAGAAAAATTTACAACCACATCAGTGACGGGTATTAGTGAAAAAGATATAAATACAGAAAAATTTGAATGTCATTGTTTACTGGAACGGCCATGACAAACGATATGATAAGCTCAATATGGGATTATGGTAGCCTCTTATGTCTATGTTCCCTCGTATCATTCATATAATAAAGCGTCGAGGGGTATCTATCAACATTCTTGTTTTGGAAAGTGTGGTCGAGAAGGTACCATACCAACTTTAGAAATTTCTTCTGTCAAGACTACTTCATTATAATTGTTCTCCTACTGAATTTTTCTCCTTAACCCATCACTATAACTATCAAAATGGCACACCTTGATGGTGAAATAACCATGAGTGTAGATTATACAAGGTGGATGAAGATGAGCTGAGGCAATATGAAGTGATAATTGATTGTTTTGTCATGTACTATTAAAAACAAACTCCTTTTGTTCATAGGTAATAAAGAAATCTTTTATATTTATGGTTACTTGGGTGTAGGTGTTGACAAATCCAGCACAATGAGTTCCTTGTTTATTACCTGTGATGAAAATGAAATTCCCCAAGGAAAAAAGTCATAAAAAATTAATGTATACTACAGTCAGTAAAATTAACAATATAATGTGTAATTTCAAGAGGAAAAACGTACAATAGAAGTATAAGTAGTGTTAAGAGTAGTAGTAGGAGTAAAATACATATTATATTATAGTTTGTATTAGAGTTATATTATACTTGTATGCTTATATACTCGGGCAATTTTCATCACAATGTACAATTCAGCTTTTCCTTTTTCTTAACTATTGTAACATGGTATCAGATTCTACTACTCTTAGAAACAAAAGCAACGACAAACAGCTATATGACTCCTTGCAGCACCACATGAAAAGCTCCAAAAAAAGCCAGTCTCATCTTCACTCAACATCGGTTTTTCTTATCGAAGGTAAAATATACAAACAATCTCACACACTCTAAATTGTTGGGCTACATTCTGTTCCATATTCTACAATGAAATAAATCAATGGAAATGATTACTTCAGCATTAGAATTACTTGGAAGATTTAAATCATTGCTTTAAAAAAAAAGTCCATGTAATTTTTTGTTCTTGCAACTTATTCAGGTATAATCAATTCTGGCTGGGACTTATTTTTGCACCGTATGTAATATGTACAGATCTGCCACAAGAAACGTTAATAAATGATTAGGAGATAAAATGTATCCTTCTCATTGATAGTTAGCCCAAGGATATGAAGTATGGATACAAATTCTACTTGAGTTGTAGTGTACTTGACGCAAATTTCAAATGGGAGCTCAATGGGTTTGGAAATCTGCCCATATGCAGTGATAAAATAGATTCTCAACCAAAAAACAAAGAGATTTGCTGCTGTCCGATAAAGGGATGTCAACCCAAAAGAAAATGGGTGACCACCCTGGGTTTGTCCTGAAACAGCTGATGCTTACAATTCATATCGTATGCAATTTATGGAGGTTCAGTTTGATCTGTGTTTGCAGCACACACTACAACAATATACAAATTAAAAGACACCTCAATTAATGTCGGTTTTTTTTAACTAAAACGATGGCAAAAATTAATTCAACACCGGTTTCTGAGAAACCGGCGTTAAATCCAAAGATTTAACGCTGGTTTTTATAAGTACCGACTTTAAAAGTGACACTTTTAATGCCGGTTCTTATAGGAACGGCGTTAAAAGTTAAGTTTGACGCCAGTTAAAAATCGCCGTCATAAACTTGGAGATATTACGGCTCCACATACAAGTCGGTTGCATGGACCTGTTAAAGTCGGTTTTTAACCGCCATTGAACATGTACTCTATACCAGTGACAATGACAATGCATGTTTTTAACCATGTTCATTCACGCATCATTATGGCCATTGAGATCATTATGATCTGTACTCATTATCAAAGCATATCAGCCCGTTGCGCAACAGTGGCATTCCTGAACACTTGATCCAATATACGTGTCTTGCCGGGGGAGTAGTTGGGTGTTGAGACGTTACCGGCCCACGAAACTAAAGTCGAATTAGTTTCAATAGAACATTATAACTCAGAAGAAGAAGAAAAAGAAGAAGAAGAAGAAGAAATGCACAACAACAGTAGTATAATGAGCAAGTGAGAAAGCACAAGAAGACATGGGGCTGACTGACTAGATAGAATGATGGATGTCACCCAAGAAGTAACCTGAACTATTGCACCTAAACAAGTTTAATGATTTCAGGGTAGAAAGGAGGAAAAATTAAGGGAAAAAAGTTTGTATCATCATTGTCATCACCTTCATCATTAAAAGGAAATTGATTATGCTACACAAATTCTAAAAGAGTTGAATAAGTTTTTATTATCATCATTGTTTGGAAGTTCTGAGGTTGTTGCCCAGTGGATTGGGGTTGTGGTGGCTGTCAGCACGGTGATCTGAAGGTGTTGGAATGGTCGCCGAGTTGGCTCAGTGTAGCAGTGGTTGTCGGCAAGTTGATTCAGAGAGGTGCAACAGAAGAAGGCAGATCTTGATGGCGAAGTGGTGGCAGATCTGAGAACAAGCAGATAGTTTTAGGAATAGAATTTTGGCGGCGGTGAGGGGTTGGGAACAAGGAGAAAGTGGCAGCAATTTCGAGGGAGATGGATGGTGATTAGGGGTGCCATCGGTCGGTTCAGTTCGATTTTTGCTAATTTTTGCAAAATCAAATCGAACCGAACCGATTAAATTTAGTACTGAACCGAACCAAATCAACTCGTTCGGTTCGGTTTTTCAGTTTTTTCGGTTAGGCCAATATATTGCCATCATTTCTTGTATTTTTTAATCTCCATTATATTATCATCCTTTAATATTCTAATCTCAAATATCCATTACTCAAATTAGAAATAAGAAAAAGACCCTAACCTTAATGTGAATTGAAAATTTCATATTCTAAAACTTTTATACTGTATTTGAGCTCCTATATCAAAGCTCATATAATTATTGCTAACTGTTAATGAGAAGAATGAAAAAAAGAACTATATAATATAAATATTATTCTCAATTGTGATGGTGTACTTAACATAACTTTCATATATTCAACATAAAAAAAATGGTATTACTAAAAGTAATGAGATAAGCTTCCACCAGTTTTTATTATGAATTATATGATTTACTAAATTGAATTTGAGTAGGGTGATATATAGGGTGAGAAATTCGGTTCGGTTCGGTCGGGTTTTAGAACACAAAATCGAAACCCGACCGAATTTGAGCGGTTCAGTTTGGGCTTGGCTTTCGATTTTTGGTCGGTTATTTCAGTTATAACCGAACTCTGCTCACCCCTAATGGTGATGGTTAAGCCAGAGTATAAATATATTTTTTAGATGGTGGCAGCAATTTGTATAGAATGAGATTGTATCAGAGTTGAGAGTTGAAAATAGATAGCATGGCCCTAATTTGAAGTTGCGCTCACTTATATAGATGATGAATAAAAATAACGGGTATGATACAAGTTAATTATCTAATATTTCAATACAACTAGATAGCCAAAATACATAATATCTAACAAACACATATATGTTAATTATTAAGAGTTTAATATATATTCATAAACTATTAATATAATAAGAGAAAAATGTACCTCAGCCACCAGCTGAGAGACTCTCTCAGCTGGTGGTAACGTGGCTGAATCTCAGCTACAGATTCTCGTCGCAGCACTACTATAGGCGTAGTATTTTGTGAGAACTGCTACCATGATTACAATATTTTTTTGCGAGAACTGCCATCATGGTTGCAGTGTTTTGTGAGGATTACCATCATGGTCGCAGTACTAATTAGATTGAGAATATATGAAATTTTTAAGACTGTGATTAGAATCGCAGTGCAGCTGAGAAAGTCTCTCAGCTAGCGACTGAGGTACATATAGCTCATATAATAAAGACTACATCTGAAAAAAAATATGTAATTCTTTAGTACATCCGGGCCACTTTAGCATATGAGGGGAACAATACAACCGACTCTAGAGAAGACTAAATTTAAATGCAAAATCATCTTTGAACTTAGTATGTATGGATGAATATTGAGGAACACGTTTGGTGATCAAAGACATATTCTCCATATATATATTCTCATAGAGACTCATAGCCAGATAAGCGCCAGAACATGTGAAGGAGAAAAATGTAAGAAAAAAAATACAAAATTGGAATTTGTGCAAGTAAATTTTTAATGTTTGGTTGTAATGTGGAGGTGTAAATGAAAAAGTAACTTTTGTGTTTTTTCAATGTTTAATTAGTAATGTGAAAGCAGAAGTGAAAAAATCAACCACAAAGTTGATTACAAAATAATATTAAAATATTAACTGTGAACTTTTTTTTGATTGTAATTAGACTGCAATTGAGATTTATATGATCATAAAATTAACTATTTTCAGTGACAAACTTATTACAAGTGAGATTTACATGATCACAAAATTAAGTTTAGCATCATACAAATAGAAAGCTAGTTGTATAAAAGAGAGGTGTGAAAGAAAAAAGAGAAAAGGAAAATGAGTTTTCCCATTTCTCTTTTTCGATTCCAAACAAATACTGAAAGTGAAAAATGAGTTTTTCGCTTCCGCTTTTTTCCACTTCCGCCCCAAACCAAACACACCCTAACTTTAAAGCAATGGAAATTCTTGCAGCCTGTACTGAGAAGACCACTATTTTGAAAAACAATAATCAGCTTTTTAACCCATGCAGATCAAATGGGTTATAACCGATAAATCACAGAAGTTAACCCATCAAACATTGTATAAACTTATAATTGCGGCTGCGTTTGTTCACTCTTCTCACAAGTTGCCTGCTGATGGCACATAATCTTTTATGTAAAAAGTTTTAACTCGAAAGAAAGTCACCGACCGGTCCATGTGGATGTCTTTTCCTCTCGGCCCACGGTGGGGAGGATGATATGCACCCATCGCTGTTTCAGTATCTCGAGAACCCTGCTAAGATCTTTGGATGATATCGGCAGACCTAAAATCACACTCTTATCATCTACTGCCGTCTGTTGTGATTTTAAGGGAGGACGCTCTCATGATCAGATCAACTGGGCTGGCATAGTGGATACAAACCACATGATATACTGAGGCGACTTGAAGAAGAGAAGAATAAGATATTTTAAAGTGGATAGAAAGCCGACACACAATATAGCGTGGCTCTACCGATCAAACAGATCGTGTGTACGCCCACGAGAGAAGGGGGAGAAACTTTATTAAAACTTTGAGAGAGTACAATAAGAATTACTTACACCCTCACGTTGAAAAGTTACAGGCCCTTGATGACCGTTAAGAACAGCTAACCCTTGTGGTTAAGTTTCTCTCACGAATCTCTCACCTAGATGAAATTATACCCTCAGGAATTACAAATTCATAGGATTCTCTTGAAACACATTGAAGGCCACCTCTAAGGGGTGATTTATATACCATAAACTCTCCTAATCCTAAACAAAATTTTTTCAATTAGAATAAATTTTTTTTGAATCCAACTGTAACGCCTCAATCCGTGCTACAGCGACGTACACACGCAGGCTAAAATACTCCCATTACGTACACTAAGCCTCAGTATAGGAAATAAACTCAAATATACACCATAATGCCAGTATTCATTAGTACAAGAATACCTGTAAAAAGGTCCAGTAATCATAATAGATATGGGAACAGGATAAATATGAAAATAGAAACAAATAATAAAAATACCTATGAATCGTATAAGTGACGAGTCTCCTATTTGTATCTCATGACGTGTCTGATACTATGGTATCTCAGATCTCCAACCTGGGCACGTAAACCCACAATCATTAGAAAGTGACCCAGGAGTGGTAAAATGAAAGAAGTAATAATATATATTATAGTAATAGTCATGATAATGATATATAATACATGTTAATTACCGGTGATACAATATAATAACAATAATCGAGAGAAATATGCAATATCATATTTTAACATCATCAATCCCTAGCATGTTATAATCAGGTCATTACGACAATAGTATCCAGTTTTATATAATTTACTATCAGTTCATACATTCGGGCTACACTACAATAATAATAGGTAAGTCCCTTTGAGGTATTATGTTACTACAGTCAATAGAATCATACCATTTGTATATTATTATCAATATGCGTAATATGATACAGTATTAAGTGTTCCTACTTACATCAGTGTGTATAAGTAACATGTAGCAGTTTTTAATTATTTTATAATATTAGTAGGAAACAGTAGCATAATAGTGTCGTGATAAATATTAACATGTGGGTATGATATATACAGAATAACCATACATCAATGTTGTGATTATACAGTAACAGTGTCGACAGGGTATACATGAAACACAGTATATGGAATATAAAGTATACGTGTACATGAATAGAGTGCCACCACATGAAGTGTAACAAGTATCACGAAGTGTAACAAGGTATACAGGTGACATGATAGTGGAGAAAATATCAGAAATAATAACAAGTACAACCGAACAGTAACATATTTACATCAGGCAAGCCATGTTATTTATACAATAATAACAAGCAGTACCGCCCGGTAGTCTAATCAATTTCTTCCAGTGTCTCATACCATTGGCAGTTCATACCACCGCCCGCATTTCGGCCAATCCATCCGAACATTGCATACGGGTACCATGATCCGAACGAAAGAGTGACCAAATAACAAGCGTTCCCGACGTCACTATTATTTATACCGTTTTATTATGTTTTATTGAAAACCAATGGTCAAGGGACTCTAATCGGGTGGGTGTATCCCGTGCATACCCGAATCACGACCTTACCAAGATTCCCTGGCTGCTGAGACTAGGGCCAACCCGCTAGGGTGAAATAAGTAACAGGAGCTCATCTAGCTATAATAGAAGGTAGCCAGCACTACCATCTCCCCTGCAATGGGACAATAATGGATCCAAACATCCACCAATAAGATCTAGTCAACCGTCAAGCCTCCCCCTTCCCATGTTATATTTATATATTATACTATACAGTATATCAGAAACAATAATAGTGCGTGATACATGTAACGCGATAATAGGACATGAGCTTTGATGATAGCATGAAATAAGATAACGACAAATGGGAAACAAGAGATGTGAGATTCTAGAGGTGGCCTCCGTGGCTTAGATCCACGTGACACTTAGTTCCACACATCACATACTAACAAATCTCATGTCCATTAACAGAATATCAATATCAATGATGGGAAGCATTCATGTAACGAGAATATATGAATATCCATATAGCCATAATCCATGTAACATGAACAATGATCCATGCATCATGAATATAAAAATAATCAACACATGTATACCGGTGAATCTATATATCAGTGATGTATGAACATGATAAAACCGTGTACATAGTATCCATATAGCGATGAGACAAATATAGGAAATGACGGTATCCAGTGACATAGTGCATTCGTATATCAGTGGGACATGAATAAGAAATAATAGTGTGATGTGTAATAGTTATACATGTACAGAAATAACAGTATGCGTTGATTCTATATACATGTCACGGTGCTTTAAATATATGAATACTAAGTTTAGTTTCGCAAAATCTCTGTGTAACAGGTGTACATGAATATGCAATTAAATGTAATTTCTTGTAAAGTGATTTCATAGCAATGTGAATCAGGTAACGTGGCTTACCATATAATAGAGTGTCAGATATCTCTATTTATAATAATGATTACAATATTATAATATAATAGATATCACAAAATTATATATATAATTCTCTATTTTAATTATCAATCATTAGCTAATTTACTTATTAAATTATTGACTTATTAATCGCGATATTTAGACAATTCATCTATATATTATAATAAATCAAG